>CANSNZ010000927.1:4082500-4417500 GCA_947646795.1 Beta lomatogona | reverse complement strand
GCATATGCTACCCCTAAAAAAAAAAAAAAAAAACTGGCTGGGAAAAAGAATTGGAGTTAAAACAGTACATATAAAATAAAGCAGCAATGTATGTAGGTTTATTGTGCGTGTCGCAGTGGTTCATTGATGTCTTCTCAACATGCAATTATGAGGTCCCTTCTCCCCAGGTTAGATTCCCGCCTAGCATATAATTCTTCCATTTCTGGTTATTCTTTTTTACCCCTTATTTTTTCCATCTTCCTCAAAGTCTCAAATACACTTGTAAATCCTAAGTAGCATATTATAACAAATTTTATCTCATGGGAAATTCCCACTACTACTATAAAAAAAATAAAGGAAGCCATGGAGGAAATTGTTTAGATAGGGGCATGATAGTTTTTTCCCCTGCTAATGACATTAGTTAACAAAAGTTAACCTTTATTAATAAATGGATTATGGTAGTTATGATGTTATCAGTTTACGTGTACGTAGTACTAACAATATAAAGAAAAGTTGATATTTTGTTAAAGTTAGTACTACAAATTACACCACTTTCTATCTCTATTATATAAGCTAAGGGGGGAGTTATGGTGTCCCCCCATGAAAAGACTTATATACCCCTAATTTGAAACATAAAAAAAACCTATTCAAAATTTCTCATTCATTTCCTAAATTACTATTATGCATAATAAGAAAAGTTGTAAAAAAAGAAAATTAACATAAAAAAGTTTAAGATTTCCATCAAAAGATTACTTACAATGAGGAAACTAGCATAACAAATAAATTTTCCAACAATTGTAAAGCCAAAAATACAAAGTTTTCTTTTATCTAAATATTCAATAGCAATTACAAAGAATATGAATTAAAAATTCATAAAATTACCGAGAAAAATAAAGTATAACTCATCTTTGTATTTTTCGATTTCATAATTGTCGTAGTTACGATTTTATTCAAGCGAAATAGTTAAAACTAATTAGAAAAAGTAAGCATAGACCAACTGCTCTTATCTTCATTATTTTCAATACTATGTTTGGTAAAAATAAATTATAAGTACGAAGTACATGTTTATTTTTCGCATTAATATTTAATGTTTTTTACAATTCCGAATATCAGTACTTATTAATACTAATATGTTTTCGCTCGCATTGCGTGCATACGAGGCTAGTACCAATTGAACACAACCCATGAATTAATACAAAAAATTATATAATTGGTATGAATATAGAAAAATTAGCACCAAATAACCCCTTTCGAATAGCCTAAACTTCCAAATACAATTGAAAAATTAAATAGTCATGGGAAATATTTTCCTATACTAATATCACAAGGTATTTTAAAAAAAGGGTCATAAGTGTTTAATGTGAATTACGTTTCAGTATTATTACCGCTATTTGGTAGCTTTTTTATGCTACCCCTGATTAAGAATCCTGGCTCCGCCCTTAAGTACTAACAATATAATGAAAAGTTGATATTTTGTTAAAGTTAGTAATACAAATTGCCCCACTTTCTATCTATATAATGAAAAGTTGATATTTTGTTAAAGTTAGTAATACAAATTGCACCACTTTCTATCTATATTATATAAGCTAAGGGGGGAGTTGTGGTGTCCCCCCATGAAAAAACTTATTATACCCCTATTTTGAAACATAAAAAAAACCTATTCAAAATTTCTCATTCATTTCCTAAATTACTATTATGCATAATAAGAAAAGTTGTAAAAAAAGAAAATTAACATAAAAAAGTTTAAGATTTCCATCAAAAGATTACTTACAATGAGGAAACTAGAATAACAAATAAATTTTCCAACAATTGTAAAGCCAAAAATACAAAGTTTTCTTTTATCTAAATATTCAATAACAATTACAAAGAATATAAATTAAAAATTCATAAAATTACCGTGAAAAAAAGTATAACTCATCTTTGTATTTTTCGATTTCATAATTGTCGTAGTTACGATGTTATTCAAGCGAAATAGTTAAAACTAATGAGAAAAAGTAAGCATAGACCAGCTGTTCTTATCTTCATTATTTTCAATCCTATGTTTGGTAAAAATAAATTGTAAGTACGAAGTACATGTTTATTTTTCGCATTAATATTAGGGGGCGTTTGGTTGCCACAGGGTAAAGGGAATGGAATCAAGAAAGGAGTAGGGATGGAATGGAAAACAAAACCCTTTGATTTTAAGTGTTGTTTGGTTGGTTTCAATGTCAATCTCTTTCTTCCTCCTCTTACCATCCTTCCACCATAGCCCCCTCCCCCTCCCCTTCGTGCGGCGTGCGTCGCCTCCCATCCCCCTTCGCGCGGCGTGCATTGCCTCCCCTCCCCCTTCGAGCGGCGTGCGTCGCCTCCCCTCCCCCTTCACCTGGCGTGCGTCGCCTCGTCCCCTTTGCGCCTCCTGCGTGGTCTCCTCCCCTTCGCTTAGCCTGCGTTAGGGTGGCTTTGGGGTTGTTTTCGAAGGTTAAGGGGTGGTTTTCGGACGGTTTTAGGGTATAGGGGTGGCCAAGAGCGCTGGGGTGGGATTTCCGGTCGTGGAGGTGGGTCGTTCGGGGGGGTGCGGTGGCTGTGGCGGTGCGGTTGGTGGTTAGGGTGGTGAGGTGGGTGCATCTGTAGGGCGTGGGGTTAAACTTGGGTGGTCAAACTTAAGTGGTCAAGGGTTTCCCTTACCCCTATTTGAAAGTGGAGGGGGGTGTGGGTAATCAAATTAGAGGGATATGGGGGTAAGGAGGGGAAAGAGGGGGAAAACAAACCCCCAAAACAAACAAGATAAAAGGGAATCAAGAGATTCTATTCCCTTTCCCTTTCCAGTTTCCCCCAAACCAAACGTTCCCTTAATTTTTTTTACAATTCCGAATATCAGTATTAATACTAATATATTTTCGCACGCATCGCGTGCATACGAGGCTAGTACCAATTGAACACAACCCATGAATTAATATAAAAAACTATATAATTGGTATGAATAGAGAAAAATTAGCACCAAATAACCCCTTTCGAATAGCCCAAAGGCCCCAAACTTCCAAATACAATTGAAAAATTAAATAGTCATGGGAAATATTTCCTATACTAATATCACAAGGTATTTTAAAAAAAGGGTTATAAGTGTTTAATGTGAATTACGTTTCAGTATTATTACCGCTATTTGGTAGCTTTTTTATGCTACCCCTGATTAAGAATCCTGGCTCCGCCCCTGATTGGGATAAGGACACTTTCCCTCGTTAGTTGGATAGAAGTAAACAGCATAGTTTCAGTTCCTCCTAGAATTGAAGCATCCAAGGGTCCACATTCATTTGAGATGCGTGATCTGAAATGGATACAACAACAACAAAATAACTTTGGGTTCGGCTAGACATGAATCGTTACGAGAAACCACAGAACACATCTGCATCTATCCCCTCCCTGTATCCTTGTTTAATGCCAATTTTTCCTGAAATCCCAATAGGCAATAGCCTCATTTCGCTTGCAACCACCCTTCTAAAAGAATTGGATATTTGACTAAAAAATTTCCCTCCCAAAGCTCTTTGTAAGTCTTTATCCACCTAAACTCATATAATCAGGTTTTCCCTCTCAAATTTCCCCTTTCCCACTTAAACTCGTTTTTATTAAAGTTGTATCTACATAATAGAAATATTTTCTACCTAATAAATGTTGTTATGCTTCATATCTGTTAATAATGCCCAATATTTTAGTTATTGCATAAAGGGTACTACCTTGTACTGTTTTAAAATAACTCTGCATTAATTTGACTTTTTCAGGCCATATATGATGATTATGCTGTGGAGGAGGACATCGGAGAGATAAGAGATTGTGGATGAGGTTCAGAGAATGAAATACATTGCTCCAAACCTTTCAGCTCTTGTTGGCAGTGCTGTTGCTGCCAAACTTACAAAGGGTGCAGGATGTCTAGAGACATTTGCAAGGATGTCACCAAATAATGTGCCACATTTTGGATACTCAGTCAAGGAATCTGAAACATCGGAAGCCTCGGGTAGCCTATCTTGAAAGTACAGAATTATATTCCCTTACTCCACCTGAGTCAAGAAAAATATGTCTTCGACTATTAGCAGGAAAATCTCTCGTAGCAGCTCGCTTGGATTGCACTGGGCAAGATCCTACAGGGAGAAAGCTATATAATGTGATTGTTAGTAAACTTGAGCTGTTAAAAAGATAATATAAGCAGCTTTCTACTAAGAAAAATATAACTGTTTTACTTGTTTGGGTTAAGACATTAGTAGGGTTCCTGTAAGTGGTTGGTGTGCTTCACCTTCTCATCTAATGGTCATGTAAGGTCTGGAAGGGTCTTAGCTAGAGACTTTGTTCCTAGGAGTCAAATGTAACAATGTACCTAAGACTTTACTTGATTCTTGAGAAGAGTCTTAACATCAAGACTCTCTTTAAGACTTTATGCTTCACATGGGTTATATTGTACAATCTAACTTTTACTTTTCTTGTCTAATTAAATTGCGCCATATCATCACTAATCGTATCAAACTTCTTTTCCATGAGTATAAGAGATAATATACAAAACTGGAGTAAATCTTGTGTGATTCTGAATTATACGATGGTGGAAATCTAATGTGATATAGTCTTCGAACGAAAAGAGAATCTAAGGGATAAACCCACCCTTAGGTGCTCCTAAGAGTAGCTAATATTGTGTACTCGTACGCAAAAATATTTGTCATATATTTTGCTCAAATAAGCAAAAATATTTTTGTCATACATTTTGCTCAAATAAGAGCAAAATGTGCCAAAAAATGTCAGGGAGCACCTAATTTTAGGTGCTTATGGAAGCAATATGGAAACTTTGAGATTTCAGTAGAGCTTTATACGCAAATGAAGGTTAGTAGGCAAGGAAGTCCAAATGGTTGATTACGTTCAAATTTGATTAATCCACAGCAAATTAGTAATAGATTTAAGTGGAGCTTTATCCACAAATTCAGTGGAGAATTTGATTAATGGTTGATTAGTAGACAAAGTGATTTGGGGATGGAGATGTGTAGCACTGAACTGTGAATATATAATTGTGAAAATCTTACTTCTTTGCCTGATAGACTCTGCAGCACCCTTAGGCACTTGGATATCTAGAAGTGCCCCAAACTCGAGTCATTTCCTCCAGGCGGATTGCCTCCTAGCCTAGAGTCTATGCAAATCTTTGGCTGCGGGCAGCTCACCCAGAAATATGTACCCGAAATTAAGATTTAAAACCCCCTCCCAACCAAAACCCTACCCAACTCACCCTAAGCTAGCTAAAAACTCACACCACCACCACACATTTCAAACTTCACCCACAAAAAATCCACCACACACCACTCGAAAATCCACCACCTACGTACCACTAGAAAATCGACCAACCCACTGTCGAAATCAACACCGTCACAACAACCACGCACCATCCACAATATATTGATGAAAACATGATCTGATGATCTATTGTATTGGAGAATAAGATGAGACAAGAAGCACTGAATCAACATTCTTTTCATTAGTGACAGAATCAAAAATGAAAAATGTCTCGATGAGTAACAACTATATTATTTGAAACAATGCTTTTGTTCATCTTTAACATACAACAAAGAACACGTCCAAAAAAAACATACAACAAAGTAGGTTCATTACTACCCTACAAGTATTCCGAAAGAGATAAAGTACAACATAGCTTCGCGATTGCTATCCATCACAGTAATCAGTCCAAAGGACGAAGTTCAATACCTTGAACAACAAGACCACTTTTCCATTGAAGTTCATCAATCTCCTTCAATGTCATCACCAATGTAACCCCTTCATTAACGCCATCATCAACACTAACATGATGATACCTACCCATCTCTATTTCCATCCATCTATCTTCCCTCTCGATCGGAAGCTCTTTCGGCCTTCGTGAACGTCTCCTAACCATTGGTGCCTTGAGATAGAAGCGCTTAACAACGTTAATATCGTCTTGTCTGGACAACCCATCTTCATCAATCTCAGATATACATACGTTCACTGGTGTATTATCAAATCCTCGATGATTGTTCTCATCCATCTTAAACACAAAATATACACCATAAGTCGTGTTTGGTGAAAGGAATTTGATGTAAAATTTTCCTATTATGTCTAGCCAACATACATCTTGGAGCACGGCGAGCTCTGGAAACCTACAATTAAAACATATTGAGATCATATATGATATATATGCCATTTAATGTCTTCGCTAATATCTCATGTATGTAGAGTGAAAGTTAACAAAGATATATGTAGAGTGAAAGGCCATGTTTGGTAAATGGCTTTTTCACTGGCTTTTGGCTTTTGACTTTTCAATTTGGTCAAACAGCCAAAAAAAGTGTTTGGTTATTGGCTTTTTGATTGGCTGAAAAGCTGGCTTCTAAGCCGAAATGAAAAAGCTGCCTGGAGCAGCTTTTTGGATTGGCTTTTGGCTTGTAGGCCTACAAACTCTCTAATAAAAGCCAACAGCCACAACTAATTTTACCAAACACTTTTGCAAACAGCTGGCTTAAACAGCCAACTTAAAAAGCCAATACATACAGCCAATGCTTTCAGCCAGTCAAACAAGCCAACTAAACAAGCCAACAGCCGATTGCCAAACAACCCCAAAGTGGCTGCAACTAGTATCTCATATCTAAGGCTATGTGCCTATGCAGCATTTCTTTGTTAACGCATTGAATTTCATATAGAATTTATAAGTGGGATGCTAACATTCTTTTGCTAGTTTCCTTTTAAATTACTCATTTCATTTTGGGGAGAATCAAGGAAAAAGTCCAAAAGTGAGAGTGATGATATATAGATTAAAAAAAAAGGACCAAAAGGAAAATATATAAATTAAAAAAAAAAAGGAAGCATAAAACTATGAGCATCATGTTAAAAACTATAAAGTGACTTGATGCATAAAACATTTTTAAAATATTGGGTGTTTAGTGTTTACATACAGAGATACAGAGAGAGGGCCGACCTTGCTTCGGGTACAGCTTTCCAAGTCCAATATTCAGGGGAACTCCCCCATATGATAGTCAGGGCCCTAGCACCAAGCATGTAGCATTTCTTCCCACTCCGTTTATCCAAGGCAAAGCTCTAAATTATGTAACATATCCAAGGCAATAATAAGATCACAATGTCACATCATCAGTAATAAGGTCATAATGTCACATCATGTCATCATCAATAACAAGGTCAAATTAATTACTACCTCCGTTTTCTATTATTTGCAACGATTAGACATTTTTCCTCTCTACTTTATGTCAAATCGTTGCAATTAATAAAAAACGGAGGTAGTATTATCTATATTCTCATTTCTCATCTTAACAAATCCCATGGCATAATTGAGTTGAGTATTGGTCTTAAAATATTACAAAAGTTAAAACTGTGTAATTATATTGTAAGAGTCTATCATCTCATAACATTGAATTCATTTCACTATTTCCAAAATTTAAATTTATTAATTTTGACCATATTATTTTGTTAATATATGAGGAGACAATATCATATGATATCTTGATAGAATTGTCTTAATTTATATTTTCGAATATAATCCATTTTTGGCTAGAATATAATCATTTTTCCCTCGCGAAACCAATTTTCCTAAATAATTACAATTTTAGAAAAAAAGATTACTATGTGATATTTTAACAAAATGATTACGTTTTGGTTAGAATGAATCACCGTTATACTATTTTCATGCAGTCATATAATAATTATTTTCACTTAAACTTTATATATAAAGTAAAATGACATATATTATGTGTTAAATTAAACTTACATATCTTTTGAATTGAATATATATATTCTTGATTTCAAGCCGAAAAGTGGTTCTTTTTTTTTTCTAAAATGATGCACCCTTTGCTAGCAAATAATGGACATGATAAAAAATTGCATATTCAATACTTATGCAAATTTTATTTTCTCATCTATAATAATCTTCTCATATATGTCCTCTATTCTTTTTTCGATTGCAACATTTGACTTTTCTATTATTAACATTTCATACTTTGACTGTGTATGATGATCTATACACAAGGATAAACATAATCATATGAGATGATCTATACACAAGGATAAATATAGTCATATTAAATTTTATTTGATTTGTCTCAATGTGTAGTATCTTAATATCTCATTTGCATAAATTTTACAAATACATAACCAAAGTTATTAATGGTTCCTTTCAAAATTATGCCTCGGCAATTAAAAAAGAACGGACGAGTAATATTAAATCTAGTTGGGCGATTTAAAGAGCTACAAAATTATTTGTCAGCAGAACATAGAAGGCTCACCTGAGTGTCATTGTTGAAGAGTATAGGAGAACGACAGAGATGGAGAAAGAGGTTCTTTAAACTGAATTGTTGAAGAAGATATGGTGTAGATGATTGAGAAATGATATCATCAATATCCAACGGCAGAAATTTCGTCCATACGACGTCGTATTCAGAGACTGATGAAAACTGCTTCGATACCACCGACGATCGGATGACATCGCTCGGCGATGTCAGCGACAAGATAAGCGACATACATTCATCAGGTAAATCCGTTACATTCGTACAAGACATTTTTATAATTTCGGGGTCGTTTTAATTAGATAAGCAATTTTTTCCTTCTTTTTAGTCGCACAAGCTAAACAAGTACTCCATGAAATTTTGAAGTATGGATTTCGAGTTAGGAATCAAAAGGTGAAGCCAATAATGAGTAATTAAGGATTATGAAAGGTCATTAGTCAATGATAATATTCAATTTATTATTGACTAGTATTTTTTTTCAAGAAATATAATTTTCTTTTTAGGAAAATTTAAGAAATATAATTGACTAGTCTTGGATTAGGTTAGTGATATCATTCTGCTTATCATTCTTACTCACTACCAATAAGTCTATAATCCGTCTTGCAAGGACCCAGTTCACATTAGTGTGGACCAGGCCCACGCTATAAACTAGTCACTCTTGCTTTCCAAAATCCGCGATTTTCTCTTTCTTCAAATTCTCTCGCTCTTAAATTTTAACAAAAACAGTTGTTCAGAACCAACATACACTATATCATTTTAAAATATACTATATCATGTCAAAATACACTATCATGTCAACACTATAACGATCGATTATGATAATTTTCTGTACTATACATATAAACTACACTATATCATTTCAAAATACACTATATCATGCAACACTATCATGCCAAAAAACACAGCAAAACACTATCTTGTCAAAACACACTATATCATTTTAAAATACACTATATCATGTCAATATACACTATAACATGCAACACTATCATGCCAAAAAACTCAGCAAAACACTATCATTTTAAAATACACTATATCATTTTTAAATACACTATATTATTTCAAAACACACTATATTATTTCAAAAATACACTATCAGGAGAGTGAACCCACGTGAGATGGATAAGGTGCACACTAAGTTAGTGTGCACCGGATTCATATTAGTTTTTTTAATGAGTCTAACATGCAAAGTTGGCTGAGTGCTAGAGTTTGTCCATATCAGTTTAATAGAGTCATTTTTTTAACCTACTTAAAAAATGTGAAGTTTGAACTTGCAACATGTCATACGAGAGACATATTATTAAAACGTTATGCAAGTGTTGGGATGCGTCATGTGTTGCTGTGCGTGGTGGAGGTGCGGCTGCTGCTCACCCAGACGTGTAGATTAGGCCGAGTGCAGATGCGGTCAAGGTGAACGTCGACGCCGGAAAGATGGGAGAGCTAGGGAGTGGTTTGGGCGTGGTGTGCAGGGACGCGAACGATGACGTGCTTGCTGCAGGTGCTTTCCAGTTTCTTGTGGCGTGGGATACCAAGACTGCTGAAGCTAAGGCCATTTATCATGGCTTGAAGGTGGCGAAGGATTTGGAGTTCACCAACGTGGTAGTTGAGAGTGATAGTCTAGTTGTTATTCAAGCTCTTAGAAATAAATCAGGGGGTTCTAGTGAATTTGGTTTGATTATTGAGGATATCTTAGCTCTTGTTAGTTGGTTTGAATTTGTTTACTGGTCTTTTGTTAAACGTTCGGGAAACAATGTTGCTCATATGCTAGCTCATTTCCAACCTTGGGAAGTGGGTAAGCGTCTATGGGTGAAGGATATCCCGTGTGATGTGTTGGCTATTGCTTCGAAAGATATAATATAACCCCCTTTGTTGGGTTTCCTTCAAAAAAAAAAAAAAAAAAAAAAAACGTTGTGCAAGTGTTGAGTGAAATGGATCTAAAATCACAATTGATCATTGATATCTTTGTTATTTTTTCTTTTAATAAGACTAATTAACTAAGGCAAAAAGTTACTCTTATTCGACGGGTAATTTTATATCTTAGAAGAAAAGTGAACCACTTAAGGTAAAAAGTAACCCCTGTCTTACAACAATCTATCGTGCACCCTCTCAGTCAAGAATTGTTATTATGTGAACAAGTTAGAAAATCCCTCTAATTTTCCCTCCCACCCACAACCACCCC
Organism: Beta lomatogona; assembly: GCA_947646795.1. Lineage (NCBI taxonomy): Eukaryota > Viridiplantae > Streptophyta > Magnoliopsida > Caryophyllales > Amaranthaceae > Beta > Beta lomatogona. The sequence goes on along the minus strand of CANSNZ010000927.1, from coordinate 4,407,078 downwards.
CTCTCCCCCTCCCCCTCCCCCACCCCAAAAGAAAGTAAAACACTACTAAAACAAATGGCAACAAATACAAATCCGACTAAGACTAATTACACCAAACAAAAGGAAATAAAAAGTAAAGATTAGTAAGCAAGGAATTAGAAGTCCAAAAGGTTGATTGCGTTCAGATTTAATATCCACATAGTGTGAGCAATTTTAGTAAGGTCTGGAAGGGGTCTTAGCAGTGACGGAGCCAGGAGTTCATATTCGGGGGGGTTACAAAATAAGACAAAAGATATTCAATATTAAAAATTTTACAACGCAAAAAAATTGCCTTTGATTTTTTTTATCTAGGTGTATCACTCATCGTTTCCTATATTCATTATATAATACAAATTAACACATATGAACTAACTATTAAACTATATGAAAATCAATCAATAAATTACTATCATAAAAAAACTAAATCCTCATATGAAATTATAAATTAATTAACACTACCTAATTTATATAATTTCACAAATTCACACATTCAAAAAAACTTAACAACAAAGTTGGAGAAAAGCATAAAAAACAGCATAATCAAGTATTTCTACAAATTTGGATAATCACAAAAAAAAAATAGGGAAATTCTCATTGGTAACCTTGTAGTATTGGGAATTATATTTGGTAACTAATCTCATTGGAAATTCTCATTGGTAATCTTGTAGTTAGTAAATTATTACCAGACGTGACATTAATGTGGTAATTGGTTAACTTTTCCGTTAAATGTCATCCCCACCCATGCCAGCCCTCACTCCACCCCCCACCCCCCACCCCCACCCCCCACCCCACCCCCCCCGCCACCCTCACTCCACCCCCCACCCCCGCAACCACCCCACAACAACCCCCCACACCCCCTCTGCAGGTTCCCCACCGCATTCCTGCGCGGCCGCCAACCCCCCCCCACACCACCCTTCGCCTCCTCCTCCTTCGCTGCTGCCGCCTCCCCCCCCCCCTCTCCTAACCTTCCCCCCTTCGCATACCCTCTTTCCTCTCGCTGCCCATCGCCCCTCTCCTACCCTTAACAGGCTTCAAAGTCTCGCATAATCCGGTACCCACCACCAACCCAGAACCAACGCATAGGTGGATCACGTTTCATTTCCATGGTGAGAGTGGTGTGGGGGGGCTGGCGGCCCGCGGGAATGCGGGGGGGAACCTGCAGAGGGGGTGTGTGGGGGGTTGTTGTGGGGGGGGTTGCAGGGGGGGGGTGGAGTGAGGGCGGTGGGGGGGTGGAGTGAGGGCCAGGGGGTGGAGTGAGGGCTGGCAGGGGGGGGGGGTGGGGGTGGGGGTGGAGTGAGGGCTGACATAGGTGGGGATGACATTTAACGAAAAAGTTAACCAATTACCTCATTAATGTCACGTCTGGTAATAATTTACTAACTACAAGGTTACCAATGAGAATTTCCAATGAGATTGGTTACCAAATATAATTCCCAATACTACAAGGTTACCAATGAGAATTTCCCAAAAAAATAAAAAGATAATCACATTAATCAAATACTACCCATCTACTATTCCCTTTTTACACAACCACAAACTACCAAAAAAATAAAAACAAAGTAAGAGAGAGAAATTCAACTCTTCAGCAAAGTGAACAGACACCAGCTGCCGCCCAGAAAAAACCCAACAAAAATCAATGCACATCCTCTCACATCAACAATTAAAAAACAAAAAACAAAATTCCTCAATACTAGTAATAAAATTAGCTCAACCCACCAAAAACCCACAACAAACAAAACCAAATCACACAAAAATTCAACTTCATACATCAAATTAATCATAAACCCAACTCAAGTTTTATAAGAGAACAAACAAAAAACAAACCTTGGTAAGTGGGATTGGTGATCGATCTTAATTGCTTTTCTTCTCTTTCGATTGCTATTAGTAGTAGTGATAGGGTGTCGTACACCTGTCAAAAATAATTCCTGCAAAACCTTCTAACAATGTAGTAGGGTAAGTAGGGTCGAATTCACAGAGAGATAGTTGTTTTAATCTAGTTTCTAAGGTATGGAGAAACTAAACAAGATCACAGATATGAGAATTAAGGTTCTAAACTAATCAAAATACGAAAATCAAACTAAAAAGGATCTAGGGCATTGGTTTACCATGTTTATAACTATAATCTATCAAAATATCATCAATGGTTCAATTAATCAGATATCTAAAGCACATGTTAATCCTACGGTCGGGCCTTAACGCTCTCAAATCAACATATGCTAGTACGGTCGCTCAACATAATCAGATTTGCTAATTGTAGGTAAGCCTCTAAAGAGTACTATCTCTCGATCTAAGACTCGATATTAGCAATATTTAATCAGACAACTGATTAGATTGCAAGATTAACAATAAAAACACTAATCAATTAGAGATATCAATAACTAATCAAACCATTAATAAATATCAATCAAGAATAATAGCATATAAACATGGATTCCCAAACCCTAAAATATAAACTACTCAATCATGAAATAAATAAAGAAATTTAAATCTACAAAGAAAAGCATGATCAAAGAAATCAATGAAAGAAAAGAGATGAAAATTATAAACTCATGAATTAATGAAGAAAATAAAAACTAGGGTTTGCCATGAAAAACTAGAGAGAAAAGGAAGAAGGAAACTAAAGCTAAACCTAAGAATACAAAATATAACGTCAGAAAAGAGATCCTGAGCCCCCCCGAGGAGAGAAGTATAGAAGACCTATTTATAGTTTTTACAAAACCGGCTAAAAAAAGCAAATAAACCCGTCACGAGAAACCGCCCGGTCGGGCGACGGTGATTGAGGAGCTACGACAGAACAGCAAATTCGCCCGGTCGACCGGGAGAACCCGCCCGGTCGGGCGCGCAAGCGATTTTGGCTCCTTTCTCGCCCGGTTGACCTGGCTAACATGCCTTGCATCCTGTGAAAATTTCATTTCACTCGATCGGGCGAAACCGCCCGGTCGACTGGGCGGGAAAACTGCGATTTTGCGTCAACTTGCGAAGGTTGTATCTCTCAAACCAGAAGTCCATTTGGAGCGTATTACCTATCGTTGGAAAGCCCTTCAAGTATAGTTTCCAACCCGACTGGAATTTCTTGATTATGAGAAGCACATCAAAAGTTATGATCAGAAGAGTATACATGACTCTTTTTTCACATTTCTTCTAATGATTTTCCGCTTTGTTTTCGCTCAAACTCGTACTAAGACATATCCATACTATCCTTATGCATCGTAGCTTATTTCCAAGTGCTCCTAATCCTCAAGCTCAGCTAAATATACTCCAAATACGTTCTCATTACCTGAAATTCATCAAAAACAAGAAAACATACCGAATATGAGTAGAATAACATAACTTAAGAATACGATGCAATAATGAGCCTAAATATGAATCTAAATGCTCTAGAATGCAACCTAAATGCACCTTAAAACTATATATAAATATGACTTATCAAACTCCCCCAAGCTAAACCATTGCTTGTCCCCAAGCAATAAGACATAAACATTGGAAAAGAAAGACGACCTACAATATAGGATTACAACAGGGCTAAACACTCAACTGAAAACACAAGAGATATAATCACTACACAAACCAAGCATCGAAACAATCTCGAACAAAGCCGCATAGAATGTCATGTATCACAATCGACTCTCCAATCATACCACATACCATCTCTTCCAAGCTGGATTTAACCAAACCTGACAGACCTTACTATAGTTATGTGCACTCAAATCTCTCATATGTTTAAAGGATAAATGATGACACTCAACCTAAAATAAGTCAACTCAGATGAAACATATACTCTTTAACTTTGACTTTTTGACTCACTTAATACTCAACATACAATACACAATGATCAAGAGGACTTTTAAGGGTTGTAATGGGGCTGACATTAAAGGTATGGAATAATTTGGGAATTGTGGTGGAAAAACCAAGAAGGGGGAGCATCATATAACTGAAAACATGACCAAGAAAGGTCACAACAACTCCGTGCAACAACCAACAATCTCCAAATATAATCAACAACCTTTTTCACTCAAGAAATTCAATCAGAACCCTTTTTATTTCACTTTATTAACAACTCTTTTTTTTCACTTCTTTTTTCATTTCATTTTTCACTTTTTTTTCGAACTTTCAATTCAATTTCAAAGCTCACTAAACATACTTTTTCATCCTTCTAAACCACAAATAGAGCATTTCAATTCAATACAAACCAAACCAAAACTAATACTCGCTCCCCCAAGCTAGGCTTAGGACAAATATCAAATGAGGCCAATGGCTTGTAATGTAGGTAGCAATCAAACATAGTCAGAAAGGCTCAGCGGGGCTAGAGGAAGGATAATATGAAAACAAGAATAACTCTGGAGCTAAGATCATGAAATAGAATGCCTCAATCATATCAAAATGTATGCACTATCAAATATCAAAGAGTACCAAGTCAAAATCAAGATCAATGCGACAACTAAGGAATTAATCACACATGAAAGAACATAACTGACACAGATACATCAGTTTATAGGCACAAAAGCTCACTTAGTTTAAGGTGTCTGCACAATATAGTTAAATCGAACCAGAGAGAGATCAATCAATCTTACCACAAACAATCAATTGCGAAACAATCGTGCTATAAAGTATCATGCTCAAGATGAATGACGCTTAGGAAATGTAGTAAAATATCATCAAAGTTCTCAAAGAGTGCCAGCAATAGTCCTATAGATGCAACTAATAAAATGAGATGAAGTCTAATATGAAATGAAATATGCTAATACAACTAAGAAAGCAGTACAATTTTTTTGGTCACACGTAAACTCCCACTCCTAATGAGCAGTACAAACCGTGCAACAACCTATGAAAGCGATAAAAAAAACTACTCTAAATGCAAATAACATGTGCTAAGTAATGATGACAAACATCCTCCCCCAAGCTGAATGACACATTGTCCTCAATGTGAACAAAGAGGAATTAAATGAGGGAGAGGTACAACTTACAAAAAGGGTGGGTAATCAAAGGGAGTGTCAAAAAGCATCGACACCTCCACCACAATCGATAGTTGTAATGAGGCAGTGAACTTAGCCAAAAAAAAATTGGCTATGCTTGTACCTAGCAAAAGACTTCATCACACATTAGCAAAGTTAGTCAAACCAAAAAAAAAAAAAATTTGAACAAAGTCGGGTTGCCTCCCGATAAGCGCTGATTTAAGGTCTTGCATGACCGTTTAAGACTAGTAGATCACTCATAATAGTTCAATGCTCTTAGAAGCTTATCATATGTTGCTGCAAACATCTCAGAGCATATTATATAAGAGTGGAAAGGAAAAATGAAAAAAATTAGTACTAAAAAATTACTAAAACTACAAAAAGAAAAATCAAAGGAAAAATTATATTTACAAGAAGAAGAAAAAGAAAAAATGTTAGTCTTTTTACATGACGCAAAAGAAGGAAAAAAAACTAACTGTACATCATTTACATTATCATGAGAGCCATTCAAAAGGGGAGAAAGAAGGAACGATGGAGGATATAATATAGGAGAAGAAGGAATAAGGTCAAGTTTTTGAGAGAAAGGAACATGAGACTAAAAAACAATAGGTAGTATCGATAAAGACTCATAAATCACCTCACTCTCAACTTGACTTACCTCCAAAGAGGAAACTTCAACCATGGTTTCTTGCTCCTGTAAAACATCCATCATAATAGTCTCTCTCTCAATCTTTTCATCATCCCAATAGCTCTCATTTATTATCCAACCCTCCTCATCATCATAAATAAACGGTTTGGGGCTAGAATTTTGAGCAGATTGACATTCATATTGGGAAGAGGGGTTAAAACCATAAACTAAAGTCACATCACACGAAGAAAAATCATGTGAAGTAGACTGACAATTTGAACAATAAGGGGTTGGTGTCATGTAAGTTTGGGGTGAAAGAGCAGATGAAGACATCTCCCACTCATAAGTATCCCTAGCCAACCACACAATTAAATCCCAACAATAATCAGGTGATCGGAATAGAAATTCCCCATTAAGACATAGATTCTACCACCATCCTAGTTTCTTCATTTAACCCCTCATAAATCACTAGGCACATATCCCACAGTTCAATTCCATGATTAGGACCAATATAATCACCAAGCCTATGATAGTATTTCCAAAACGCTTCATTCTCATACTGAGGAAAAGAAAAAATTGCTCTAGAATTACTAGCATGTACATGGGGTTCACAAAACATATGAGGTACTTCAGGAGAACTCATGCAAAAATTGAGAGGATTTTGATATGATGCATCAAAACTGTAAACATGAGAATCCCAAGAATTATTACTATGTTGCCTAGCAAAAGAATTATCCCCATCATCAAAATAGCATGACTCCATGATACAGAAAAGTTATTAAAAAAAATAAAAAAAAAAATAAAAACAATATTCACAAAAGGTCAAAAAAATTATATATATATATATACAGTTTAGTCTCACCAAATAATAAAAACTAAATAAAACTATACCGTCTCCCCGGCAACGGTGCCAAAATTTGATAGGGTGTCGTACACTTGTCAAATATAATTCCTGCAAAACCTTCTAACAATGTAGTAGGGTCGAATATACAGAGAGATAGTTGTTTTAATCTAGTTTCTAAGGTATGGAGAAACTAAACAAGATCACAGATATGAGAATTAAGGTTCTAAACTAATCAAAATACGAAAATCAAACTAAAAAGGATCTAGGGCATTGGTTTACCATGTTTATAACTATAATCTATCAAAATATCATCAATGGTTCAATTAATCAGATATCTAGAGCACATGTTAATCCTACGGTCGGGCCTTAACGCTCTCAAATCAACATATGCTAGTACGGTCGCTCAACATAATCAGATTTGCTAATTGTAGGTAAGCCTCTAAAGAGTACTATCTCTCGATCTAAGACTCGATATTAGCAATATTTAATCAGACAATTGATCAGATTGCAAGATTAACAATAAAAACACTAATCAATTAGAGATATCAATAACTAATCAAACCATTAATAAATATCAATCAAGAATCATAGCATATAAACATGGATTCCCAAACCCTAGAATATAAACTACTCAATCATGAAATAAATAAAGAAATTTAAATCTACAAAGAAAAGCATGATCAAAGAAATCAATGAAAGAAAAGAGATGAAAATTATAAACTCAAGAATTAATGAAGAAAATAAAAACTAGGGTTTGCCATGAAAAACTAGAGAGAAAAGGAAGAAGGAAACTAAAGCTAAACCTAAGAATACAAAATATAACGTCATAAAAGAGATCCTGAGCCCCCCCGAGGAGAGAAGTAGAGAAGACCTATTTATAGTTTTTACAAAACCGGCTAAAAAAAGCAAATAAACCCGTCACGAGAAACCGCCCGGTCGGGCGACGGTGATTGAGGAGCTACGACGGAACAGCAAATTCGCCCGGTCGACCGGGAGAATTCGCCCGGTCGACCGGGAGAACCCGCCCGGTCGGGCGCGCAAGCGATTTTGGCTCCTTTCTCGCTCGGTTGACCGGGCTAACATGCCTTGCATCCTGTGAAAATTTCATTTCGCCCGGTCGACCGGGAGGGAAAACTGCGATTTTGCGTCAACTTGCGAAGGCTGTATCTCTCAAACCAGAAGTCCATTTGGGGCGTATGACCTATCGTTGGAAATCCCTTCAAGTCTAGTTTCCAACCCAATTGGAATTTTTTGATTATGAGAAGCACATCAAAAGTTATGATCAGAAGAGTATACATGACTCTTTTTTCACATTTCTTCTAATGATTTTCCGCTTTGTTTTCGCTCAAACTCGTACTAAGACATATCCATACTATCCTTATGCATCGTAGCTTATTTCCAAGCGCTCCTAATCCTCAAGCTCAGCTAAATATACTCCAAATACGTTCTCATTACCTGAAATTCATCAAAAACAAGAAAACATACCGAATAGGAGTAGAGTAACATAACTTAAGAATACGATGCAATAATGAGCCTAAATATGAATCTAAATGCTCTAGAATGCAACCTAAATGCACCTTAAAACTATATATAAATATGACTTATCAAGTAGCACTACTACTATGATGTGCCTTCTTCTTTGACCTCTTTGATTATTTCCCAACACAAACTTTTGGTGTTGAAACACAAGCTCCCATTTTTTTCCTTTTTTTTTTTGTAGGTTAAATCTTATTAAATATTTTCCCACCTTAATTTCTCTCTCTAAAAAGATGTGATTTTTAATGGTTGAAGAATAAGATAGAGAAAAAAAGTAGAGGGAAAAATGGAGGAAAAAATAATCGGGTATTTGCAAATATAATGAAATCAATGAATTGAATGCAAGAGAGAGAGGGAGGAGAGAGAAAGAAACTCTTTTTTGGCGCTGAACGTAGCTTGCGTCTGGCGCAACAAATTTTTTTCTTTTTTAACGAAAATCCTTAAAAATAATTTTTTAATTCGAGACTTTGTTCAGATTTTGGGAGTCGAATGCAATAATGTGCCGACTTTACTTGAGTCGAGTCTTAAAAATCAAGATAATCTTCAAGACTTTATGCTTCACCTGGGTTATATTGTACCACCCAACAATTATTTTTCTTCTCTAGTTAAATTGTACCACATCATCACTAAATTCTAATGTTATCAAACTTCTTTTTTTCACGAGTCGAATAAAGTACAAAACTAGAATAAATCTTGTGTGAGTTTGAATAATAAAAAGTTACTGGAAATCTAATGCGACATAGTCTATAAACTAGAAGAGAGTCTCATGGATAAATACACTCTTAGGTGCTCCCTAGAGCCGCTAATATTATGTACTCATTAAGCAAAATGCAAAATGTACAAAAAAAAATATAAAAGAGCGCACCTACTTCTAGGTGCTAATGGGATCACTATAGACACCTTGAGATTTCAGTAGAGCTTCATACACAAATGAAGGTTAGTAGGCAAGGAAGTCCAAATGGTTGATTGCGTTCAGATTTGATTTATCCATAGCAAATTAGTAATAGATTTTAGTGGAGCTTTATCCACAAATTTAGTGGAGAATTTGATTAATGGTTGATTAGTAGACAAAGTAATTTGGGGATGGAGCTCTGAAGCTGCAGGAGTCAAAACTTAGGTGCGGATTGCTGTGTTAACATTCACTACTGGACTGTGGAGCATATAGTGCCAAGAATTAAATAGTTTTTTTTTTTCTAAAAAAAAGAAGTTAAAGCAGGAACACTATCATCATTTCACCTAACCATGTATTCTCTTTCTAGTGCCTAGTAATTTTATTTTGAAAGATTCTAGTACCTAGCATTGTTGATGCTTCCTACGTTGTTTTATAATAGAGAATCCCAACTTTATTGTCGGCCTAATTAACTTTAGTGCATCCCCTTAGATTGTCATTTATTTTAAGTTTCACTGACAGAATTTTATACTTATTCGTTATAAAAATAAGTGTTACACTTATTATTTTAGGCCATTCCATAATAAGTGTTGCATGACTCTATTTGACGTTGAATTCTCTTTATGTGTCTCTTTATTATTGTTCAGATGAGTCTCTCTTTTTATTTCTTGTCCAACCCCAAGGTGACACTTATTTTAGAGCGGAAGATGTACATAGTGTCCACTCTTGATTACTGTTAAATTTAGTTCAATTTCAGTCCCCCTTCTCATTGATCAAACAAGAGTATTTATATTACAACCTAAGTAGAGTCCTACTTCATCTCAAACTAGGATAATAAATCTAATCCTACAAGATAACATAAATAGAGTCCTAACACCCTCCCTCAAGTTGGAGCATGCAAATTGCGAACGCCCAACTTGGATAACAAAAATTCAAACTGAGTTCTACCAAGTGCTTTAGTGAAAATGTCTGCTAACTGAAACTTAGTAGGAACATAGGATGGACTAACAAGACCTTCAGTCACTGCATCACGCACAAAGTGACAATCAGCTTCAATATGTTTAGTACGTTCATGAAAGACTGGATTCCGGGCAATATATAACGCAGATTGACTATCACAATATAATCTCATTCCTGCAGGATGCTGAACTCCAAGATCACCTAACAATTGCTTTAACCACTTTAATTCGCAAACAATAGCAGCCATAGAACGATACTCTACCTCGGCAAACGAACGAGAAACTGTACGCTGCTTCTTTGTTTTCCAGGAGACAGGAGAATAGCCCAACAATACAAACCACCCACTCAGGGATCGCCGGGTAATAGGACAGCTGGCCCAGTCAGAATCACACCACCCTTCAAGGCGGAGATCACTATTAGAACGAAATAGTATTCCCTGTCCTGGATTTTTCTTTAAATATCTAACCACTCTCAGAGCGGCCTCCCAGTGCACAATTTTAGGTGCCTGCATAAACTGTGACAAAATATGAACAGAATAAGCCAGATCAGGTCTAGTAACAGCCAGATAAATCAATCTACCCATCAATCTGCGATATTTTTCGGCATCACCAAACAACGGACCATCTGCCACAGCAAGCTGATGGTGCTGCTCCATGGGAAACTCAGCAGGTTTGGCGCCCAGTAAACCGGCCTCAGAAATGATATCCAAGGCATATTTGCGTTGACTCATAAAAATTCCCTGCGGCCCCCTCACAATTTCAAGGCCTAGAAAATACTTCAAAGCACCCAAATCCTTCATTGTAAGCTTTGAAGTTCAGTAAAGCTTCCTGATCATTCCCTGCAATAATCATATCATCCACATAGATGAGAACATTCAGCTGAACTTTTCTCCTGGTCAAAGTAAACAGGGAATAGTCAGAATAAGACTGCTTAAAGTCATAGGCTTTCAGAGCAGTGGCCAATTTTGCAAACCAACACCTAGGCTCCTGCTTCAAACCATGTAGTGATTTTTTCATCCTGCACACCAAATTAGAATTGTCTTTCTAAAAACCAGGAGGAATCTTCATATATACCTCCTCTTCTAAATCACCATGCAAGAATGCATTATGCACATCCATCTGATGAATATCCCATTTTTTCACAGCGGCAATGGCCAGGAAAGTTCGAACGGTAGTCATTTTTGCTACAGGAGCAAAAGTTTCATTATAATCAATTCCTTCCACCTGATGATGGCCAAATATAACTAATCTCGCCTTCAAACGCTGCAACTTTCCCTGCTCATCATATTTTTCGGTATATACCCACTTACTTCCCAAGGCCTTCTTGCCTGGAGGAAGAGGTTGCAATTCCCATGTGCCTTGATCCTCAAGAGCTTTTATTTCAGCTCCCATGGCTTTACGCCACCCTTCATGCTTCATAGCTTCTTTAAATGACTTAGGAGGGTTCCCTGCAGTGATAGCAGCTAGAAATCTGCGATGTTTGTCAGAAAACTTTTCACAACTAACATAATGTGTAATAGGATAGGGAGTACCTGAGGACAATGCTGAAACAGGTGTCGGAGTTGATGAACTTTTCTTTTTCACAATAGTATGAGTCACATAGTCCTGCAATTTTTTATTTGGAATTTTTGTACGCCAACCTCTTCCCAACACCTCAACATTTCCCTCTGTACTCCCTCCCTGAATCTGCGTCCCACGAGGCACCGCACCACTCGATGCCCCATGAGACGTGGCTACATCGGACATCCGGCGAGGCACCGTAGCCGCGGCCTCTCCATCGTCCACGGGTTGCAGGTCAGCCTCAAAGCCCACAACCGTCTCCATCTCATGCGCCCCACCCCCTGTTGCACCAAGTCCCCCTTCAACCGGCACGGGAACCTCAACAAGGGACATAGGCATTTCCTCCTCACAACACTCCACATCCACCATATTCGTGGAATCATTCGGATCCGGTAAGGAGTCAGACACACTAAAAGGAAATTTATGTTCAATAAACTTAACGTCCCTGGAAACAAAATATTTCTTGGTCTCTAAGTCAAATAACTTCCATCCTTTCTGTGTGGAGGAATAGCCAACAAAGACACAACGACGACTCCTACTAGCAAACTTATCACCCCCATGATATAAATTATGAGCATAACACAAGCAACCAAAAATCCTGATATCTGTCATCTTAGGGGGCTTGCCAAATAAACATTCATAGGGAGTTTTATAATCAAGAATGACGGATAGAGTTCGATTAATTAAATGACAAGCTGCCTGAACACAGTCCCCCTAAAATCTCAAAGGTAGATTAGCCTGAAATCTCAAAGCACGTGCCACATTTAAAATATGACGATGTTTCAGCTCAACACGGTCATTCTGCTGCGGAGTTTTAACACAAGAAGTTTCAAAGATGATCCCATTTTGCCCAAAATAACTTTTCAGACAATTAAATTCAGTGCCATTATCACTTTGCACACATTTTATGTTCTGATTAAATTGTCTAGCGATGAAAGCCACAAAGTGCATAAACATAATCTCAATCTCCAATTTATTATATAATAAATAGGTCCAAACTGTTCTGGAAAAATCATCTACTAAAGTTAAAAAATATGAGGCCCCACAAGCAGACTTAGTTCGATAAGGGCCCCAGACATCACAATGAATTATCTCAAAAAAAAATTTAACTCGACTATTACTCGAACGAAAACTAGTCCTAGGTTGATGGGCTCGGAAGCAAACCTCACATCCATCGGTATTGCAACTACTAATGCTAGATTGACTCACACACGGTAAATGACGCATAACTTTTTCCGATGGATGACCCAACCGTTTATGCCAAATGTCAATCGATGCCATGCCATCCACGGCCATGACCTTCACCTTCGGGACACTTCAGAAAAAGAAAAGTCCATCTTCCCGCTCACCCGCTCTAATCAGCGTCCTCGTCGTTCGGTCCTGTAATACACATAACGTTTTAGTGAACTGAACAATACAATTGGCAGAATCTAATAACTGCGGGACGGAAATCATGTTACAATCAAGATTGGGGACAAATAAAACATTATGAATTTTTAGATTTCCAGGAAGAACCACATCTCCCTCATGAGTAGCTTCTGCAGAACTACCATCCGGCAAACCAACCGGACATCCATGAATTTTACGCGCTGTTGTAAAGTGCTGAAACGTGCCTGTTACATGGTGTGTGGCACCAGTATCTAATATCCACAAAGACTCACCTTTCAGACGTTCGTTTGGTTTAGGTAAGTTCAGTAAATCAAGAAGGTTCTGCCACTGTTCAGTAGATATCCCTGCAAGTCCGGCACTCACTGGGTCACGGGGTTGAGATGACGACGCACCTCCCCCACTCGGCTTGTCTGTCGAACCACCGCCAGCCACGGCCTTATTCGCGCGGGCTGGTGGTGCGCCTTTGCCGCCTCGACCACGGCTTGGCCGGCCGCCCTGAGCTGTCGACGAACCACGCGGACCCCGAGGGCGATCACCCCACCACTCGGGGTACCCAATCAGATGGAAACAACCAGAGGCCTCGTGGCCTTCGAAGTGACAGTGAGTGCAGACGACCGAATCTGCAGATCGATTTTTGGTTCGAGTGTCGACCTTGAACGCGAAGCTGTCACCTGGCGTCGGCGAGGCCGGAGCAGTGGGACCCCGCAAACGCTCTTCCTGGGAGATTATTTGGTAGGCACGAGTGACGGAAGGAAGTGGATCTTGGGCCAGGATATGTGAGCGTAGCGGGGCGTAGCAATCAGCGAGCCCAATCAAGAAATGATGAAGACGTTCCTGGGATCGGGTTTGTTCAACAAATTTCAGAATCGGGCATGTAGCACCACCGGTGGTGCAAGAAGGCACCACCTCTAGAGAAGAAAGCTCATCCCATAACCGAGTCAGACGGCCAAAGTAATTAGCTAAAGATTCCGACTTTTGCTGTTTACAGTCACTAATTTCAGATTTAAGGTGGCAAATCCGTGTGCCATTAGAAACGCAATAACGTTCTTTAAGGTGCTTCCACAAATCATGTGCGTTGTCAAAAAACGAGACTGACGAACGCAAGGTTGGGGAAATAGTATTCAGGAGCCACGAAGCAAGCATGTAGTGGACTGTACTCCAATCAGCCAAACGTTCCGTGGTGGTAGGTTTGGGTATAGTACCATCGAGGAAGCCAAGTTTGCGTTTGGCATTCAAAGACATGCGAATCGCAAGTGCCCATTCATCAAAGTTGTCATCTTTCAACTGAATAGGTGTGATTATGTTGCCCGGATTATCATTCGATCCTAGAAAGTAAATCGGGTCAGGCTTTGGGGGCGGTGGTTCGGAATTTTCGGTCATGGTGACACGGCGTGGGCGGCGAGAATCTGTTTGAAGTGGTGAATCTATGATGATCAGTGAAGGAGAGTATCAAAGCAACGAAAAAAATCGAAGCTCGAATCAGTTTTTGGTGCGCTGAAGGCAAAGAAGAACTCGAAAAAATCGAGTCTTTGCTGTGTTTTTTTTTTTCGGTTTTGGTGAGAGGTGGGGAGAGAAAAAAATTCAGGTTTTAGGCTCTTGATACCATGTTAAATTTAGTTCAATTTCAGTCCCCCTTCTCATTGATCAAACAAGAGTATTTATATTACAACCTAAGTAGAGTCCTACTTCATCTCAAACTAGGATAATAAATCTAATCCTACAAGATAACATAAATAGAGTCCTAACAATTACCAAAAACAGTCTGCAGTTTTGCAGTTCTCATTTGCTCTTGAGATTAATTTCTAGTTTTCACCATTACAAACAAGAATGTGTTCCTTTTAGTTCCACATACACTGCAGTTCCCCTTTACCATTTTAATTATAAAGTAAAGAAGTGTTTGATACAGCCATTTGTTCTTCAGATTGAGTTGTTCCTTTCCACCACTTAAATAAAGATGGATGCAGTGAGTAACTATGCAGTTGTTCCTTTCATCTCAGGTCTCTTCAATGTCTTGCTTGATCGGTTAGCACCCGAGAATATGAGGGAATACTTGATGGGATGTGATTCAACTGCTACCGAGCTTTGGAAGCTGAGAACTTCAATGATTAGAGTGAGACGGGTGATCAACAATGCAGAGGAGAAGCAGGATACTGACCCTGATGTGAAGAGTTGGGTTAATGAAGTGAAGCATGCTGTGTATGATGCTGAAGATCTCTTAGATGAGATTCATACGAAAACCCTTCAGAAGAGGGTGGAATCTGAAACTTCATCTCAAGTTATGAGTAGCATTACTGCTACCTTTGGCAGAATGGTTGCTGCGCTTGATCCATTTCATCAAGGAACAATTTCCAAAATCCATGTGATCAATAAGAGATTTGAAGGATTCTCTCAACTGATAGATGTACTTCATCTGAAATCTGGTTTGGAGAAGCCTCGACTTCTGTCATCCTCACGACTCACATCGAGTCTTGTGGATGAATCCATGATATGTGGTAGAGATTCAGAAAAGGAGCTGTTTATTCAGCTTTTAAAGGATGGTGTGCCGGAAACTGATGAACATGGAAGCTTGATCAAAGGATCAAGGTTTCCGGATTGTAGCATTCGTACGTTTGCTATCGTCGGAATGCCTGGGATTGGGAAGACAACACTTGCCCAATTGATATTCAATGATCGTAGAGTAGATGAGATTTTTCAATCTAAATCATGGACTTGTGTTCCTGAGGTGTCTGATATTATCAATATTATGAAATCAATTCTAAGTTCACCATTCGACCCCAATCAGCACGATTTGGAGTCTAACCAAACCTGTCTTCGTAAAAAGGTATGCAATCAGAGGATCCGGATTGTGTTAGATGATGTTGGGGATGAGAACATGATCACTACTGGATGGGACGCCTTACTTATCTCGCTGAAGTCTGCTTCCCCAGGCAGCACTATAGTTGTGACAACATCCAATGAGGGCATTGCTAAGATGCTTCGTCCTTTATATACCCATCTCTTGCGTGAGCTTTCTCATGACGATTGCTGGACCTTGTTTAAAATGCATGCATTTGGTGATCCACTTGCAGCTCCAGATGTGAAGTTGGAAGCTACTGGCAGAGAACTAGTTGCAAAGTGTGGTGGTTTGCCACTTGCTGTCAAAGCTGTCGGGGGTCTTTTGAGCTTTACTTTGGATGCCAAGGAATGGGAATTCATAGAAAGCAGCAAGTTGTGAGATTTGCCTTCTTGCAAGAAAGAAATTCTTCCAGCATTATTGCTGAGTTATAACTATCTTCCTGCACATCTGAAAAGGTGCTTTTCATATTGTTCTATCTTTCCCAAGAATTACCAATTTGAAAAAGAAAAACTGATCTTGATATGGATGGCTGAAGGTTTTATAGAGCATGGAAGAAATGATAATAGAAGAATAGAAGATATTGGTATCATCTACTTCCGTGATTTAGTGGCACGATCCTTCTTTCAAGTGTCAAGCTCCAAAAAGAATTGCTTTGTCATGCATGATTTGATTCATGACTTGGTCTTCTATGTTATGGGGGAATTTGGTTTCATACTGGAGCCAAACGTTTCACACGTTGTCATGGGAACTCCTCGTCATTTATCATTTAAGCAGAGCAAGTACGAAACAGTTGAAAAGTTTGGGCCTGCTGCCTGTACTGACCGTCGACGTACATTCTTGTCAGTTGGATCCTTCTCCAGTCAATCTTGTCATTACATATCTTACAACCTGTTGCATTCATTGCAGACGTTTGGTAGCCTGCGATTGCTGAGTTTGTCCGGTTACAAAGTTACCAGCTTACCACCTTCTATTGGCAGCCTAAAGTACTTACGCTACTTGGATTTCTCGTGCACCCTTATTGAAGAACTGCCAGAGTCCATCTGTGACTTGTTGAATCTACAGACACTTATCTTATATCAATGCGAACAGCTGAGAATATTGCCAGCGATGATGAGAAAACTTATTCACCTACGCCACCTTAACATTGATGGTACATGCATAGAGGAGATGCCAGAACATATTGGCAGATTAACCTGCCTTCAAACTTTAACAGATTTTGTAGCAAGTGACAGTCAGGGAAGTAGCATCAGAGAATTAGGGGAACTATCACAACTGAGAGGAAGTCTGAGGATATCTGGACTTGAGAATATTGTTGCCGAGGCAGATGCTTATGCAGCTAATTTAATGGATAAAGGACACCTTGATGAGTTAGTTTTTATGCAGCATGACGAGTGCTCTGTTGCTGATAGGCAGCATGAACAACTAATGCATGCGTTAAAGCCTCATACAAATTTGGTAAGACTTACAATTGATTATTACGAAGGGAAAAAGTTTCCAAATTGGGTAGGTAATGAAACATTCTGTAACTTGGAGGTCCTACATTTGAAACATTGTACAAATTGTGTTGAGTTGCCATCCTTAGGACAGCTGCCTGGACTTAAGCACCTCTTAATCAAGGGTTTCCATAAATTGGAAACTCTAGGTGCAAGATTTTATGGCCAACATAGTGCAACTTCATCACCATTTAAAGCATTGATGAGTCTGAAGTTTGAAGGCTTGCAGCAGTTGAAAAAGTGGTGCACGTTTGAAGGCAATGCTAGTCCATTTCCTTGTTTACTTGAGCTGTCCGTGAAAGATTGTGGAGAGCTCGAGGGTGATCTTCCTTTGGAGCTTCCTTCTTTAACGACACTGAGTATATGGGGCTGCCGAAAGCTCTCTGGAACACTTTCCAATGCACCATTTCTCCGTGAATTACGCCTTATAGCATTCGGAAGGATAGATGTAACGAGTATTGCTCGCTTTACTCGTCTTACAACCTTGTATGTGGAGCAGATTCAAGATGATTTAGTTGCTAAAGTTCAAGAAGCTATTTGGGACTTGACATCTTTGGGAATTCTGTCAATATCTACGGAGGGAAGGGGGACAATAGCTTTGCAGCCTTGGAATCTTCCTGCGTCAATCAGATCAATAAGAGTCTATACTGATGAACAAATAATATTCAATGGCGCCTCACAACTGCAATATTTGTTTCTACTGGATATTTCTTCTCCTCTACGATTTCCAGCAGGCTACTTCCAACTATTACATTTTCTGGAAATCTCCACATGTGATGGTCTCACTGAGTTCCCTATTGTTCTAGATGGGGATGACTTGGGTTTTACATCTTTGCACGACCTGAGCATTAGCAAATGTAATCGGCTGGTTTCCTTCCCAGCCGAAGGGTTCCTTGCTCCCTATCTCACAACCTTAGCTGTCTATGGATGTAACAACCTTCAGTCACCACCCAACAATATGCCTACCAACTTTCCTGCTCTTCGATGTCTCTCTTTCGAAAATTGTGTACAGCTTGAGTTACTTCCAGAGGTTGATTTTTATTTTCCTCTGTTGTTGACATTCCGCATCGCAGGCTGTCACAAAATTCAAACTTTGCCTGAGGCACTGTCTAGCTGCATGTCACTGGAGTGGCTCAACATAGAATCTTGTACTGCATTTGTATCGTTTCCTGCAAGTGGTCTACCTGCTCACCTACAAAGGTTGCGAATATATAATTGTGAAAATCTTACTTCATTGCCTGATAGACTGTGCAGCACCCTTAAGCACTTGGATATCTGGAAGTGCCCCAAACTCGAGTCATTTCCTCCAGGCGGATTGCCTCCTAGCCTAGAGTCTATGCAAATCTTTGGCTGCGGACAGCTCACCCAGAAATATGCAGATTGGAAGCTCGGTAGACTCAGCTTTCTTAAAGAGCTAAGCATTGGAGGACTTGTAAATGTAGAGTCATTTCCTGCAGATGGTTCCATGCCCACCAAACTCAATATTCTTAAATTAGATCAATTCTCCAAGCTCAGGTCAGTTAACTGTAAGGAGCTTCAACGCATAATCGCCCTCCGCGAATTTGAGATCCAGAGATGCCCAGCACTTGTGCTTTTCTCTGACGACTTACCTCAGTCTCTTTGTCGTCTAGCCATCCGACAGTCTCTATCGATGGTGAAAAGGTGCCTTGGACCTGATGGATACTATGTAGACAAGATCTCTCATATTACCTGCCTTGAATTGGATTAGTAATCTGCAGGAGCAGGACCTAATTTTCTTTTCACTTCAATCGCCTTTATTATGTAAATGCACTACATATACAGAGTCGTTTTCTTTTTTCAGTAGGCAGGTTAAGAGATGTAAGCTTAATCTGAGGTTATAGAAAGAAAACATCGACCAAAATGCACATAAGTTGCATTTCTCACTGTAGCTCTTGTTTCTGGAATTTACATAATTTTATTGGAGTTCTCATTGCATCACCATTTTGTTATTGGAATTTTTCTTTCTTTTCTTATTTACTTTTCCAATTAGGTAGTCTCACTTTGTCAGCTCAACAGAAAATGTACAGACTTTCTTTCTTAAGTTACAGGATTCTGTTAATCTGATTGTCATCCCAAATATCTGATATCTGATTATTAGTTTTTTTTTTTTTTAGTAACGTCAGTTATCATATGGTAACTCCTTGTACAGAAGCAGTAGAGTTTGTCCTAATTAACAATGGTAATATGTGAATACTAGGCTAGTAGCATACTGCAATATCTTAGAGGCATTTTATGTAACTTTGGGAAAATTATGGGCATTTTGGGGCGTGTTTTGGGTAGATAATTTTCCTTAAAAAGCACAAAGTTGTGATCGAAATATGCATGGTTCACATATCTAAGTGATAAATTAGTAGTTTCTCGAAGCGATATATTCAGTAAATAAAATTCTGACCCTGATGTTGTGTGTGATATCAGGCTTTGAAAACTCATTAATAACTATATTGAGGTCATAAGTTTGGAGCTTGAACTAGTACTATCATCTTTTTTTTTTTGGGAAGTGTAGCAGTAGACAGTAGTACTATCATCTTTGGTAATCTTTTTCCCTGGAATTTAAGCTATTGCTCAGTCATTTGTAGTTATAGATTGTTTTTTGACCTATCTGCATCTTGAATTTTAGGAGGAAAAGGTTTAAGATGGAGGAGACGTTCTAGCAAATGAATTGAAACTGTTGATTAGAGTGTATTTGCAAGGTTTGCTTTATTCACTGTGATTTGTTTTGATAGTTATGTGATTTTGATTGTTATGCGATTTTTGTTTTGTTGTATTTTCAGAAAAAACTGTATTTTTGTACAATTAATACATGGGGTGTATTTCCCTATTCCCTCCTTTCTTCTTTCCTTTTCTTTATTTAAACTCCCACATGTGCCACATGTTTTCCACCACACTTTCTTTATTCACTTTCATTCTCTCAAGATTTCCGGCATTGACCAAGGTATTTACCGGCGTTGACCAACATTGACCGGCGTTGACCACACAAACGCTAATGTAATTAAAAAAAAATCGAATAAAACTGATAGAATGTTTTGAACCTGGCGCTTCGAAAAACTTAGCACGGGGGTCTCGCTACATGGGGTTTAGTGTAATCATTTTTTGTTTCAGTCCCTATTTTGGCCGATTTTTTTTAGCTTTATTAAAACATCTCATAATAGAGTAAAATTTACCAGAAATTGACTTAAAAATGCCGAAAAAGTGCCCAGGCGCCTAAATTAGGCGCCCGAACCTGTGGTCAGGCGCCTAAATTAGGCGTCCAACCACAGGTACCAACGCCTAAATAGGCGCCCAACCATAGGTATAGGCGCCTAATTTAGGCGCCTGTACCTGTGGTTGGGCGCCTAATTTAGGCGCCTGACCACAGGTTCGGGCGCCTAATTTAGGCGCCTGGGCACTTTTTCGGCATTTTTAAGTCAATGTAATCCGATTTTTTTGTATTAAAAGAAATATAAAATTTCATTAATATTAATAATGCAATAATGTGGCTGGAAATTTGGCCGGAAAAGTTGTCGGAGTTATTGTCGCCAAAAAAGTTGTTGGAGTTCTTGATGGGAGATCCTTGTTGATGAAAGAGATGTAGTGAGAGAGTGATGGAGAGTGAGGGAGAATGAAAGAGAGTGGGAGAGTGAGTGTTAGAGTATAAATACATGTATATGTATTTATACAGGGCGTTAGTAGGAAAACTTAGGGCGGCATTTAGCAAAAATTTTATGAGATAGAAGGCATTTATAGTGCGCTTGAGAAGTTGGGAAATGATTAGAACCAAGTGCTATCTCATCTGGAAGTCGAATGAGTAGATTTTTTCAAGATGAGTTTTATTTTCGCAAATGATAGTCCTGCCTCTTTTCTCATCTTGCTCCTGTTGTGCACTGGAATCTTGGATTCTGGTTTTCATACTCTGTTAAATTTATGGTGTTGGTGTTGACATATGAGTTTGTATGATAATTTTTGGTAGCTATGAAATTAACTTTTTGATTAATTGGTTAGCATTTGCATTTCTTTTTTACTATATTGTGTTATATAAGTAAATTGAGATGAAAGAATCACTCAATTTGGTTCTTTTAATGCTCATCAGAATGTTCATTTGTGACGGGGATTGGCCCGTACTCTTAATTGGTTTTTCACGACAGGAATTTTATCCCGTCGCGAATGCTTGATCTTTCGTGAAGGGAATTTTGTCCTGACATGGATTCTTAGTCTTTCGCGACTGGAATTTTGTCCGGTCATAATTGACTTTTTGCGACTGGATTTAGTTTCCGTCGTTATTAGCTTTTGTGTCGGGTTCACGACGAGAAAAACCAACTACGACGCCCCCTTCTAGGAGGGGGTCGCGACGAATCCCGTCGTTAAAAGTCTTTTGCGATGGGTTTACAACGGGATTTCCCGTCATTAATAAGTCATTTTCTATTAGTGTCCGTACCAGTTATTATTGTCAATATCCATGGTACCATTATTTTTCAAATATTTGATAACAAGTTAATTTATTTTTCAAGGAAATTATTTATTTCCATGGAATGCTACCCCAAATGTTTACAGCAACAAAGCTTAAATTACTAAGCAAAATTTGTTGCTATCGGCTATGGCCTCATCTAATATGTATAATGATGAATCTACAGACCCTAATTACTAGAATTTTATACCTAATTTCGCTAGTACTCTCAATGTCTTTAATTATGTACTCATCTGTTTTTTTATTTGCTACATTGTTGTTTTGGGAAATGAACCACTAACTTTGACCGGTTATTTTGATTTTTCTATAAGTAAAATTATAGTCATGTGTGGTCTTGTTAGATTCGTCTCGATATGTAGATTCATAATATCAATTTTTTATAATTTTTACTTAAACGAAATAAGAGATATTAAGGGTTATATACACCAACAATGTAGCAAATAAAAAAAAGCAGAGGGAGTACTATATTATTGTGCGCACAAGTATTTAGAAGAGGAGCCCGACAAAGAAAAAAGAATTCAGAAGAGAAGACAGGGTATAGTGGAGGACCATAATCTTACAGGAAAGTGACAAATAATGGGAGTTATAAATAGGAAGATGACATAATAAAGGAGAACAATAAGAATTTTTTTGTGGATCAAAGAAATATAGCAAGTAAAATACGACAAGTGAAGGTTTAAGTAACCATATCATATGTTATTCCATTCTATTATTGAATATAGCCAACATAGGAACCTTAACTTCTTAGATGCATTCATTTAGAATTCTTTCATCATCTTAAATGTCAATTGTTACTCAATTTAGTTGGTAAAGTTTTAGAAACGTAGCCAATAAATCGAATCTTAGCTATATTACTTCCTATTAGGCTGTCTTGCTATATTGAACTATATCCAGAATTCCAGATTATACTATACTTTCATCATTGATCAACTATGGCCAATCCAAATGAAATAACCCACTTGCAAAACTTAGGCCCACTTTTTCATGACCCATCTTTATAGTTTTATATCAAAGTAATATCAATTATAAAAAAAAATAAAAAAAATACTCCTCTTACAGTGTCGACAGTGACACAGATTAACTATACAAAACTCAATCCTCCCTCCATTTTCTCTCTCCTCCCCATTTTCTCGAGCTCGCTTTCTACTCTATTCCTCTCCCATCATTATCAGGTACATTTCTGAGATTATTGTCTCGTAATTTATAGTTCGTAATTTTGTGATTTCGTAGCTGAGCTAGGTTTGAATTAGGGTTTCTGTTTGACTTTTGTTCAAAAAAAGACCTCTAATCCAATATCTGGATTCTTTTCCTCTGGATTTTCTTGATTAAGATCGAATATTATGAAAATCTAGGGTTTTGTGACCTTGTTCTAATTGAAGTTCAACTCCATGAATTTGTTTGATTTCTTGTGCATTTTTCTGTTTTATAATCATGTTGAGAACGATTTGGTCATTTTTGCGTCATTTGATCCGAAAGCTTTTGATTTCATCTTTTTTCGACATTCGCCGAATCCGATTGCACATTTGCTGCTACATTTATATTTAGCTCTAAATTAATGTGCTTATTGACTGGTAGTTTTGTTATGCAATGCCTCATTGGTAGATGTTTTTTTTTTTGGTCAATATCAGACTGATGCTAGCAATCATGCTCTTTTCCTTTTAGCACTTTGGTTCAGTTTTACTTGCATTTCTGTTTGTAATAAAATATCTTGAAGCAAGAATCACTTTCATTGCCACATGGTTCTTATGTTGGTATAATCCTAAAAGTAAGACTTCCGATTTGGGGGTAATGTTCTGTTACCAGTTCATAATTCATCTCATTGCACAATGGCCTGCCTGTATTCGCAGAGCCCTCATTTTCGATACCGAGGTATCTATTTTTTTCATTGTTCCCGGACTTTCTTTCTTCAACCGCTAAAGGGAACTAGCACTGTGAGTTGTTTTATATCCTATGTTGATATGGATTGGTCTTTTGTACCCTTTTGCTGGGGGGTGAGGTGCTGGAACTGAATGTGTAACTGCTTTATTTGAACTGAATGTGTGTCTATCTTGGAGCTGAAAGTACATTTTCTTCAAAAAAATATTTTATTTTGATGAAATTGAATACACATTCAGAACATATAGGTACATCTCTAGTACAGGAAAGGAATTTTGTATCTACTTACTTATGATGTTCTTTGTTAGGTAAAGCAATGGACTCATTGGACCCAGCAGACCGCAGATACTTTGAAGATGATGACACCCCCATGATGAAGGTAGTTAAGGGTACAACTAGTGGTTTAGCAGCTGGAACAATCTTTGGTACCGTTGTGGCAACATGGTATGACGTGCCACGTGTTGAGAGAAAAGTCGCATTACCAGGATTGATTAGGACTTTGAAAATGATGGGAAACTATGGGTTGACGTTTGCTGCCATAGGTGGTGTTTACATTGGTGTAGAGCAGCTGATGCAGCACTACAGGACAAAGAGAGACTTTGTGAACGGGGCAGTTGGTGGCTTTGCTGCTGGAGCTTCTGTGTTGGGCTTCAGAGGTATTTTTTTGCCTTCTTATGTACTACCTCCGTTCCTAAAAAAAATCTGTAAACTTTGCTCTGTGTGATAATCAAGACAATTCCCTAAGAGTAAGAGAGCGAAAGGCAAAATGGTGAAAGCTAAAAATAAAATATTTGAGAGAGAGAAAGTATATGAGTGTAGAGATGGGTTGAGAAATAGGGAAAATTGATGGGAAAGGTTACCATTTTTAGCTAAAGTGAAAGCTGGTAGATTAAAAAGAAATGGCCTAAAAAGAAAAGTGTATATTAAAAAGAAACGAAGGTAGTAGTAATTTTCAATGAAACTTTTAACACACGACTTACGTACTATACCTTGGAAGTTTGGGTGAGATGAAACCTAAAAGCTCATGGAGCAAATGATATTCAGAAATCATAGTGTTTATTGAATATATACCGTGAAAATCTTTATTTTTTTTTCTTTTTGTTTGGGGGAGGGGGATGGGGATGCCCTTCTTTACAAACAAACAAAAATAGGCTAAGTTCATATTCAAATTATGATTACATTTGAAAATATTCAGAAACTTATCTGGATTTGCCATAGAAGTCATGATGAAGCTCCTGGTTTTAATCCTTTCATTTCCCTCCTGTGTTCCCAGAACTAGTCCCTGTGTTTGAGAAACAATGCTGAACTAGTCCCTGTGTTTTTGACTTTCGTGATATTTTTTGCTGAACATGCTGATTGTGCCATACAATAGTATAAACATACTTGAAGTTTTTTTATTGCTCTAGGAATTTTATAGTCATTTTTAAGAAGCCCTTTTGGATTTGCATCTGCTTTTGCCATGGCTTTACCTTCTTGGTTCTTTTCCTTGGTTTTTAATTTCATTAGGATTGTTCTTTGGACAGTTTACAACTTTAAGTTATGGTGTTGGCTAGCTTTATTAAGATGATATTGGTTTTAGAGTCGAAGCCCTATGTTATGTCTGAAGATTTTAAAACAATGATGCTTACTAGTTACTACACCCTCTGTCCCTAGAAAATTACTCCCTCCTGTTTCCATTAGCTACAACTTACCACTTCTTGCTTTCTTACCGTCTCTAACGCTCAACCTTGACTAATAATTTAATAATATTTGTAATTACGTATTTACCTTACATATATAAGGGGTTATGTTGAAAATCTACATTGAGACCAAAGTTAACAAGATCCTACATAGTGATATTTTTATATTACCTGTGTTTCCAGACAATTGCAACACCTGATTTTCCTTGGTCTCCGGTGCATGTTTTTTACCATTTCATATCTTCAATTGCGTATTAGTAATAGACTAAAAGTTATAAAAAGATATCTTGAAACTACACAACGAAACAAATTTAACAAGATCCTATATGAGATACAATGGTGATAATTGTGGTCAAAGTTTGTGAACTTATTTGGAAAGATTTATAAAAAAGTAAATGGTCAAAGATTTTAAACTTTGACCTCCAAGAAGTAAATGTTGCAATTACTAGTAGTCAAGGTAGTCTAATTCTAATGTATTTCCTCTCAAAAAAAAATTGGTTGGCAGTCTCATGTATCTTTTAATCTCTGCATAATGCTTTTGGCACCTTGATGTGACTAGGGGTGCTTATCACACGAGCCGACCCCGAACTGTATTGGGCTCGGCTCGGCTCGTTTATCATTTAGCTCGGCTCGGCTCGTGAGCCCGACGAGCTCGAAAAGTGAAGCTCGGCTCGAGCTCGTGAGCTTCTCTCAAGGCTCGGCTAGGCTCGAGCTCGAGCTCGATTTTAGACAAATTAAGAATAAATCAAACAACATTAAACCCAACAGAAAATTCATATTCGACATTTAAAAAAAATGATGACAGATCTTGTAGAATTATAGATTAAATTCAAAAGGTACCACGAATAAACATATTTTATTTTATTTTTACATGTTAACCAAATGAATTACTTACAACTATACATAAAAATTGACAAACTAGATCTAAAAGGATACAAAAAGAAAAAACATGAATTGTTCAATGTAAAAAAATTGTATAAAAGGATACGTATGATAACTTTTGAAAGGGTCTTAGCATATAATAATTTTTTAAAGGCTTTAAGTTATCAAATTTTTATATGAAATAATAATCGAGTCTGTTCACGAGCTTTTCGAGCCGAGCTTGGCCTAGTTCGGCTTGGCTCATTAAGGTCTCGAGCCGAGCCGAGCTACCACGAGCCGAACTTGGCCTAGTTCGGCTTGGCTTGTTAAGGTCTCGAGTCAAGCCCGAATCCGAGTCGAACTACCACGAGCCGAGCTTTGGCCGAGATTTAACCGAGCCGAGCCCGAACTGTTCGTGAACAGACCGAGCTCATTATCACCCCTAGATGTGACTAGTAGATTGTAAGTTGTATTCTTTTATCAATATTTACCCTAGATTAAATCAAAGTGGTTCCACGTTGTTAATCATTGCATCTGCAAGAGATATTCTGCTACTAGCCTCTACAATATCTGTTGAATATGATAATTTTCTTTGCACCACCATGTTTCTCAGAAGTTCTTTGCCGATTTTTGGCTGCGGGACATATTGGTTGCTTGTTTCAGAAACTAAACTTTAGTCAGTTTCACCCCTTTCCTAATTTTTGTGGGTAATTTTCACGAGAACAATTTTGGAGATAAGAACTATGCATGATGGAAAAAACTTTGTCTACCTAATGCGTAATCTACCCACTAGAAATAGACATTAATACATAGTGGTTTCCAACTTAGTAGTGGTAATATTTTCTTGATCGTCAATTTCTAGTGGGTAGCTTACCCGATGGGTAGATGTATCAATCTGTATGCAAGATCTAGGTCTCAGTTATCATGATGATCATTGAGTTGTCATTTGTGCTTAATCTGCTTGCTGACTACACGCGTGTAGAATTTGAAAATTACTTGCAATTGATGGATAGTAGATTACAGAATTTTATATGTTTATGCAAATGTGCAATGGGCTTCTAGTTGATAGTTTGGAGAATAATATGGATTGGAATTTGATCATGCGACTACCTTCAATCAGAATAGTGGGAAAATCCCTTTTGTAAAGGAGTAGTATAGAATCACCTTCAGTGCTTGCCGTTCATGTTTCTTTCCACCTTTCTTGCCACTGTTGTTTCATTTGTGTACTTGATTTCTTTTTAGTGTATTCGTTATTTTCTTGATGCTACTTTGTGTCCCCAATGCCTCTATCTAGGCCTCTGCTTTTGACGAATAAATCATTCTTTCATCCGAAACCTATTGTATAAGGACATATTTCAAAATTAGGCTCTTTAATGATTGGATAAAGATCAACTCTCATATTCTTGTTGGTTATTTTATCTTGCACTTTTATATTATGGAAAAAACTTTTGTTTTTGAAAGAATATAATGAAAAAAACTTGATTCTTCTAGTAGCTACTTAGACATCTGTGTAGCAAAAATGTAAGGTTAATGGGTGATGTTCTACTCTACTTGTAAACAAACTTTTCTTTTCAGATCTACTGAGATCGGGAGATCTACTCAAACCTTTCTACTCAGATCTACATAGATTCCATCCTCAAATATGTGTTTTTGCTCATCAATTTCCAGTGCCACTTAATACTATCTTCCTAAATGGTAATGGATGTTAAGAAATTTATCACCATGGACAAATATTACCATGGACATTGGCTTAGGTTTCCCTCACAAAATAACACTAGAAGTCATTGTCATTGCCGCCATCTTTCACAGCCTACCAAACAGGCCCTTAAAGTTTATTATACAATTGGCATTCTGGTCCTCTTAAGATTTTGTTTGCTCAGCCTCCTATTGCTCTTGCACTTGGTAATGGGAAATATTTTGATACATGTTCAAGCTGCTTAGTCATTTCGCCAACATCTCTTTCTGTTGTTTGATGTATTTGCTGTTTTCAGGAAGGAGCATTCCAACAGCAATTTCCGCAGGAGCAGCATTGGCTGTGACTTCTGCTCTCATTGATGCTGGAGGTCAAACAACAAGAATCGACAATGGTAAGGAGTACTACCCTTACACCGTCAAGAAAAGGCCTGCACCCACAGAATAACCTCTCACAATCGCTGTCGTGTTTGAGAGGCAATGCTTTTGCTTATTCCCAGAAAAGATGTATTTTCTTTTGTGATATTATTTCGCCTTAGCCTTACCTTCAAAACTCATTAGCGACACCTTGTTGAGTGAATTTTGAATAAATTGATACTGCCATTTTCCACCAAACTAGTCTTCTTTTTTAAGCCGTCGATGAAAAGACTAGCTTTTGGGCTTCACTTGCATAGTAGCTGATTTAACGTATTACAAGTTTTGGATGAAATGTGAATTCTTATACGAGGAAGAGGTTGCTTATCATGAGGCATGATGAAACGATAATAATTAGTGGGCACTTTTGCCCACTAACAGCTTTATATTAATAAAATATTGTGGAAAGTATTAAAATAATATTAAGCAAAAAAGTGACAGTGACACTTTTCCTCCAAAAAGTATAATTAGTTATTGATAAGAACCCATGTTTGTGTATTTGAAACCCTGATTATTGTTAAGTTAATCCCTGTTTGTGTGTTTGAAACCCATCTTATTGTTAAATCAATTCCTATTTGTCAAAAAGTAAACATGTGATCTCTGCCATAAAGCAAAAGGTTGTATTGATTTGCGTGTTCCATTCAGACTTTCCCCCTAAAAAGTACAATTGGTTATTGATGAGAACTCCTGTTTGTGTATTTGAAACTTTGGTTATTGTTAAATCAACCCTTGTTTGTGTGTTTGAAACCCATGTTTTTGTTAAATCAACTCCTGTTTGTGTATGTAAATATGCGAAATTACACAATGACATCGTTAGCGCACAAAGGTGCCCACTAACTATTAGTGTTTTATCACCCCTCACTTATCATATTATATAAGAGCATGAATTCCTTTCATGAAACGTGGATTGTTAGTATAATTAGAATTAAATTGGAATTGTACATCAGGAATTATACCTTTGTCGCCTGGGTCTTGTGTAATGATCCGCAGGAGGAGCTATCTTGAAGCTTGGATTATGAAATTAATAGAGTTTGAATGTGATTGAATGGGTTTGAATATGTGTTTGAAGTGTTTGAGAGAGTATTTGGGGTGATTTTTGTAGTTGGAAGCATAAGAAAGTGTCGTGGTAATTATTTTTACAACACGAGGCTATTTATAGAAAAACAAATTAAAAAACTGCACAGAAAAGATAACATGGCCTGCGCTTGGCGCAAGGAGATACACTAAAAACAGATTTTGTATTAGAAGGTTTTTGTTGTTGGCTCAAAATCTGTTATTTGTCAAAAATGTCCAATGCATATATAGGTCTTCAGCAATATGATAATGCATGAGCATGTAAAAGGCCAAGGAATTAGGAAAATGAATCTATTCTGTTCCCATCAGTTCACCAACTTTATGATTATATTAACGAAAAAGATTCATAAAAGCCTTTGATTAACGTTGTTTTAATTTATTACTTCATTTGATTTTATAACCATTCTGGCTGCGTGAAGCTATATAATACTATAATGAAAGTATTTAACCATGTAACACTCAGTTTTGATGGTGAAGATATTAAGAGATAATCTCTTCTATCTGCATTCTACTGTTACACTAACTAAAATGTAATTAGCTCACATGCGATTATATATTTTTCCTAGGCCTGAATTTCCGTCTATCCTAACTTTTAGCTCAGTAAACAAGCCAAGCTTGGCCGGGTGGTTAAGGCCGAAGGCGATGCACAACTAGAATTTGTAAAAACGAGAAGATAAGAAGAGAAGAATACGGTGCAATAGAACAAAATCAAACTCACTGATTTCAATTTATTCCACACGCTTAAAATCAATATAAGCTAAAGATATAAATAGCAAACTAAATAACTAGAAAAGCCAAAGACTTAGGAACATAATGCCAACTATCCCATGATCTTAGCAACTACTTACCCCCCAATACTTAATAACCTAAAAACATTACTCCTTAACTAACGTGACTAATATGTGAATTTGTCAAACCACTAATTTGAAGTAACAAACTCCCTGTCAAAAAAAAAAAAAAAAGTAACAAACTCAATACACCCTCTTACTTCAAATTTAGGAATTTCCAACAACTCGATTTCGAACGTCCATCTTGCCATGAACTTGCTTTATTTGTGATGCACTTCTCACCACCAAACTCGTGTTGATGCACTTCTCACCAACATCAACTTCTTAATTTGTTGATGCATTATCACCAACCTTCGTACAAGCACATTTCTCCATCAACGTTATTTGACGTTGTCTTGCAAATTGACTATGTCAACTATTACAACCTCGAAAACAGTCTCTGCGTTTCTTATGACTTCCACCATTTTAAAAGATTGTCAATTATCTATTTTGCTTGTGAAGATTGTCACTTCACCTCAAACTACTTGTCTCCCTCTTTTTTGTTTGTAGTAACCAAAAAATAATAGTATATTCATAGGCTAAGAGGGAACCTATCCACACATCTAAAAAAAAAAACTATTACTTTCCATAGTTAATCACACTTATATTTTATTTTATTATTTTCTCTTCTAATTGTTTTTTAAAAAAATTGGAATATTCTCTCTTTTTTCTTCTTCTTCATTGCTCACTATTTTTTATTTGTTGAAGATATAACCTGATACTCATGATACCAAAAATTACAAACACGCCCAAGACTATATCAGGGGATCATAAACAAGTGAATGTGAATATTATTTCAGGAATTTGCAATTACAAGCAATTGTAACCTATACCTACTCCAGAAGAAACAATAATCCCACTATAACAAAAAATACTTCCACTAATTATATGTATAAAAGAACATTAATCCTTCCACTTATAATATATTAAAATTGCTGCATTGAATACAATCTTGATATTATAGAACATTACATCAAGTTCTACAATGCCATTACTAAGTGACAATGTATATTAAATTGATAAAAAAATTAGTGGGACGAAAATGACATACATTTTAAATCCGAGGGAGTAAATAATAACTTTAAAGTCCAGCCATTTGCCAACATATTGAAAAGCACCAAATTACTGAACCTGCACATGTTTCTTCTTGCACAGCTACACATCACACAATAGAAGCAAGAACTATATACCAAAATACTTTGGCTTATATCAATTGGGAAATAATGAGAATACCATCAGTCCCATAAAAATATAGCTTCAATAATTAAATCACACAACAGCTTTTAAGTACAAAATTTCATTCCCATGAACAACTGAAATTCTGTCCAGCATTATATCAAACAATGCCAGGAAACCTGCTTACTGGTTAATTCTGCAGGAGTAAGTTACATGCAACATCAACAGAATGAAATCGAATTTAGCTCATGTGCGCAGTCCTCATTGCCAAGGAAACAGCTCAATGCACTGCTTCACCAACCTTCACGTAAGTGTAACTGGGAAATGGAACATCTAATCAAATATTTGGCCCAAAGCACACAGTAGCTATTGTATTTATACACAATACACCAAGTGTGCATAATCTTCACAATAAAGCAGTGAGCATAGCATGATACGGTTGGCCGACAGCCATGAAGAAAACACTGACATCACCACTCAACTGTATATAGAATACAAGAATAATGTCTCTGGAACTAAATGCAAAAAAGCCAAAAAAAATAGAGGCCAGAAAAAAATGTCACCCTATTTCACGTTGAATATAATACAAGATATATACAAAAGCTGTAACGTAACATACATCATATTAGCTACAAATGGAACACTGCAACTATAGCTATAGCTTCTGCACTAGTTGTAACACAGTGTACTAAATACAACCTTCAATACTGTCAAACCTTGGCTTTTATTCTTGAATAACAACCATAAGGAAAAACAGTACTATAGGGAATAATTATATGCAACTAGAGGCTTAGGAGTGAAAAACAAGATACTGTCCAAGCATTTCCATGGATAAGAAACCGTATACCAGTTTTACAACAGATTAAGATTGGCTTCTTTTGTTTTTTTGCTGTGTGGAGTGCAACTACTACGATCACATCCAATCCTAAGTTCTTATGAAACGTAAATTAAGGGAAGACGAATTCCAAAGTGAATTTAGTAAACCCACTTTTCCCCTCACAATAACATTCAGGCAAGAATGCTCAACAACATCGAAATATTGAAGATTGCCAATGGAGAAAACTGAAAGGTGTAATAGTAGCATGTAAAACAGTGGAGACTGGAGAGTTGCTATTTCGCAAGCTACAAGTGCAGACACTACAAGCAAAGACAGACTCGTTATTAAAAGCAATAACAAGAACTTTTCCTCAGCAGATCAACTAACTAGGTTCTAAAAACCTCTGCAGAACCTTTCCCGAGCTGTAACTACTACACTTGATATGTTTGCTAGCAGACAGAATCAAACAATAAAAGAAGCAGGACGTCAAACACAAACAGGCTACAGCTTGATGACAAGCAGCCACGCAGGTTGCCAAAAGCTGAGATGATGGCATGAATCAGACTCTACTCAAGATAAAGTCATTGAAATGAATAAAAAGCATGCAGCTAAAAGATATTCAATCGAATACTTTTAGCAATTTAAATTATAAATAAGAAGTAATTATCAAACAAGTGGTAACATTTCATAGTCATAACTAGCTAAGATATATTTGGATAAGCAAATAATCCTTCAAATTTTTGCACCAAAGCTCTGTTATGCTTCAAGTCATTGTATCATTCAACAATTGGTTCTTATCAATTCTAACAAGGTCATATTCATGTCTGTTGATAAAACTTTATGAAAACGTGATCAACATTAGTTGATTTAATTTTTGAGTTGGATCAGTCAACTTCAGTCCGGGTCAATATCATGTTATCTAGTTTTGGGCACAATGTGTATGGGATGGGTGATTCGATTCAAGTAATCAATATGAGCCAATTTTGCCAGGTCCAACAAATATCACATTCCTAAACAATAGCTACTATCACTTTGAGGCCAGAGTTTAACTATTAGTTTATATATTTATACAAGTTATAAAAAATAAAATCATGAAAATACTTTTTACTATAATCCAACGATATTTGTTCATAATTCTGAAAACTTAACCGTCAAAGTTCGACCTCATAATGTGAAAGCATACAGCCCATAAGGATCTGACGGATTAGTGATCAAAAGTTTGCCCAAGAAGACCAGACAGTCACAAATAGGCATCACAGTTGAGCATCAATCATAACCATTCATGCGTTGCCTTTCATTTCATGGAAACAATTCCCAAAGAGCTGCATCAGAAAAAATTTCAATAAAAGCTTTACTGCAATATGGGATTTCCATGTTTTCCCATTTCAAGCACAGGGCCATTTCCACTTGACTGATCAAGGGAAAAAAAAAGAGTATTAAGATACCAAAGATCACATATTAAATTCATTTGGGCCATGAAGCCAATGCTTCTTTAACCTGTGGCCTGTGGGAGCAACCAAAGTTCACCAAGGGGATAACAGTAACCCTCAAGCAAACCAAAGCAATTAAGGAATTTCCTAAGTAGCCACGAATATATTGTTTCTCAGCTCCAATAGGGTTTCCAGGTCATACTAGGCAATCCGATCTTAAGCAATCAAAACTAGAGGTCTACACTTTCTCTTTGACCTCCATCAAACAGACCTTGCCTAATACACTTCAAATGGAAGATATCCAGAGCAGGCATGTTTTGACAAAAAGGATCTGAGTGGGGGATAGTTTATTTGGCTGTGGACCTAATTGACACAAACACTAGGTTGTTCTTCTAACTGTGAGAAAAAGGCTCCACAGGAAGCGAAAAAAAAGAGACCTAATTAACACCATTTTAAAGTTTATTCCAGATCCAGTATCAGTCGACTCGAGTATGTCTAAGAAGCTTTAGTATTAGGCAAAGCTTTAACGAAGCATCATCTAGACTAAGGCTTTTCTATTATAAATATAAAACAGGAGGCGACTTACAGAGTTTATCAGCCGTACAAACAAGTTAAGCAGACAAAAAGGACCAAGTGATTAAACATTGAACAGTGGACATTTTTTGCAGATCATTGCTAGTCTGGAAAAAACAAAGTATATGAAACAGAGAAACAGTTAAAATTGCAAACCAGGTCAAATATATATATATCATCTTAAGGAGATAACCTCTTTAACATATTTCACATCCATGCATATGATGAGGAATTAGGAACAACATTTATAATGATACAATTATAATGTTCGAATTGATGCACATCATGTTTAATGTGATAATACTATTCACTTAGGGAAAAATAGTGGTCAAGAAGCCATATAAGCTGGACAGCAAAATTTTGACTTGTCAACATGTTTTTGCTTTTTTTTTCTATTATTTTATTAACACGGACGAAAGCTCACTGAAACATAGAAGCACAAGCACCAAATAGATGGCATTCCAGGCGTACCTATAATTTTAATCAAGCAGCTGCATTATGCTCTACTACAAACAATATGTAGGTAGCTAATAGCCCATTTTATGCTTCATGGAAAGATAAACAAGCTTCAGGCATGATTTTCCGGTACAGGCCTTTTGTGATCTCTATCAGGATAAGCAAGGCGGCCTATCCGGCTATTATCTTCAGAAAATTCCCCTGGCATATCACGCCATCTTTTTCCATCACTTATTTTGTCCGGTGGACTCCCAGCCTTTCTCTTCCGATCATTTGACTTGGGTGATTGATAATCCCAGCTAGAATCATCTAATGCAGACACTTCACCTTCTTCCACATTCTCGATATCAAGTCCACGTGATTGTTGGCCCTTTAAGCCCACATGTGGTCGATCTCCAGACATCTCAAGATGCTTGCTATTATGTGACCTATCATTATCTAGCCGAGTAGAGGGTTGAGGCCAGTTCTGCTTTTTTTCCTGCTTTATTTTCTCACTCTCAGCAGCAGCTAACTCAACACCCTCTTCCAGCTCCTTCACAATAGGATCATACTCATCCATTGAGTCTTTCTTCCTAATCGGATCTGCTCTAGACTTCCTTCTCTTTTCACATAATTCCTTCAACTTGTTTGTATCTATCTTCTCCAACGATTCAGCTGGTGATTGGGTTTGCCCAGCTTCTTTAGATTCTACATTATTGCTATGGTATTTATCTTTCAAATCCCCCCCTTCTTTTACTCTGGTTCCCCCAATGTTCTTTTCTTTACTATCATCACTACTATTCCAATCCGGGCCAGTCCTCATAATTTGCCCATCCCCCAAATTCTCCTCATAAACTGAGGGCTCTGCAGTTCTAGGTTCTCCATGCCCCTTGTGATCTGAATTCCCATAATCGTTACTCCGATTATGAGAGCCTCTAGGGGGTCCAGCGTGTTTGTTTGAAAGATCAGGCAATTGATGACCACTTGGTGGTTTCAAGGATCCAGGCTTTGCCGCTCCAGCTTGAGAAGAATTACTATTCGGTACTGGCTCCTCAGTTGAAGTTCTTGATGTTGGTCGGTTAGCAACCCCTCCTGCTACACTGCCTTCAGCTTCACTACCTTGGTTTGGTGGTGCTCTGTTCTGTTCATACAGTTCCAACATTTGATTGCTAACCTCTGCAGAAGTGAAGCAAGGAATATGAATGCAACAATCAGAAAAAAGTATTGCCTTCAGTTCAAAAAGAAAAGTATTGCAGCATGTAATCTCCTGGCATTACCTCCCCGTTCTCGAATGTACAATAGGAGGAGGGAAACAGACAGATAAAAGAACTGATAGAATATAAACATATTACGAGTAACAACTATCTGCTGGTATGGTTCCAAAGCAACTTCTTAAATTAAAGGACCAACCCTCCAATTGACGTGGTGTGACATCAAACTCTTGCCACCAGACCTTCTCGCCATCTGAAGGAAGTTTGACTTTGAGGAACTTGGCAGCAAGAAAGATGGCACCTGCTGCTATGTGATGGGGCTTAAATTGCAAGCAAAGAGATGTCCGCAGCCTACATGGCCAATTTCAGTGTCAATTTTATGGGTTTGGAGGAAAGATCTCCATGTCATAGTACAAAATTTTCAGATGCATCATACCCATCATTGACAAAATTCCATGCAACCTGGGCAAGGGCATTCTGTGCGACCTTGAATTTCTTTATTGCCTCAACGAGAGGTTTATAAGGATGTTGCACATTCAGATCAAAACCAAGAGTTGCTAGTACAACCCTTTCCCCAAGTAAAATTAGCTCTTTTTGTTGTTCATACACATCCTGCATGTTAAATCAAACATATATAGATCAAAACATTCACAGGCAGAAGTATATGAAGTAGAAAGCAATAATATTACTACATCATTTAACTGTCAGTACCCCTTAAAATCAGTTTCCAGTTAACTGTCACTAGCCCTTCTGCTTGATTTTTTTTTACTCAAACATACAGAAAACATTTAAAGTGTTATTCTGCTAAAAAAAACCTTCATTTTCAGCCAAGTAGTTAATTACTTCATTTTATATAAGTAACAGAGAGATGAGAAGTCGAGAGCCCCCAGCAAGAAAAAAAAAATGATATTTAAACACCTAGCAGGCAGAAAACGAACATTACAGGCTAGCCTTGTCGTGCTTAATTTTTAAAATGGGATATGATCTTTCTATTCTAATTCTCGTAAAAAGAGTGCAAATGATATATGCAGTAGCAGCATTGTCCCTGGAAGTCATTTCCACCATCTTCCCTGGGAAAAGACTCACACCTCTAAACTTCCAAAGAGCATGAATCCTGCTGTAATAAAGATATTTGATTTTAACAGGACACCGGAATTTTTGTGGCACGTGTATAGAGAGAAAGATGAAACTACTACATTGGAACTATAAAAAAAAAAAAAGCAAAAGGTTAAAATTCTTCTCTACATAAAAAAGGAAAAAAAAAAAAAAAAAAAAAAAAAACAGAGATCAACAGTACTTTTTGCTTAATCTTCTGAACTGCAGCAGGATCCTTCTTATGAATTATTTCGTACGAAACAAGGATGACATCTTTCAATGGACGTGGGGTTTCCTCCACTTTCCCAGCTAGAAACATGCAAGCTGTGGCTATAGTCTGCAACACATGAGAATCTAACTCAAGAGTGTTCTTCACAACAAGAACTGAAGTAAAATAAATAATCAATTTTTTCTATCAGATTCTTAGGATCTTAAAACACCAGCAGGAAGAAAAGAAAACAAGTCTAGAAACTGGCACCAACGCGTACCCTTCTATCATTCTTGGCATGGGACTGACGGAGATAAAACCGGTGGCAAAAAATAATTGCCGTAGCAATTGTCACCTGAGGCCTGCATTTACAAAAAAGAAAAAGAAAATGTCACACTGAAGCTTCATGAGCATACGGACATTTACACAGAGAAAATGACATACAAAATATGTCAACACTTCTAATATTGACTAAAATAGTCAAACTAATACTGATGGCAACAATCACATTAAATTTTTCAGCCAGGTAGTAATTAATGTGAGAATCTACATCTTAGACCAATAATTAGAAAACAGTGCAAGTAGATACCATAAACATAGAGTCATAGACTTATTCCTCCTACACCTATCCTCTCTGGACCTTTGTCTCCCGAAACCATATCCAAAGCCTTAGCGCAAGAAACGCAGAGCAAAGCAATACATAAGCAACTGTAAAGTGAAGCAAACATCCTCAAACCTTTTCCAATTTTCCTTCTCCCAAGTTCATAATATAAACACTACAAGTCAATAGACAGATGAGTTTCTTACACTCTCCTCAATTTCAAAAAGTTGTACTGAACTAAAAGGATATTTTTAGATATTAACTACAATGACTAGATCATGTCTCCACTAGAGTGATCTCTGCTTCTTGTTTGTAGTGAAGACAGCCTATTCAATTGTCTTTCCAATCAAGCTCCAAACAAAAACAGCCTCTAAGCATTTGTGCAATCTTCGGTAAGCCTCTTTGAAATTGTGCAATAGTGTTGCCCCACTGCCCAAGGCAGACTTTCTTAGAGGCATTGAAGTAGCAATAAAGTATGATATTTATTGACAAATGAGGTTCATCGATCATCATATAGCTAATACCACATCAAAAACACAATCACACAAACACAGATATGTCAAACACAAATACATAAAAGCCCGCAAAATAGGGTTGCTTCCATGTCCGACAACATTTTAATACTAGTAAAAATATTATCATATACTGAACTTGTTAGAAGTTTTCCACAAGGGTGCACCGTTAATATTATAGAACTAATTGAGTAGTCAACTGTTCACAATAGTCATACTAGTGTTCCTTGAAATGAGAATAACAACTTAATATAAGCTAAATGCAAGAAAAACACCACCCCTGGTATCTAAGCCTTTATGCTCTTCAAAAAACTCATATATAATTAGTACCAGTTGGCAAAGTTATTTAGTTAGCTGGAACGGGTTGGCCTGCAAGGCTGCAAGCATACAATTTCAAAGTTTCACCCGTGCTACCTGTTCTAGCATGCTAAGGATTGATTAAAATAAAGTCCATCTTCTTATGATTAGTTATTGCTCCCCATTAATCCACTTCAAAATGAGTTATGCTTCTGCCTTTTTTCTTCCTCAACTGACTACCCTATACTTATCCCGATCATTGCATCCAAGATTTGGACAAGAGCTCGAAACAACAAAATCGCGAGAACTTTGCTTTATTCTTTGCTTTTCAAGTCTTGAGGCTAGCAAACTTTTCCACTCTTCTAGATAGGATTAATCCCAATCAACAATGATCAAAAGTGCCTACTGCTTGATTTATCCCTACTTCTTGAAACATGTGCTAAATAATCAGCTCCAAATTTGCTAATTAGATCCTCTAATGCATCGATATTTTGCATAGAAAAAGGAAAGGAAAATGGAAACAAAACATACTTCCTTTGTTTTTTGCTTTTTTAGTTGCACATTTGCTTTTTCACGTATTGCAACACGTTTCTTTGGACATTAATATATCTGATTGCGTATAAGTAAAAATTACAAAGAGTTGACATTTGGAATCCTCATATTGAGACGAATTTAACAGTATCTCACTTTACTATGTTTTTCTTATATAATGGTGGGTGAAAACTTGTAAAAGTTAGTCGATGTATAGTGCCCAAAATGGTGCAACAAAAAAAAACAGAGGAAGTAGATATGCAAAATTCCAAGATAGGGAAACATGGAAAAGTTAAGGAAAAAGCAATTTAACCAAAAAAAATATAAAAAACAATTTGTTATAACAGTTCTAGAAAACCATTGCACCAAAAAAGCAACCAGAAGCACAGTTAATATTTAAAACAGAAAAAAGGCGTTAAACAAAATTTAAAAAGAAAAAAAATTGAAAGAGTACAGTAAAGATGGAGAAGTAGTATGTATTATGTACTGTTAAAATCTAGTAGCTCCTCTACAGGCTTCATATGAAATTATAAATACGAAGCAAACAGATAAAGCAAGAAACCCCACTTTTAGACAGTTTCCCACCCTCCTTTCTCTCTCTAAAAGCTTATTTCCTCTTCCCCTCTCTATTTTCACATCAAAAGATGAAAGAAAAGTGAAAGAACACAGCAGACATGATAAAAAAAAATTAGAAATCAACATATATGTAAGATGCAAGAGGAGAACTAAATAGAAGGAAAAGAGAGAGTAGAGGCAACCAAAGAATAAATCTGATCCAACCTGCTCAAAGATGTGAAAGCCTGGAAATAATTGAGCATGTGTTGAGTCCGTAGAGGGAGGTAAGTGGTTGGAAAAGGGGGTTTACCCAAGAGACGGTTGCTGACTGCAATTTAGGGCAGTGACTTCACTATGAGAGAAAGAGAGAGTTGGGGGTTTTGTTGAAAAAAATTTGCTGGCTTTAAATCAAGAAAGGGAGCTCTTGTTTTCTCAGGAAGAACAAATTCATTAAGAAAACATCTCCTTCGTCTTTCAAAGCCTTTTCTCTTCCAAATTTGTATAAATTGATTTTTCACATGAAACAATTCGGGAATAGATATAGATATCAATAGGGTAAGATCACATGAGAAAGCATCTTATGTGAGAAATGAGGACTTAGAATCACAACACTTAGGCCCCGTTCTTTTGGACTAAGCTGAAATGAACGGAACGGAACTGAGAGAAACTGAAAAGCAGAGAGTAACCGAACTGAATGGAATAGAACTGAAAATAAGTACAAAAGAACAGGGCCTTAGGGTCACAATACTTCTTCTCACTAAGGTCTGAGAGTCACATCCACTTTTTTTAAAGATGCTTTCTCATGTGAACTTATCTCCCTCCCTCTCTACCTCCCTCTCTACCTCCCTCCCTCTCTCTCTCTCTCTCTCTCCCTCCCTCTCTCTCTCTCTCTCTCTCTATATATATATATAGAGGAAGGGAAGGAAATTTCAAGAAAACAATTCAACAATTTTACTCGTAATATAAGGCCTACAAAGCACTGGAAAGTTAAAAAAAATTGATAGGAAAAAAGAGAAGGCTTAACATTCAGCCCTAGTTACCTAGTGTCAAGAGTTGCTTCTTTTATATTCAGGGGGACTGGAGTAAGGAAATATTTGCAAAGATTGGCACTAAATCTTAAGAAGTACTTCATCCGTTTCTTTTTACTTGCAATGGTTTGACTTTTACACTATTCACCAACTCCACTTAGTTTTTATTTGGTGATTTCTAGTTAAGGAAAAACATATTCATGTGGAACCTTGTTAGATTCGTCTCAACGTATATTTTCCGAATATCTACTTTTCATAATTTTAAATTATACGTAATTAAAGAAATTAATGGTTGAAGTTATGCATTGACAAGAGTGAAAGTCAAACGTTGCAGGGAAGAAACAAAGGAAGTGTGTAATAAAGAAATATCCTATATAATAAAGAAATATCCTATACCACTTGGTAGCATTAGATACAGAAATACCAAATCACATAAAGCCTTAAAACAATTACCAAAGGGGACTTCCTGATGATGAGAGGACGCAAGAACACGGACATCAAACCAAAAGACACAAGAAAAATGGAGCCCACCAACAAAATCTCAAGTCACCAGAGATTGCAACATGTACTTTATACAAAGAGAAAACATACAAAACATATGGAAGATAGCCCTTGTTAAGTTTCACATTATGACTTATGAGCTACCCACTTCAAGATTTACTGTGATGACAGCAGTTTGCAGAAAACTGAACAAAAAACCAGTCCTATACCTATTCAAATCAATAAGAAAGTGGTAATGAAAATCCACAAATAATAACACAAGTCGCATACATATCAAATCAAGCCTGGAAAGGGAGGCAGGAAAATAGAGCTAATCAGACATTAAACAAAAAATCAGTAGACTTGTTTCCCCCCCTACCATCAACAACAAAAAAAAAAGTGACAAAAGAACTTCCATTGTTGTTGCTATAAGTTTACAACAAACAAAATTCAGTTTCCATGTGGGTCAGAAG
The DNA here is from genome assembly GCA_947646795.1 of Beta lomatogona. NCBI lineage: Eukaryota > Viridiplantae > Streptophyta > Magnoliopsida > Caryophyllales > Amaranthaceae > Beta > Beta lomatogona. Next base: position 4,365,668 of record CANSNZ010000927.1, on the reverse strand, counting down.
AATATTAAAGTTCAACTTTCAGTTTCAAGACCTAGGTCTGTAATTAACTTCTCAAAATGTGGGATGTCCCTTGACACAAACTTGTCTGTTTCCTCAACTATAGTACCCACAAGCTCTTAGAGAATCCCAGTCATCTTCAGCCTTTCCCAGCTTCTTCTAGAATCTCTCATATCTCAACCTTCAAATTAACCTAGCCAGTGCATCCTCTAGACGGCTGACGGCATCTCAGATGCCCAAAATCACAGTAACAAATTCTCTCTTATCTTGCCCTCAATAACTCAATGTGTTCACACAAACCCATCACAACACACACATCCCTGCTAACCCACGAAAAATAATCATTCCTTGAAACCACACATTGACCCATGAAGAAGTTTTTGCTCAGACGTAACCTAAACCTTTAGATTCTAATGTTTGCCTCCATCTTTCCACTTTACCATTAACTCTATCCCTTATCTCATCAACTAACACAATATCATTTGTAAACATACACCACCTTATCTCGCCTTGGATAGGCCCTCTTATTTCATACATCGCAATAGCAAAGAGGACAAGACTCAACGTCGATCCCTAATACATTCCTATACTAATAGGAAATTGGAAAAGGAAATCATTGGACAAAACAAAGGGTATTTCCACATAAACATTCCAAGCACTCTCATAGCAATCTCATATGTTGTGCATTTCACTATCCTATCAATTATTGCTTTAACATATATTTCCTCTGTTTCATAATAGATGCATCATATTCACTTTTTACACTATTTACACTGTGTTTGGTAGGGAGGAGTTTGATGGAAAAGAAAGGAAATAGAAAGAAAAAAAAGAGAGACTTTCCTATGTTTGGTAAAAAAAATTACAAGGGATTCAATTGGAAGTGAGAGGAAAGAAAACCTAATAGATCTCCCCTTCTCTTTCCTCCCAAAATTGGAGGAATTTGGGAGGAAAGAGATAATTAATAAATTTCTTCATATTAACCAAACATTAGAAAGTTTAGTTCCCTCCATTTTCCATCTCTTCTCTTCCCTTTCTTTCCCATCTCTTCTCTTCCCTTCCCTTCCTTTCCTTTCCATTCCTTTACATTGTGTTTGGTTAGAGAGGAATTGGATCGAAAAGAAAGGAAATTGAAAGAAAAAATAAAGTTTCCTATGTTTGGTAAAAAAAAAAAATTATAAGGGATTCAATTGGAAAAGAAAGGAAGTAATGAAAGAAAACTTAATAAATCTCCCCTTCCCTTTCCTCCCAAAATGGAATTTGGGAGGAAAGAGATAATTAATTAAAATCCTTCCTATTAACCAAACATTAGAAAGTTTAGTTCCTTTCTTTTCCCTTCCTTTCCTATCTCTTCTCTTCCCTTCCCTTCCTCTCCTTTCTCTTCCTTTCCTTTACTAAAAAGATACCAAACATAATGTTACAAAATATACCAAACATAGTGTTAGATTTTAACTTTGACAATATATAACTACTAATATGAAAAGACAAGTATCATTATTTTAATTATTATTGGGTTGATCTCCATGTATATTTTTAATATATTATTTTTTTGTAATTTTTAATAATATATAACTAAAGATATTAATCGTCAAACTTGTGCATTGGCAAGTGGGCTGCATCTATTAAGAAACTGTGGAAGTATCATATTCAATATATGTTAGCTTGTCATCATAAAGATGAGGACAATTAGTTTCTTGCATCCATACACTTATCCTATAACCTAATAATTTTTAAGTGATATAAGATGGAAAAACAACTCTCCTCTAAAATCCTTAACAGACCAAGGAAGCAATGAAGCACGGAACTCAAAACCATATTGATCTTGCAATTTAAAGATCCAACTCAAGAAGAAAAAAATTGACCAACAAGCATTTGACAGTGAGGACAAGGGAGCCAGCTCAAACTCCACAAGATTATTGGGCATGACAGGCTTCTTATTAAGATGAGAAATTGGATGGGAGCAGGGTCAAAGGAGCCTGTTACCTCAAGATCATTCATTCAAACCAAGAAACACAGCTTTGCAGTCGATAAATCAACAAGACAGACAAGTAGCCAGGCACAACAATTTCTGACCTAGCTGGTCATCTGTTTCTCTAGTTAGAAAAAGGTAAGAACAGAAAATCCTATCAGATTCAAATGCTCTACTAAGAACCCACCCCCCACCCTACATATACTCTTGATAGTTTCATTGCAGTCACACTCTTTATAGAATCCATCCCACAAGTAAAATGAGATAGACATGGCATTTGTTGAGCTGTACTGCTGTACATTCCTTTCAATTTGTTAGCATCTAAACCAAATATCATCTAGTTTTACCACTTAAAACAATGAAGAAAGATTAAAAAGTCAACAAGGTAAGCAAGGAAATCATTGAAGGCCGAAAGAGTATGAAAAAATATCTATCATGACTGAGACAAAATCAAAAACAACAAGGACTCACACTTTCAGTCTCATTCCCAAATCTTGTAGAAAGGTGCAGTACGACTTGCGCAAGTATGTTTCCTTCTTCAGGTCAATACCATCACGTCTAGATGGTGAATTCTCTTCAATTTCCTTCCTAGAAAAGTACCATCGACCACCATCCTCAGGCTTCTCTTGAGATATTCTGAGTGATCCCACTTCCGGAGCTCCGACCTGCGAGGAATCTCCGGAAGCCAAACTGGCCATAGTATATCTTCCAGCAATACTCTATGAGAGCAAAAGCGAAAGCCTTAGATCACTAATTACAAATGTGAACTACAATCAGCATATCCTAGTACAATGCAGCTATAGTAATCCAGAAATGTAAAATACAAATTTGGTTTCCTACCCCTCGTCTGTTATGTAACGAAAACTTGGGATTTTCTGAACCAAATAAGCAAAACTCCTCAAAATTTATAACACAAAGCAACCAATAATTCCAAAATTAACAAAGGCCGCTGCTTTCTGATGATCTCAATAAATGTCGGCAAAGCCCTAAATTACCTACTTTCCTATAAAAAAAAATCCACTTAATTAAAAACGAATTTGTGCTTAAAATACTTAGGGTTTTCCATAATTGAGATTCACAATATCATATCTTTCTTTATATCACAAGAAAACGGATTTATTCCATGTACAAATAAATATAGAACTACAACTTAATACAATTTCAAAAAATAAATCAATGGCGTATTCAAGAAGGGTTCAACTGAACCCCCAAATCTGAAACTTTCTTGAGCTTACGAATGTCAATAAAAATAAACATAAAAGACTAAAAGATATTCTAATTCACTCTCAAATTTGTCGGAGATCCCATGTTTCAATTTTAAAGCTTAAATTAAAGCTGCTTCGAAACAAACCTTAAATTTATCGAAGATCCGAGTTTCCGATCTCGTCGAAGAAGTTCAATTTGACGCAGAATATTTCTCGCACTCTTCTTCTATGTTCCTCAGATTGGAGGAAGGTAAATTGATGGCGAAAATCCGAAATTTTGTGTGAAAAATCGTCAATTTTTTTGATGGAAAGGTGGAACAAGATGAATCTTGACAGAGAAAGCGAGAAGAGTTGCAAAAGGTGATTTAGGGTTAGAGACTTGGGCATAAACCCATACCCGAGGCTAATACTTCCCTTGCAAGGGCTGATAAACCCATACCCGGGATTGGCATTTGGCAAGGTGCCCAAATCAAGGGTGCTTTGGTCATTTCACATATAAGAAAATGATACTGGCTTGTTTGGCAATTAGCGGATAGTTGTTAGCTGTTAGCTGATAGCTTATTGTATCAACTGATTTGACTAGTTGTTTATATTAGCAATTTGTATAAATGTATTTGGTGAGTAGCTGATAACTGATTGCTACATAGTTGTGTAAAATGACCAATAAAGACAAGTGCATAATATATTGTTTTACCTTTTATTATTTATTAATGTAATTTTCAACGACTTTAGGACATTAATGTAATTGATACACTCACTCCCAAACCTCTAATGTCAAAAAGCTCTTCATCCCAGCTTGTTCAAAAAGAGCTTTTTGGGCTCAATAAGCTAATTTAAATCTCTCTTTATCAAACACTCATATCAGATAATTGACTAGTCAAATCCTCTAATATGAGTTCAAACCTCTAATTTTCCCTCAAACCTCTCTTTACCAAACAAGGTCAGTAAGGCCCTGTTTGATAAATAGAGGTTTTGGGCAAAATTAGAGGTTTGAGCTCACAGGCCCGTCCCTGGGGCTGGGCAGGGCTGGGCAGGAGGGGCGCCTGCCCAGGGCCCAAGAAAAGCAAGCCCAAATTCATTAAAAGCTTTTATCAAAAAAAAAAAAAGATAGAAACTTCCACTTGAAAGAAAAGACGCTCGTGACTACTGTGACTCCATATCTTTTTCTTCAACCTTCCTTTATTAATCATTCCCTACTCCTTGTTTCTCTCAAAATCGTTTCATCTCCTCCAATTACCAAATAAAATTTTGGAAAATTTCCAAGATCAAAATAAATTCTTGAACTAAATTCCTTCTTTTCAGTTTTCCATATTATGAAAATCTCAAGATCTTTTTCCTTCCCAATTTCCATCCTCAGTCAATCTCTCAATTCTATAATTGATATTCACAATTGAAGATGATTTCCCCCATAATCAGCTATTTGTATTGAAATTTTCTAACGGGATTTACATTACACATAAATAATGCTCCTTCTATGAACTCTATATCTCACCATTTCCATTATTTCTTCTTATTTTCTCACAATTATTGGGTTCGAATTTTGATAATTTGGCAAAATTTGGCTATAAATCTATTCGAATTGTACTCCCTTGTCCCTCGGGAAGTTCTAATCTTTGCCAGACAAAGAATCGAAGGGGGGAAAGAAAAGAATAATATGAAATTCTGGGTATAAGTTTTTTGTGTTCTTGCTAATTTTCCATTTTTTAGATGAATTTGATCTATAATAAACGAGACTTATTTATGTAATTTTTTTATTTTTGTAAATCTGTAAATCGGTAATTGAGAATTTTTTTGTACTTAGTACTTAGCAGTATGTATAATTTGCTAATTCAGTAATATAGATGATTGATTTACTTGCATTTGTTGAATAATTTCGAAATAATTTGTTGATTTACTTGAGTTTGTTTATGTTATTCATTTTTCAGAATGCTAAAAAATTCAAAATGAATTCTGGATTTTGATATATCTCATTGCTGGTGTGCAATGTTGATATAATTATTTAGAAAGTGGAACAAAGAAATTTGAAGAATGTGATGTAATATGTTTTTTTTATGGGATCTTACATGTTTGTTCTCTGCTGATTAATAATGTATTGTAATTTCAAAATGCTCAAGAAAACCGCTTTTTATCATTTTAGGAAAAGATATAACTTTAAAAATATTTTTTAGAACTTTTTCTTTTCTATGTAGCAAGACATTTTATGTTGAATATTTTTTTTTGTAAAAACAGTATGGGGTCTATTTTTCATGGTTCGCCTAGGGCCCATAAAATGTCAAGAACGGGGCTGTGAGCTCATATTAGAGGATTTGACTAGTCAATCCTCTAATATGGGTGTTTGGTAAGGAGAGGTTCGAAGTAGCTTTTTGGATTCAAAAATCTTCTTTTGAAAAAATTGGTGGAACGAGCTTTTTTATATTAGTGGTTTGAGAATGAGTGAGGAAATTACATTAATGTCCTAAAGTCCTTTAATATTATTACCCTTACCAAGGTATCCCTAAACCTATCATGAGGCTATGTTTTTTTTATTTGATTTTCTTATTCTTGTAGTTTTTTTGTTAATCTTGCATTTAGGGAGGACAATGGGTCTAGGACCCTACCCAGACCCACCCAGACCCTACCCTAAAATTAGGGTATGGGTCTTAATTTTTTGGACCCTATGGGTAAGGGTATGGTATGGGTCTTGGTCCTATCGGGTACGGGTAGGGTAAGAGTCTACTCCTCAAATATACAGACCCTACCCATAGACCCATCTAAACTAAAATATATATTTTTCTTTTTTAAAAAATTAATATATATATATATATATATATATATATATATATATATATATATATAGCAGACTTCCAGTAAATTTTGATGTGTGAGACTTTTGGGATGTGCAAAAAATATGTATTGTTATGAATGTACGTGACATTATGTGTGCTAATTGCAAAATTAATATATGAAATTGTGCTTAACGATTATACATACATGTGATTTTGTGTTGGACCCATTTTAGACCTAGACCCAACCCAGACCCTATTGGACCCTACAAGGTACGGGTAAGGGTCCTAAAAAAATTACCCTATGGGTATGGGTCTATATCCAAAAGTTAGGGTATGGGTAAGGGTCTAGCCTTACCCTACCCATTGCCATCCCTACTTGCATTAGTCTTGTCTTTTAGTATCTGATTTTTGTTCTTTATGTCTTATTCCCAATATATATTCACCAAACATATTTATTTTATATACAATAAGAGGTACAATAATGGATTATGTCCATATCCTTATTAATATATTTGCAAATTATCAACTCTTAAATTTGAATATTTAAAGTTTTAAAATATGATGAATATTGAATTTTATAGATGCTGTCAAAATTATTATTTATTAGTATATCTTATTTCCAATATATATTCACCAAACATATTTATTTTATAGATAACAAAAAATACAAGAGTGAAAATTATGCCCATGTCCTTATTGGTCATTTTACACGATCAAGTACCAATCAACTATCAGCTACTTACTAAACACCTTTATACAATCAGCTAATACAATCAGCTAGTCAAATCAGCTAATACAATAAGCTATCACTATCAGCTAATACAATCAGCTTTCAGCTAATAGCTATCCACTAATTGCCAAACAGGGCCTATTTCCGTTTCACAGTATATGTAACATTGAGAATTTCTCATTTCTTCGATTAATAATGTAAGATGTTAATAATGCAGGATTGTTAATGGTTAGATTGGTGCATTGACATGTATGAAAGTCAACATGTTATATGTATTATGAAGAGATTGTACTAGCTGACTTGGTCTAATTTTTTCTTTCTCACTTTGGTTTGTCACATTTGTCAATGGCTCGGCGGATAAGTTTGATTGTTGATAATCTTAATTATATATTTGTAAAAGTTAATGAAATTTGGTATTTTGAATTATATATTAAAACAAATCCGATATTTACGTAATAATATCAAACTTCCTCCATTCCAAAGTACTTTGAATAATTATAATTGCATGTATTCAGGACATAAGTTGTTAAGTGATTATCAATTATTATTAATGAAAAACTTAGATTTTATAAGAAAAAATGTTGTATATCACAAGACGAGTATTAAATTATTTGTGGTACCATTACCAAAACATAAGTATTTGAACTACTTTGAAATGGATGAAAAATGAAAGTGTTTGAACTAATCTGAAATAAAATGAATATAATTAAAAAGAGACACTATATGTATGAGAAAGTTTATGAAAGGTGGCATTATCCCTCTTTCAAGGGAAACAAAAAGAGAGCAGTATACCAATTTATTACGTTATTGTTGCTTCTTTTGTTAAATATAAAAGGATATTATTGACCTTCAACGATATTCAAACGTACAAGTTACAATAAGAAGAACCCATGTAAGCGTGTCAGAATTTTTGGTATTAAAACAACGTCGTTTTCAATGGCAGGAGAGGAAAAAAAAAGTGAGTTGGCAGATCAGGTTGGTGGGCCCCAGCCACGCCTGATCACCAATTCACTCATCCAATGCAATTTTTCTTCCCCAATCAACCTATAATCTTTATTCTACTCATGGTTAAAGGCCCAAAAAATAAGATTGTGCTCACAATCTTTGTTCTCACTCATTGTTAATGGTGCTCTAACATTTCAAAGTTAATAGTTATGGTTTCTATGGTATAACTAATATGTTTACACGCCTAACTAATTTAACTAGAGGCGATTTAAGGCTGACATAACTAATAGGTGCAAGGGCTTAACTAACTTAGCTGTAATACCCAGTCCAGTTGACGTTTTTTTATTCATGCGCATGACGTCTTGGTAACCAAATCACGTCTGATGTTAGTCTTAACGTCAGACGATGTCTTGAAAACCTAGTTGTTTATCTAATCACTAGTGGAAAAATAAGGAAGGGCTGCGTTTTCTGCCAGCATCCCTTTCCATAGCAGCCCTTCAATAGAAAAGAAGGGTTGCGGTTTTTAACCGCAGCCCTTCACAACGAAGGGTTGCGGTTCAGGCCAAAAACGCAGCCCTTGCGTTTTTGGCTTAAACCGCAGCCCTTCTTTTAATGAAGGGCTGCGGTTTTAAACCAAAAACGCAGCCCTTCACTTAAAAAGGGCTGCGGTTTAGGCTTAAAACCGCAGCCCTTCAAATTCAATTTTTTAAAAAAAAAATACCTGCAACCAAAGACCAAGACCCCCACCCCTGCCGGGCCCCCCACCCCACCCCCACCCCCCCGCACTCCCACCACCCCAGCCCCCCCGCCCGCCCCCCGCACTCCCACCTGCACCCCACCCGCCCACACCCGCACCCCCACCCCCGCACTCCCCACCCCCGCCAAGACCAAAGACCCCCCACCCCCGCCCCCCCGCACCCCCACCCCCTGCCAGGCCCCTACCCCCACCCCACACCCGCCCATCCCCTCCACCCCCACCCCACACCCGGCCAAGACCAAGACCCCCCACCCCCCGCACTCCCACCAGCCCAACCCCCTGCCCCCCCCTCGCACTCCCACCACCCCACCCACCCCCCCCCACCCCACCCCCTTGACTCCCCGCACCCCCACCCCAGCCCCTCCACCCATTGCTTGCCAGCCATCCCAAAGACCCAACCAGCCCCCATAGCCCCGCCCCCCCACCCCACCCCCTACCCAAAACCTCCCTTCGACACAAAAAAAAAAAAAAACGAATCAATGTGCAATAATATATGACAAGTTTTTTAATGTAATAATTAACTTTAAATATGTATATTTAATAATGTAAAAAGTGTAGAATTGATACAAACTAGTAGATGTAGCTAATTATATCACGAATTCCACCAAAATGTATCATAAGCAATCATCACAAATGTGGGACGCCAACTTATCCCGAACTTCATGCAATTCGTCTGTGGTGAAGGCCCTCAAACGTGGTGTGTTATTCATATAAACCTTGCAAAACAACCAAGGAATAAACACAAAATATGAGAATTCAATCATTTACCGTAGTTAGTAGTGATTAAAAATGACATATACCTTCCCGAAATTCAATCAAAAACAAATGCAAGCCTAAAAGTCTACACACTAGTTTTATTATACCTCATATTATCATATTGAAAAATAAAATGGAGTTAAATGACTCGAGAAACAAGAATTGGACGCGAAAAGGCGAAAATCGGCCTTAAATCACATTTATGTTCCCGATATACAACCTACAACAAATGCAAGCCTAAGAATCTACATAATAATTACATTATACCTCATATTATCATGTTCAAAATGAAATTGGGGTTAAATGACGCGATAAGTACGAATTGGACGCGAAAAGGCAAAAATGCCCTTTTCGTTCCCAAAATTCAACGTACAACAATTGCAAACCTAAAAATCTACACATTAGTTACATTATGCCTCATATTATCATGTTCAAAATGAATTCGGGGTTAAATGACTCGATAAATACGATTTGGAAGGGTAAAAGGCAAAAATAGGCCTAAAAATGACATTTTCGTTCCCAAATATATGCATGTGCTACTTTGGTTTCTAAACCAATTAATTCCTATTACCAATCGATCTAATCTAAACTAACATATACTAATAAGTTACATACCTTTTGAAGATCATCAACGTTAGTGCAATGGTTGACGATATCGAACATGTACCTCAGCACATAATAGCCACATGCAAGTCCATCATCTTGTTGCGGACACTAAATGTTCACCAAAGGATGCATCCAATGTTAGATGTGTACTATGCTGCGAACTGAGATTACCAAAAGGGTTCATGCCATCCGTACATAAATCAAGCCTCAGATTCCTATCCTCATTACCAAATGCCTTATGCACCCTGTTGATACTTTTCCACTCAGGCGAATCGCCGGGATGCTTGAAAGCACCCGTCTTTCTTCCTACGATCTGCATGCCACCTCAGATTCTTCGCATCTCCTTTAATTGAGAACACGCGCTTAAATCTAGGTATTATGGGTAGATACCACAACACCTTAGCTGGTGGCCCTTCACTACCTCCAGCTCCTTCACGCTTGTACCTCGACAATCCACAACGTGGACACTCATGTAAATGCTCATACTCATTACGGTAAAGCACACAATCGTTAGGACAAGCATGTATCCGCTCGTACTCTAAACCGAAAGGACACATGAGTTTCTTCGCATAATAGTACGACTTTGGCAGTTCATTTCCATCAGGGAGCATATCAGCTAAAACTTCCAACAACGATGTGAAACTAGAGTCCGTCCAACCAGCTTTCGACTTAATGTTGAACCGTGTTATCACCGCGGAAAGTTTGGTGTACTTTGTACAACCTGGATACAACGGCTTTTCAGCAGCCTCAGACATAGACTCGAAAGTACGAGGTCGTTTACACGACTGATCATCAACCTCGTGTATCATCTCGTCTACCCGATCCCTATCATCATCTGCAAACTCATTATCCCAATTCTCATCCCCGAAGTCATTTTCCCAATTCTCTTTTCTTCACATACATCGTTCATTACTCTAGAGCTTCCTACATACTTCCCCTGCTCACCATGCCAAACCCATACGTGGTATTGAGGCCTAAATCCACGGCGAAAGACATGCTCCCTAACCACATGTATACTACTAACCTTGCTCACATTTCTACAATCGAAACAAGGACAATAAAAGTCGACTGCTCCAGAGGATGTTTGATATTGTAATGCAGTTGTACAGAATTCCGAGACCCCTTTCACAAACTCAATCGATTCACGACTACCATACATCCAAGTACGATCCATCTCATTCAAGAAGACCTTTAATAATTAAACACAACCATTCATTATAATGCATCAATCATTATTTAATTAAGTACATACACTCACATATTCAAATCACACACGTATAGATCAATCTAAGATAGTGACATGTTCAATTGTATGCATGCAGCCGAAGGTCCTTATCACTCCAACCTAACCCATCCTTGAACGTCCAATCTCACTAGTGAATATATGCCAACCTTTCAATTCTAACGAAAATTCGGCAGCATTTCCCTACAGTTCTCCAAGTACACAATATAGATAATTGCTTATCTACATATGTACCCAGAGAACAATGTAGAGAAACGATGAGCCAAGAATTTCCTCAGAATTGAAAAGAAGACACACATTCACCACCTAAGTGAGATCAAACGTCCAAAAACAGTCCCAAACCGGGGACTATTCAAGACTTACTCCTAATGAGTAAGTCTTGGACGGGTATCTAGGCATATGATGACGATTCAAACAACTTATAAATTTCATAGCTAAATTACATTGCGTTTTCATACAATCTCATATCAAGATATATACATATTGCCGCCCTCCTCCCCCAACCCCCGCCACCCCCCCCCACCCATTGCCCCCTTCTTCCCCACCCCCCGGCCAGCATCCACACCCTCCCCACCCCCCGCCCAAAGATCCCCAGCCCTCCCCACCCCCCCCCGCCCCCTCTCCCACCCATTGCCGCCCTTTCCCCACCCCCTCGGCCAGCATCCACAACCCTCCTCACCCCCGCCCAAAGATCCCCAGCCCTCCCCCCCCCCCCGCCCAGGCCTCCCGCAGCCCCTCCCCTACCCCCGCCAGCCTCCCCCCCCCCCCGTCCGGCCTCCCCCCAACCCTCCCCCCCCCCTGTCGCCCTCCCCCCACCCCTCGCCCAACACCCCCCACCCCCTCCCCAGCCCCTCCCCCACCCCCTACAATCACATATTCAGCTAATACAAACACATTTTACAACAATTAGAGAAATGTAAAAGAGGAGAGAGAGTGAGAGGGGATTTACCGAAAGAGAGTGAGAGAAGGGAGGAGAGAAGAAGAAGGTGGTGCAGCTGTGCGTGGTGGTGGCGTCAATGCAGTAGAGGGCAGGGCACTGGTGGTGGCGTCAATGTAGTTGGTGCGTCGTCGTGGCGGTGGTGCGTGAAATGAGCGGTGGTGGTGGAGATAGGGTTTCGCGCAGGTGGTGAGAGAGTGAGAGGGGAAGTTCGTGCTGGTGGTGAGAGAGTGAGAGTGAATTTGGCTAAGGGAGGGAAAATGAAATGCTGGGGGCACTGTGTATGCGCGCAAAAATGTATCAAAAAAAAAAAATTGGAAGTGAAGGGCTGCGGTTTTAAAGAAAAACGCAGCCCTTCATTAATAGGGTTGCGGTTAGCCTCAAAACCGCAGCCCTTCATACAGTATGAAGGGCTGCGATTTCTTGTTAACCGCAACCCTTCACTAAAAGGGCTGCGTTTTTCTTTAAAATCGCAGCCCTTCCAGCGCAGCCCTTCCTTTTTTTCCCCTAGTGAATGCTTTGTTTTTTAGAACTTTGTCAATGAATTTACAAAATTTAGAAGTTATCCCCCTGCTTTTTTTATATGCTACATTGTTGTTGCGCAGTTTTCAAGACGTTATTTAACCCTTAATATTTCTTATGTCGTTTAAGTAAAAATTATAAAAATTTGATATCATGAATCTACACATCAAGACGAATCTAACAAGATCACACATGACTATATTTTTACTTATAGAAAAATTAAAATAATCGGTCAAAGTTAGTGACTTCATTCCCAAAGCAGCAATATAGCAAATAAAAAAAAATGGAGGGAGTACTAATTATCTTATCAGCTTTGTGCCATCTTTAAACCAATAATCTGAATTCCATGAAAATAATCTAAATAAGTAAATGATCTTGTATCGTTAATCTATGTTAATTATCAAGATTGTTCTATTACTAGTTTCTTTGAAGAGATGCTTCCATTAATGGTTGTCAAAGCAAACATGTGTATTAGAATATATTGTTTGAATCAGGCTAAATGGCGAACTGTTCGCCACTGAACAAGCCTTTAGAGTCAGTAAATGACAAAAAAAGGGGTTAAGCTTTGGGTAATTTTTTTTTTACATTGTTACCTTCATTCATATTGTATTTTGTACATCCAAAATCTATTTTGTACACCCATATGATTTCTTTTGTACATCCAAAAATTATACTCGCACATCCATAATGATTTTTGTATCTTACGTACATGAATTACATCCAAAAAATTATCTTAGTACATCCATATTATATTTTGTACATCCAAGATCTATTTTGTACAATAAAAAACTACATGTTCATGACATACATAATGGTTTTCACATTTCACATCCATTAATTTTTTCTGTACATCAAAAAAAAATGTTTACACATCCATAATATTGTTGTTGAACATCTAAAAAATATGTTTGTACTAAATTGTATATCTAAAGATGCCAAAAACATAATTAAGGAAATTTTCTATAAAAAGATACTTCCTCTATTTTTTTTAAGTGCAACGCTTTGACTTTTGCACTATCCACACACCTCAAATTGACCATATTTCTTTTATTAATAAATAAAATAAAAAATGATCATATAAAATGTTGCTGGATTTGTTTCAATGAATAATTTCATAATATCAACTTTTTATAACTTTACAAATACTTCCTCCGTTTTTTTACATGTTACACTTTTCTTAAACGGAATGGTGCAATATACATGTTACACTATTTTTCTTTCCCAAAATGGAAAGTTTTAGGCTGTAAAATTACCAATTTACCCTTACTTATAACAATTAACCAAAATCAAACCTACTTAATTTAACCTCATTATATACTAATCTAAATTAATTAAACCTCCTCTCTCTCTCCCACCACCCCTCCCCCACCCACCCCAGCAGCCCAACCCCCTCCCTCTCCCTCTCCCTTTCCCTCTCCCCTCCACCCCACCCGGCCCCTCCCCTCTCCCTCTCCCTCCCCTCCACCCCACCGCCGCAGCCCCTCCCCAACCCCTCCCCCTTCCACCGCCGCAGCCCCTCCTTCCCCTTCAAATACCGGATCCGACCTCGAAGGAATACCACTGCCTCCTCAACGCCCGCACTCCAACCCTTCCGCCTCCCGACTTTCTCTCTCCTCCCGCAAACCCTCGTCGTAATCGTCATTATTCACCGCGCGTCGAGTCACAAGGTGGTCAGATCAACGGGGAGGGGGAAATCGACGAGGAGGGGGAAATCGGCGTCATCATTGTTGTTGTTATTCGTACTTCTCCGAGATCGGGGATTGTACTGTGATCGAGACGGCGAGACAGAAGGAGATTGAGATGGTTGAGGAGAGAGAAAATCAACATTTACATCAGCACCACTAACACTAACACTACCGGCGACAACTATTGTTGTTGTATTTATTGTCGCTGATGCAGCTAGAGTTTCTTGGTCGAACTCCATTGTTGATTTCTTGAAGGAATTTTTTTAGCTTTTGTGATTTTAGATTTTGATTTGAAATGAATGAATTCAACAGGCAAATCGATGGGGAGGGGCTACGGCGGTGGAAAGGGAGGGGAAATCGACGGAGGGAGGGGGGGGGGAGGGGCGGCAGCGGTGGAGTGGAGGGAGAGAGGGAGAGGGGAGGGGGTGGGGGGGGGTCAAAGGTGGAGGGGGAGAGGGAGAGGGAGAGGGAGAGGGAGGGGGTGGGGGGAAGGGGTTGGGGCTCTGGGGTGGGTGGGGGAGGTGTGGTCCTCACTCTTTTTAATCCCCACCCTTACTTTTACTTAACCCCAATTAAATTTTTACCTATGTAGCCGCAAATTTCAAAAGTGTAACATGTTAAAAAAAAAAGAAGGAAGTAGATAATTAGAGATATTAATAGTCAAAGTTGTGCATTGGCAAACGTAAAAGTCAAACTGTTGCACTTATTGAGAAATGAAGGTTAGTACTTAGTAACCATGATTTATTTTATTTTGAACATGTGGGCCACCCTCTTTTGTTCCCCAATGAACGATTTGCTATTTAGTGTTTTTCGTATTATTTGGTTCATTATAATTGTCTTAACAGTAACATCCGTTCAATACGTCATCATGTCATTAGTAATGGATCATTTGAGATTGGAGACGATATATTTTATAGTTCACATATCACTGCATAAAGGAAACGACCTCTACGAGATCCTCTTTAGCCAATAGATTAGGCAAGAAAAGAGAATAGTAAAGTGAAGAGATTAGAAAAAAGTATGATTTATATAGAAAAGATAAATTATGTGTATAATGACCTGAACGGGTAATGAGAAGTAAGGCACAACAGCCGTATTTAAAGGAAAATAGGCAAAAGTTATCTTTTGTTGTGCAATAAAGTCTTTTTTTTTTTTTTGAAAGAATTGTGCAATAAAGTCTTATTCAAGAATTTGTGGTAGAAAAATACGGTCAAGGTAAAATATGTAAATAATGCAGAAGTCAAAACTGGTCATCTATTTGAAAAAGACAGAGTATAACACAAGATCTTATATCACATGAAATCTTGACGATAGTTTCCATGTAAACCAACAACATCGATTGGAATGGAGGCCAATGCATAATCATTATTCTAAAGAAAACAAGATATCACTACAAGCTAGGAATAAGTAGCACTAAATTATGTCACACAAAACATTAAGATCTAAGACATTATAGTAATAGGACTAATAGGTAGTATTATAATACTAGTCTCTAAAGATACAGTCATACAGTAGACCGACATGCACCTATTATACTCTTATCCATCTGACATAGCAAAACAGAATCTCCCCACAATCAATAAAAATCTAGTAACCCCACAACAAAATTACACACTACTTATTTTCTTATAGATCTATGAAGGAGTAAACTATTTTTTGAACTTTTTTGGGCCTTTTTTTCTTTCATCAGTCAGTCAGTGGCGGTGGTGGGGACAGAAAGTGACCAAATAGTTGGCCCCGGTGCAAGTAGCAATGCTAGTGGGGTCATCGTATGCGTAGGAGTAAGCGCGTGGACAAGCGGTCTTGAAGATTTTGGAGTATGCTGTGGGCTTACAAGACTGAGGAGTACCAAAGTTGCCTGTGCAACAATACCTTGGGGAGTTAAAGGCAGAGCAAGCACTTTTGCAAGCTACAACACCGCCTCGTGCGCCGCGGACTTGGAGCCCCGTTGGGCACATTGTGTTTAGGTCGCTAATGCACCCTGCCGGTGCACATTGTCCAGCGGCTCCTTTGAAAGGTACCATCGAAATTGCGAGGTTGTAGCCATCCACTAGACTAACGTCGTAGAAATCCTGTATGTTTCAATTAGTTTGAGGTGTCAAGCAATGTTTGTAACTTGTAGTAGTATCATATAGAAGTAATCACTAGTGGCTAGTGCCAGTTTATAATGATTGATGGTAGTGATATTAAGTAACATTCATGGTTATAGACACGGGCACAAATGTGCACAATAATACAATGCAACAAACACAAATGTAGCATTTATCTCATTCAAGTATGATATAAATACAGATGCAGACACTTGTGATGCAGACACATCACACTAGAAAACAATACTTTCCAAATATATAGAACATGGACGTATCTAAACTGAGCCGTCTCAATAAATTCATGTGATAATATGGTACTAAAGATAATTAGGCTACTGAACCTTGATATATTTACATGACAAAGTCTTTAACCCTTTTTCTAACCTGTATACATACCCTCGAATTATATTAAGAGAGTTATATATCAAACCGTTCTTCAACGAACAATAGATACAATGGCAATTTTGAAGTGAACAATAGTATTACCGGTAAGGAAAAGTAATGTTATTATATCTTTTTGTTCAGTAGAGAACCATTAGCTAGATAGCATTACTCAAATATATTACCCACCATACATATATGAAGATGAGTTCTATTAAATTGATTTTGAATTTCGAAACTTGGTTTAACTTGTTGCACCTAATTAGATCTTTTATTTGAAGTTATCTGAACTTAAATATTTTTTAAATAAATTTAAATAAGTTGAATAGAACATTATCTAAGTCCATGTATAGATCTCTACGACTCCATCGCAATAATTTTTTTCCCAAAATTATGTAAAATCTAGGGGGCTTCTAATCTAACTAAATGAAAACCATAGTTTAGAATAAAAATTCCTGATTCATTAGATGCCAGATATCAATAAATAGTTCCTGAGACTAACAAGATGATTTATTATCATGGTAGATTACACCTACAAGCATAGCTACATCAACCCCCCAAAAAAAAAAAAAAGCCCCACGGCTCCCACCACACACACAAACACACCACAAGTCAAGAAAAGGATAAAAAGAAAGAAAGAAGACTAAATAACATAATCAGGTGTGTGTCACATTCACATAAATTATGAACACATCCTAATATCCTATACTATGATGTACTATTAATAAAACAGGACATGCATTCAGAGAAATTAATTGACAGCATTTACTAATCCACAGGTGTATGACATAGATGTACCTGCTCCTGTCCAAGAGTGATCTCAACAAGGGTAGCCGGAGGAGCTCCACCAGCACCAGCACAGTAGAGGGTGCCACCACAGTCACCAGTAGCGCAACTGCCGTGGCCTTGGGCATCAAAGTGGCAGCCGTGACGGCCCCACATTCGACCAGACCACCCAGCAGGGAGATTAAGGACGTTAAATTTGTTAGGCAACAGCTTTAGGCCACCACGAGATAAAATTTCCTTGCCAGCACTAGGCTGGATTCCTGGCCATACTGTGTACCTGCATTTGTTCAATAGCACCATTTTTGCTCCACTTACTTCCCCTGCTCACATTCCAAACCAAAAAAAAGAAAAGGTTACAATTAGTTGTTACAACGCTAGTTGGAAATTTTAATACTAGTAAGATTTATCAATTGTTTTATATTTTATTGACATGAGAAAATTTGTATTAATTAAAATTGGCTGTAGATTTATCAATTACTTTTGCAGTTGGAGCAAGGACAACAAATTTTAGTCCATCTAACATTTCAAATTCAATAAATTGTCCAAATCTCAATGTTAACAATTTGGCTAAATGTTGTAAAAAAAAAAAAAAAAAAACTATTTGGCTAAAACCCTACGGTCAAAAAACGAAAAATAATAGTTATTGAAATGATATAAATCACCTATATTTAAAAAAAAAAAAACTCAATCAGTATTTCCTAATTATTGCTTAATATTTTTAGGTTAGGAGTTAGGACAAAATCATACATCAATCAATATTATTACACCTAACCAGGTTACTACTTAATCTTTTTTTTTTGGTAAGTAAGAAATTGTATTGACTACTTAATCTTTTCACTGTTAGCTTTTTATAGTTAGTTCTTAAGTCCTCACAAAAAAGGGTTACACTTGCTACCTTAACGCTTTCAATAAACATGTTTTTTACCATTAATATTATTAATTTTAGTTTTTTTTACCACTAGTTATAAATTGGAAAAATGAAAAACATTATGTATAATTAACCAAATTATATCAGCCATATTTTGAAAAAACTAGGAGTGAGAATTTGAGTCAATTTATTTGAATTTGACCATATAAAGCACAAGTGTATGAGTTAAAAATAATCAAAATAGTAAGATTAGTAACATGTCTCAAGTTCATATGGAGTAATATATTTCAGAACTGTAAAACCAAAAAAAAAAAAAAGTGAAAAGTTGTTTATTACTTCCTCATTTTTTTAACAGTTACACTTTGAATTTTAACACTATACACAAATTTATGTTTGAGTATCATTTGAAATTAATAGATTAGGAAAAAAATTTAGTCATGTGATGTTTTATAAATCCAAATTTAGAGATATTAATGTTCAAACGTTTACATCGTTAAGCGTAAAAAATAGAGTGTAACCTATTAAAAATAAACGGAGGGAGTATATAGACTCATCTTTGCTTTGACAAATTTGAAGAGATTATTTTATTAATAACATGAAAAGCTGATTTATTAACCCAAAGGAACTTTTTTTTTTTTTGATAATTAACCCAAAGGAACTTAGTTATGAGTTACTACATTATCCATAATTTCTCCATAAAAAATCTATAGACTGTGTCTTATAATTTTAATTTTCCAAAGAACCCACATTAGTGCACTGAACTTATTAAACAAAAGAAGTGACAAAAAAATGCGAGATAATAACAATAAAATGGAATAAACGAAGAGGAAAAGGGGTAAAATATACCTGGAAGAGAGGTAAAAATAAGGCAAAAGAGGAGAGAGAAAATGAGCTTGAAAATGGCATCCATGGCTAGCTGAGTGAGGCAGCGGTTAGGTTGAGATGATGAGTGACTCAGTGAGTTAAAAGGGAGTGGGTAATGAGTAATGACACAGTGTTAAAGTTGAGAGAAAGGAAGTTAGTAAAAACAAAACTCCCTTAATATTTGCAGAAGGTATAGGGGGGTTATATAGGAAATATGGAAGTGTTCAACCAAAACTCCAAATCCAAAACTCCAAATCCAGGAAAACAAAAGGAGAAAAGGGCAGAAAGTTTTTTATTAAATAATGGAAAAAGAACAAGACCAACGGCAATATTTTTTTTATTACTGTGTGTTTTTATGGTTTCTTTTCTTGGGGTTGAGGTGGGATCTTTGTGCCTGAAAATAAGTTCCTGCCGATCAAGATCTCACAATTGTGCATGAAATTGTGCGCCCTATTTTGAGCTTCATTGGCCCAACTTTTATACAATAATTTTAGAGTTTGGAGTTTCTAGGCTATGCCCATGTATATGTCGGTATATACGAGGATTAAGGTTGTACTAGTAATTGTAAGACCTTTCTTTTAGGGTGCGTTCTCTTTACCTTAAAAAATTAAGTTTCAGGCCCAATAAGTTCAGTTCAGTTCAGATAAGTTCATATAAGTTCAGTTCAGTTCAGATAAGTTTCAATCAGGTCCAATCAGGGCAATAAGTCCCAATCAGGTCTAATAAGGTCCAATAAGTTCCAATCATGTGCAATAAGTTCCAATTAGGTCTAATAAGGTCCAATCAGGTGCAGTAAGTTCCAATTAGGTCTAATAAGGTCCAATAAGTTCTAATCAGGTGCAATAAGTTTCAATCAGGTATAATTAGGTCCAATAAGTTCCAATAGTCAATGATCAATAAATATTTGTATTATTGTCCATTATTTTATTATTCATATCACTATTAGCTGATTATGCTATTATTAGAATTTTAATTAAAGTACCACAATGATTATATCGTATTATACTTGTATTATTGTTTATTATTTTATTATTCATATTACTATTAGCTGATTATATTATTATTAAAAAATATTATAATCATGGTTAAATAAAGTTAACAATAATAATCATCATAATTACAATATTTTGCAATTCGTCTGTAAATAACTAGAGCCCATGTTTTCGTTACTAATAACAATGAAAGATATAAATGTTATCAATTGATTGCTTCATTATCATCACCGAAGTATATTTCTTAGATATATTAGTGGTGAAAGTTATGTATAGGCAAGTATATAAATAGTATTTTTTTTTTGTTAAATTGTTTATCATAAGAGATAATTAATAATAATTATTTTTTAAAAGGGCGAATTTTAATAATTATTACTTCATAATAAATTTTGAGGGGTAGTATTTACGTTAGGGGTAATATTTATGTTATTACTCATCAATTTTTTTGTCTAATAAGGGCAAATAAGTTCCAATTAGGTGCAATAAGGTCTAATAAGTTTCAATCAGGTCCAATAAGGTCTAATAAGTTTCAATCAGGGCCAATAAGGTCTAATAAGTTCCAATCAGGTCAATAAGTTTCAATCAGGTCCAATAAGTTCCAATCAGGTTCAATCAGGTCCAATAAGTTGAATCAGGTCCAATCAGGTCTAATAAGTTCCAATCAGCTCAGTTTAGGTCCAATAAGTTCAGTTCAGATAAGTTCAGTTCAGTTCAGGTCCAATAAGTTGAAGAGAACGCACCCTTACTCATGAGATATAGTTTCAATTTTTAACCCTTATAAGAAAGATCCTCAATTCCTCTCTCTTCCAAGAGAATTCTACATTTCTACCTACCATTAAAAAAATATTCCAAGTTCCAACCTTTTCAAAATTTTATATTGTACGCCTCTCAATTTACAAATGTAAGTTGTTTACATTTTGCCACACTATACGTATTATCTATTTAAAAAGGTTTTAACATCTTAAGCATATTGACTCGTTAAATAGTCACCACCTTTAATCGTCCTTAGGCGAAAATTTCGGCTCAATGGACCCCACATACCAGGTTCTTTCATTTTCCTCCCATTTTCAAACTTTTCACTCTCATTCCTTGATCGTCTGAAGTATTAATCAAGTCAAAAATAGTGTTAAATTTTGGAGTCTATTCCCAAATAATATTGTACTTCTAAAATGAATATAGGATGTCAAGTTCTTTTTTACATAGCTATTTGTCTCTTGTAGGTGGCTAAAACATTATACATTATGACCTATAGCTTATTAAACATATATAAAAGTTACTGTATCTGATAATTTTCACTTATTTGACAAATTATATTTCATATGAATTAATTATGAAACACATCTAAAATTAAGGCTATTCTAATCAATAGTTGAAATTGCCTAAACAAGAGAAGTATCAGTTTCCTAAATTTCTTTTTTAAATTAGTAAGCATGAACTTGTGGGGTCTACTCGAGGAGTCAAGGGAAAATTGTAGTTTTGGGAGCTTATAAAATGGACCAAAAACATAATTTGAAATGTAAGGGGTAGTGTTAATGAATTTTTCCATAATCCATGCGTTATAAAATACAAAATTTGGTAAATTTGCTTTTTTACATTGTTTGTAAGACGTTTTTTAACCATGAATATCTCTGACTCTTTTCAAGTGCAAATTATAGAATTTTTAGCAATGAGTAGTACTCCCTCTGGTTTTTTTATCATTCTCACTTTCTTGTGCGCGCCTCCCTATGCACTGAAGGATTTTGTCCTCGATCAAGTGTAACAAACTAAATGTATATGGACAAATTATAAAGATAATATATTCAATAATATTAGGTGACCGCAACGTTTTGCTAGAAGCTAATTGCGGTTGGTTGGGCTAGTATATTTAGGCCAACTACTAATATGTATTGGGTCCTATGAGGTCACACAATGTGACAACCCTTGGATATTACCCAAATCCATTTGTGAAATGGGTTGGGCGGTTTTTATGATTGATGGAAGAGTTGTAACTCATGAGTTTATTAGGCTCATAATGTATGACATTATGAGGCAAAATAAAGCCTCATGAATCATCTCTTTGTAACCACCCTATATAATCATATGGGGGTTACAAAG
Organism: Beta lomatogona; assembly: GCA_947646795.1. Taxonomy (NCBI): domain Eukaryota; kingdom Viridiplantae; phylum Streptophyta; class Magnoliopsida; order Caryophyllales; family Amaranthaceae; genus Beta; species Beta lomatogona. The sequence continues at coordinate 4,343,479 of CANSNZ010000927.1, read as the reverse complement.
GAGATGTAAGTACATCACTTTTGGTAAGAGAAAATCTGATTTTCTTTTGCTCTCCTCTCTCCCATTCATTTGGCCATCATACAGCTCAAAAGCAAGAGGATTCTACACTCTTCCGTACTAGCATACGTGGTGATTTAAGGGTTGTTCGTGGACCAACACTAGAGGAACGGCAGTTGACGTTCTAAAGGATCTCCACTAGAAGGCTTGTGGTGGAAGTGGAATTCACGCATCAAGAGGTATATTCTACACTCTTAATAGATTCATGTTAATTTATGCAAAGATCTTGGTGTTAGATGTTTGAGTATGTGATACTCATTTTCCGCATTAAGCATCTAAATTCCTACAGTGGTATCAGTTAGCCTATTGCATAGATTAATGTGATCATGTTGATGCATGTTTTCCTTTATTTTAATTCCTTTAGGGGAGGGTATTAGCATGAGGATATTGTTTGCATGATTAAAATTGGATTTTAATCTAGTGGGAGTATAAAAGTTGTTTATACATTTTCGATACATATATAATTGTTATATTATTTCATGTTTTAGTTAAGTTGTTAATTAGAATATGATGTATATATATATATGTATGATTCATGATTTGCATGCTTTGAAGTTTTTTTATGCTTAATTTGATTATGTATAATTTCATGGCATGAATTCTTGAATATGAGAGGCTAAGTATGATTTAGTTATGCATAAAAATGTTTTAGTGTATAAAGAAAATCATACGTATCTTGATTAAAATTGCTTGAATTGAAATCGAAAAGTGGAAGCAGTGAGCTTATCGCGAGTCGCGACCCTGGTCGCGAGTCGCGACCTGTCTCGCGAGTCGCGAGAGGTAGTCTGCTTCTTCGGCTCGTCTCTCCTTCAACGGATAAAACTTTAAGATCCGTTTATCCCTTAATGCATATTAATGAGTTATTATGCATGGTATCCTATGTTAATACTTAAATGAATTAAAATTATGATGGGAGTTTCATTTTGTGACATTTAATTTTATGTTAGGATGTTAGTTTTAATAAGTTGATTAATTCTTACATGCTAGTGTTTGTGATTAAATGTCATGCAATGCTTTTATGTTTTAATATGATTAAAATATATGTGGTACCTTAAAGTGCTTATGTATTTTTTCTTTAAATTTAATAGTTGATTAAATTTGTTAGATTAATATTTTAAAACCTTTGGGAGATAAATTCTAATATGATTAAAATTTGTCTAGAGGTACTAACCATTTAATTTAATATGAGATTAAATTTGGTTGATGTTATTATGTTTTAAAGTTGTTGAAGCATAATAATTTATTTTTAATAGTTGACTAAAATGCATGTTTTATATATATGATATTATGAATGCATGCGGTGACTAGTATGGCCCAAACTTGGATAGAAAATACGATCTGCGTATCGTTAATGTATTTTTGTAATTTAAATACGATCTATGCATCGTTGGTATTTTTGTAATATTAGTTTAAATTTAAAAAATTATTCAAGTTGAAGTGATTCAAGGATGGAGATCCGATGTTTTTCATTTCCATGGAGCACAAGGATGTAGATCCAAGGTGGTTCAAGGATGGAGGCCTTAAAGAGTAGTCTTTAGGGTTAGGGGCCATACTAGGATCACATTTCATTTTATGCATTTAAATATTGCTTTTGAATGCTTTCTAAGTTTTATTATGCATGTGATTTATTTTTGCAATGAGTTCACTAGTAATTAAATCGCATAATAATTTACTTAGGTCCCTAAAGCTAATATTGGGTAATTGCTTTTCCAAATAAACATCTACTAAAATCTTGATCGTTAGTAATAGGTTCTGCCAAAGCAGAGTATTACTTCCAATCTTGGGCTAAGTAGAGTAAATTTCCGAAATTTGCATGTTTAGTTTGGTTTGGCCCAACAAAATCATCAAAACGGTTTTGGATTTTGAAGCAAAGGGTTGGGTTTTTGTGTTTGGGTGACAAGTTCTGTCTAGGATTAGGAAGGCTTTCCCCAACGTTGTGGGTAACTTCCTTACCTGGGAACTTTCATCACCTTAGCAATCACCCATCAACTAAGAATTACAATTGTTGTAATTAGTAAAAGAGTTTACTTACCTTTTAAATTTGGTTTTAAGTTGAGGCCAAAGTCCACTTATAAATCATGTTTGATAGGATCTTAGTATCACTTGATTAAAAGGGACACATTTAAAATTGGTCAAGTGCATAGCTTTTATTTTAAAGTGTTTAAAATTTGTTAAAAGCTACTATGATAAACATACTCATTACTTTTGCATCTTCTATGTAGATATCATGTCTGGTAGCAACAATAATTCACCTTTTAACTTACGTTCAATCCTTGAAAAGGATAAGTTGAACGGGAACAATTTCCTTGATTGGGAAAGGAATCTGAGAATTGTTCTTAGATCCGAAGGTCGAGAGGATGTTCTTGAAACCCCGATCCCGGTTTTAACGACCACCTCTACTGAAGCCGAAAAGGCGGCCCATAAGGCCATTGCAGAAAGGTCGGTAATTGTTACTTGCCTTATGCTCGCGGCTATGGAACCAAGCCTGCAAAAGAGGTTTGCAAGCTTGGATGCCTACAGTATTATCCGACAGCTAAAAACCATGTTTCAGCAGCAAGCTCGGATAGAGAGGTATGAAACTCACAAGGCTATTCTTGAGTGTGCGTTAGTCGAAGCAAGCCAGTCGCCACTCATGTCTTTGAAATGATTGGTTATTTCGAGACAATGGAGAGGTTGGGCTTTCCTTATAGCCAAGAGTTGGCTACTGACATCATACTACACTCACTTCATGAAGGCTTCAACCACTTTAGGTTGAACTTCAATATGAATGGGGTGTTGAAAACCCTTGCCGAGTTACATGGGATGCTCATAACAGCCGAGCAAAACATCTCTGTTGCACCTAAGAAGGAAGTTCTTATGGTTCAAAAGGGAAAGGGTTTTAAGAAAGAATGGGCTGGCAAGAAAAAGCAAGACAAGGGCAAGCAAATTGCCGCTAAGATCGCTGCGATAAGCCACGAGGCAAAGGCAAAGCCAAAGGTGGCCGCAAATGCCAAGTGCTTCCATTGTGGTCAAATTGGCCATTGGAGGCGTAATCGCCCGAAGTATCCGAATGATAAGAAGTCTGGGGCTTCTTCTTCAGGTATCTATGTCATTGACATTAATTTAGCAACATCTACTTCTTGGGTATTTGATACCGGTTGTGTTTCTCACATTACTTCGAATGTGCAGGGACTAAGAAGGAGTAGAACCTTGGCTAAAGGGGAGGTAGAACTGCGCGTTGGAAATGGTGCAAGGGTTGCGGCCGTTGCAGTTGGGACTTATTGTCTACCTTTGCCTTCTGGTTTAATATTAGAGCTTAATAACTGTTATTATGTTCCTGCTATTACCAAAAACATTATTTCTATTCCAGTTTTGGATAATGAAGGGTTTTCATTTACAATTGAGAAAGGTTGTTTCTCCGTTTATTTGAATTCAATGTTTTATGCCATTGCTAAAAGGTCTAATGGTCTATATTTCCTAGACTTAGACAAAGATGTCCTTAACATAGACATCAAAAAACATAGATCAAGCGATACTAATCCTACTTACTTATGGCATTGTCGTTTAGGACATATAAACGCGAAACGCATTCAGAAGTTACATAAAGATGGACTTCTAACATCTTTTGACTTTGAGCCATTTGATGTATGTGAATCGTGTTTAATGGGTAAAATGACAAAGTCACCTTTTACTGGAAAGGGTGAAAGGGCCAGTGATCTATTAGGTCTAATACATAGTGATGTGTGTGGACCAATGAGCACAAAAGCTAGGGGAGGGTTTGGATACTTCATTACTTTTACTGATGATTTAAGTAGATATGGATATGTCTATTTAATGAAGCATAAGTCGGAATCGTTTGAAAAATTCAAAGAATTCCAGAATGAAGTCCAAAACCAGCTTGGCAAAACAATTAAAGCACTACGATCCGATCGTGGTGGTGAGTATTTGAGCCAAGAGTTTAGTGATCACTTGAAGAGTTGTGGAATTCTTTCCCAACTCACTCCACCTGGAACACCTCAGTTGAATGGTGTATCCGAAAGGAGGAACCGAACTCTACTTGATATGGTTCGGTCTATGATGAGTTTTGCTGATCTTCCCATCTCTTTTTGGGGATATGCTCTCGAAACTGCTACTTTCACACTTAATAGAACTCCATCAAAGGCAGTAGAAAAAACACCATATGAGATGTGGAGTGGAAAAACTCCAAGTTTGTCTTTTCTACGGATTTGGGGTTGTGAGGCTTATGTAAAACGTTTACTTTCAGATAAACTCGCCCCTAAATCGATAAGTGTTTCTTTGTGGGTTATCCCAAAGAGACCAAGGGCTATTACTTCTACCATCGGACCGAGGGCAAAGTGTTTGTTGCTCGTCGTGGTGTCTTTTTGGAAAAGGATTTTATTTCCAAAAAGGCAAGTGGGAGTAATATATTTCTCGAAGAGGTTCGAGAAAAGCAACAAATGGACATAGTTCAACCTATGTTAGAGTCAGAAGCACAAGTGCCACTGTGGAGCTTGAAGTAATTCCTCCTTTAGAGGAATCTTCTCCCATAACTCGACCAAGTGTTGGAGGATGTGCATCCCGTACACGAACCTCCTACTTGTCCCACTCGAATCTAATTCGTGCGAAAATTCTCAAATTGTTGAGAAGAAAATTTCTCCTCGTTGCGGCCCCTCGTAGGACTAGTAGACCAAGAATACCAAACAAAAGGTTTGTTAATTTCTTGTTAACTGAAAGTTCTGAGATAATGATCTTAGAATTTGAAGAACCTACTACCTACAAGCAAGCTTTGATGAGTAAAGACTCCGAAAAATGGCTTGAAGCCATGAGGTCCGAAATGGCATCTATGTCTGAAAATCAAGTATGGGACTTGATGGATTTGCCCGATGGGGTTACACCTATTGGTTGCAAATGGGTTTTCAAAGTGAAAACAGACAAGGATGGTAACGTTCGGTTTACAAAGCAAGATTGGTTGCAAAAGGGTTCAAGCAAGTTCATGGTATAGACTATGACAAAACCTTTTCACCAAGTAGCAATGCTTAAATCCATTCGGATACTCCTAGCGATTGCTGCCTTCTATGATTATGAGATTTGGCGAGATGGATGTCAAAACCGCTTTCTTGAATGGGTTCTTGAAAGAGGATGTGTATATGACACAGGAAGGTTTTATGGATCCAGGAATATCCTAGGAGGGTATGTAAGCTTCAAAAGTCCATTTATGGATTGAAGCAAGCATCCCGGAGTTGGAATCTTCGTTTTGATGAGGCAATCAAACTGTTTGGTTTTCTCAAAAACGGAGAAGAGTCTTGTGTTTACAAGAAGGAAAGTGGGAATAGTTTTCTTGGTCTTATATGTAGATGACATACTTCTCATAGGAAACGACATTCCCATGCTTGAGTCAGTCAAGGAATGGTTGAAGAGTTGTTTTTCTATGAAAGACCTTGGAAATGCCGAGTACATTTTGGGGATCAAGATCTATAGGGATAGGTCTAAGAGGATGATTGGACTTAGCCAACGAACTTATATAGATAAGATCGTTACTAAGTTCAATATGGAAAACTCTAAAAGAGGTTTTCTACCTATACAACATGGTGTTTCGCTTAGCAAGACTCGGTGTCCTTCCGGGACTCGATGAGATTAAGCGAATGAGTAATGTTCCTTATGCGTTAGCTATAGGGTCCATTATGTACTCCATGATTTGTACTCGCCCAGATGTTTCATATGCCTTGAGCATGTGTAGCAGATTCCAATCAAATCCAGGTGATGCACACTGGAGTGCAGCTAAGAATATCCTAAAGTACTTACGAAAGACTAAGGATAATTTCTTAGTGTATGGAGGTGAAAGTGAATTAATTGTTGAGGGTTACACAGATGCGAAGCTTCCAAACCGACAAAGATGATTTCCGATCCCAATCACGGTTTCATCTTTTGTCTAAATGGAGGGGCAAAGTGAGCTGGAAAAGTTCAAAGCAAAGTACTTGTCGCCGATTCTACAACGAAGCCGAGTACATTGTCATGCGGATGCAAAGAAAGGAAGCCGTTTGGATGAAGAAGTTCATTCTGGAGCTAGGAGTAGTGCCTAGTGTTGGAGATGGTATTGTTTTACATTGTGATAACAATGGTGCCATAGCTCGCTCTAAGGAACCAAGATCACATCAAAGGTGTAAACATGTACTTAGGAAGTTTCATCTCATTCGAGAAATCGTTGAGAGAAAAGATGTAATAGTTAGCAAAGTTCATACGGATAGCAATGTCGCCGATCCTTTGACTAAACCATTGCCTCAGCCTAAGCATGAGAGTCATACTAGGGCTATAGGACTTAAGCATGTAGGAGAGTGGCTTTGATTGTGTACTATTTATTTTTAATTAGTTCACAGTTATAGTTACTCTTGTGATATGTTTGGTTATGTTTATCAATAAAAGGTTATGTTCTTATTTAATCTTGGTTTAGTACTAAATAAAACGTTCAAAGTATTTTATAACGTTTGATAGGATTGTCAAATATGTGATTTGACGAATGAAACCCTATCCAGTGAACAGGAGTTATAATTTACCTTTGTCCCTAGTTCGAATCATTGAAATTGAACGTAAATGATTCTGTTTGATGGACTAGATTGCAAGTTGATTGATAGCGCAGTTTCATGGGCTATGGGGACATCGAGATGTCTAGTCATTTGCATAGGCGTGTATAGTTGATACACGTTGGGCAGACCTAGTGGGAGTTCTCTAAAAGGTTTGTGAGAATCTCATTAATATATTTAGTGGATTCCTTAGACATGAGTATGACACTATTCTTACTTAAGGATTAATATGTTTTTGACACTGCAAAACGTCGTGCCGTAAAAGGAGGCTATAAAAGCAGTGTTCGGAATTATTAAGAATTGAGTGGGAGTTTTGGTTATACAAGACTGGATAAAGTTCTCCTAAGAGGTAGGATTGGTGTCTTGGCCTCTTGAAGAGCGAGAACTGAAAATGCATGGCCGTGCTCAAATGGATTAAGGAGTTAATCATTTGTTTCGACAGTTCGAACTCGGATTTCAAGAAACAACTTGAATATTGGTATGGTTTACATACGATGTTACCATGTCATCAAGTTAGACATTAAGCGACTTAAGGAATTTGAAGGTTACACACTTGTTCTTAGACAAGTGGGAGATTGAAGGATTTTGTCCTCGATCAAGTGTAACAAACTAAATGTATATGGACAAATTATAAAGATAATATATTCAATAATATTAGGTGACCGCAACGTTTTGCTAGAAGCTAATTGCGGTTGGTTGGGCTAGTATATTTAGGCCAACTACTAATATGTATTGGGTCCTATGAGGTCACACAATGTGACAACCCTTGGATATTACCCAAATCCATTTGTGAAATGGGTTGGGCGGTTTTTATGATTGATGGAAGAGTTGTAACTCATGAGTTTATTAGGCTCATAATGTATGACATTATGAGGCAAAATAAAGCCTCATGAATCATCTCTTTGTAACCACCCTATATAATCATATGGGGGTTACAAAGGAGATGTAAGTACATCACTTTTGGTAAGAGAAAATCTGATTTTCTTTTGCTCTCCTCTCTCCCATTCATTTGGCCATCATACAGCTCAAAAGCAAGAGGATTCTACACTCTTCCGTACTAGCATACGTGGTGATTTAAGGGTTGTTCGTGGACCAACACTAGAGGAACGGCAGTTGACGTTCTAAAGGATCTCCACTAGAAGGCTTGTGGTGGAAGTGGAATTCACGCATCAAGAGGTATATTCTACACTCTTAATAGATTCATGTTAATTTATGCAAAGATCTCGGTGTTAGATGTTTGAGTATGTGATACTCATTTTCCGCATTAAGCATCTAAATGACAGGAGAAACCTTGAGAAATGAAAGTCACAAAGCTCCACTTCCAGCTGTATGCAAAATATGTTGTTCACTTTTGTTTGGGGTACTGTACCCGGTACTCCACTACATTTTGGGCTTAGGTCATGTTTGGAATTGTTAGTCAAAAAATAATTTCCGTGTCATATTATTTGCAACAATTTGATCTATTCACTTTTCATATATTTTACTTTGATTATATTTTTCAATTAATACATAAAAACATTTGTTAGTATATGAGATGTTATAAGATTTTTCTCAATGTATAATTTCAATATATCAATTTTTCATAATTTTTTTACTAATTGATAATTAGAGATATTAATGGTCAAAATTGTGTATTGGCAAGTGTAACTGTTGCAACTAATATGAGAAGTAGTGAGAAATTTTTTAGAATTCATCCTAGAAAAATGCCCAGCTGAGATTACAAAAACTAATCATTGAATGTTTTAATTCTAATTCATCCTTCTTATAATTTGTCATTTGTTATATATTTTTGAAAAAGTGACTAATATATTTTTTTTTTTTGGTGCAAAGACTAATAGATTATATTGTTGTGATTCGTAGTGTACTTGAAGTCGTAGGTTCAAAACAGATAAAGTTAAGGTCATACAATTACATTATTATGTAGGTAGACCTTACAATATATTTTAATTTCCATTCTATGAAGTATGAATGCCTAAAACATGGCCTTTGACAACTTCACTTAAAATTGGCCCATCCCATCCTCTTATTGGGCATTAAGGTCTCTACAGTTTCTCTTACAATTAGATGGACACTTTTGTCTTTTAAATTGTTTCAAAATAATTTTTATTTGGCATATGAGCTAGCTCTATCTATTTCTACTCATTCATAGATACAGATTCTCCTATTCTCATGGCTTTACTTTCTTTTTTAACATGATGAATTTAAAGTAGAAAGATGAATTCTATCTAACATGATTTATATTTTATCTCTAGAAATCAATCACTTTCACATGGGTGGGACTTACATGTGGACAATCGAAAATCAGTATGAGTTGCATGAATGTGCAACTTGCATAGTGCAAACTGAACATTTTGGAATTGCCATAGAGATCCAAAACATACAAGGAGACTCACCCTCGTACAAACAAATGGTGGAGCTCAGATCTAATGCTTATTTACGGATGGTCACAATTGTTATTGAATAAAAGATTAAGGTAAAGTCTTATTAGTTTGTAGTTGTTAAGAACTCACAAACAAGTAGCAGAAAACAGCTTAGCCTCATATTTAGAAAACACAAAGTATTTATACATAAGACCTAACTAAATTTGCCTAAACTCCTAATTACAAACGAACACATATTAGGAAACAATCCTAATACCAATACAACTCTATAATACAACTCAAAATACTCCTCCGATCAAGTTGGAGCATGCAAGCAGGGTCGTAGCTGCGTGCAAAGAGCCCCTCCGCACAGGCCCCAGTACAAAAATTTTTGTTTTTATTTGAAAGGGCCCAATTTGAAAAATATGATGTTTTGTAAATAGTAAACAACAAACGTTCCACATCTTCATCTCCGGGCTCCATAATTCACGCTATCCCCTATCATCTTTCTTAATCTCTTCCACCAAACATTCAACCTTCCATACCTTTAACTTTAGTACTGTCATCAATACTTTTTCATAATTATCAAAATAAAATCAATCCATCAATTAGTATTGATTCTCTCTACCCTATATGAAAAATTGTGGTCCTTTTCTCTTATTAAGGGAAAAGAAAAAGTCAATTTCCATTTTAGAACAGGGCCCCACAAATATCTAAGACGGCCCTGCATGCAAGTCACAGATGTCCAACTTGCGTAATAAGAAACTAAACTATTGTCGTCAAAGGGCCTTGTCAAAATATCTAACAACTGATGTCCCGTAGCCACATATGACGTAGATGGGTTACCATGAACCAATTCATCCCAAACAAAATGACGATCTATTTCAATATGTTTGGTGCGTTCATGAAACACAAGATTCTTTGCAATATGATGAGCAGATTAACCATCACTGTACAACCACATAGGCTTTGGAATTGGGATAACCAACACTAAGATATTAACAAAAGATACTCGAACCACTTGAGCTCACAAGTAGCAACAACCATAGAATGATATTTTTGCCTCAGTAAAGGAACGAGTTACGGTAGGTTGTTTCTTGGTCTTCCACGAAAAAGGGGAACGACCCAAGATAACCAAATAACTAGTCAAAGAACGACGGGTGAGAGGACAAGCCACCCAATCACTATCACAATAGGCAGTCAGACGAAGCTCATCCATAGGACGCAGAACAATACCCTGACCAAGACTTCCCTTCAAATAACGCAACACACAGATCGCAGCATCCCAATGGGGAACCTGCACCTCACTAAGGAATTGATAAGGAATTGAGCAAGGGTATGGACATCTTAACTCAATCTGGGCGCGTGACAGATAAGTACACAAGATGACCAACCAACAGACGATATTGCTCCGGATGAGGATACGACTCCCCAGTAACCGAACTAAGCCGATGGTTCTACTCCATCGGGGTATCAACAGGCTTACACCAAACCACGCCAGCTTCAGATACAACATCAAGAACACATTTACGTTGAGAGATAAACAAACTATCTATACTATGAGCCACTTCAATACCCAAGAAATATTTCGACGACCCCAAATCTTTCATGGAAAAACAAGAACTCAAATATTTCTTAAAAAGTAGAATAACATCATGAGAAGAGCTAGCATTAATCAATCAACATAAACAAGAACATGCAGATAAACACTTCCCTGCAGATAGCTGAATAAGGAATAATTAGCAGGATATTGTTTGAAGCTAATAAGCCTTGAAATCATGGGACAACTTGGCAAACCATTGTCGAGGGGCGTGTCTTAAACCATACAACGACTTACGCAGACGAAAAGCCTTCATGGGAGCAGAACAAACATATCCAAGAGGTAGATGCATATAAACCTCTTCCTCTAGATTGCCATGTAGGAAGGCATTATGAACATCCATCTGATGTGATTCCCATTAGCGAGCTACAACAACAGATTAGAAAAATATGAACAATAACCATCTTTTACACTGGAGAAAAGGTTTCATTATAATCCACACCCTCAACTTGGCGATTGCCATGGACAACGAGATGTCTTTAAGACGCTGAACTTCACCTGTAGGTGTATATTTAATTTTATACACCCAACCACTATCAATAGCTTTCTTACCAGCTGGCAAATCTTCTAATGTCCACGTACCATTACGTTCGAAGGCATCAATTTCATCCTGCATATCCCTGCACCAATCTGGATGCTGAACAACTTCTTGGAAAAAAGTAGGCTATTTAACTTTTGTTATTTTTGCTAGAAATTTTTTTTGTCACAGAATAATTATCATAATCAACATAACAAGCTATAATAAAAGGTTTTCCAAAGGAACTAGAAGGAAGTGGGAGAGCAGTAGATTGAGCAGTAGTAGTAGCGTCTTTTTCAAGAACAAGAGTATTCGTCACATAGTGACGAAGCTTGGTGGAGGGTACCTTATGAAAATGATCACGGGCTAATTGAGCCGCCTCTGGAACCTTACCACCAACCGTACTCAAAACACCACCGCCACTCGACACACCATCATCCACACGCACACTAATACCACTCGATACACCACCACCACTCGATACACCATCATCCACCCGCACACCACTACCACGCGAAACGCCATCGTCTTCATGCATACTACCTGGATTCCCCTATAAGATGAGGGGGGGGGGTAGTTTCACACAAAATGTCCCCCACATGAACGTGCGTCGAGTGGGACGCATACAAGCGCACACACGGGAGTCGAAGGCTCCCCATCAACAGTGGTGTGAGGCACTGCAGGGTCCAAGTCATCATCTCGCAAAGGCACCTGATTAAAATATGACACCAAATGAAGGCGAGCATGATCCGAAAGAGAAACCAAATAGGGGAACATAGCCTCAAAGAATTGGATATCTCGATTGACAAAAAACTCTTGCGTCTCCAGATCATAAAGACGGCAACCTTTCTTACCATGAGGGTAAACAAAAAAAAAACACTTGATTAAAGAATTGGTTTTCTTTTGATCAATCTTATTTCTCGTCTGTTTTCGTTGGCCACCTTGATCCTCCTTTTTCCTGCCACCTGTGTGTTGCTGTGTGCAGTTTGGTGCGGTGTTCTCTGGTGTTTGTTGTGATTGTTTTTGGTGTGTTCGTCCCGGTGTGCTGGTTGCTGTTTCCGGTCGTACACATTCTTCCGTTGTTGCTCTTTGATTGACGATCTGTGTCATATTTCTCTTTGTTGTCACCATTGGTGATCTTCCTAAGTAGGATCCCCACTTCGACCGCATATGCTCCTTTCACTCAATAATACCTTCATCCGAGTGAAGGAATTGGTGCCGTAATCAATCCTATCTTGCTGAAAGAGGACAACTATGAAGAATGGTATAATTCTCTCTGCAACCACCTTTGTGCTAAAAATAAACCCGACTTTATTGACGGTATTGAAGCTGTTCATGATGCTAATTCTCCTGACTTTGATCAATAGGGTATTGCAAATTCTATGTTATTTGCTTGGATTTCAATACTCTTGGTGTTTCCGTTCGTTCTACTATGCATTTTCCTGATTATGTTAAATCTTTATGGGATGATCTTCGTGATTGGCTACTCTCTTGGTAATGGTCCTCGTATTCATGAACTTAAAAATCAAATTTGTGATTGCCGCCAAACAGGACGTCCTGTTGCTGTGTATGTCGGTGAGTTACGTTGTTTTTAAGATGAATTGTCTAGCTATTATAAGATGCCCATAAGTACTTGTTATGCTGCTGTTAAGTACGATAGACTTTTTGAAACAAACACATCTTCAGCAATCGTGTTTAGGTCTTGACCCCAAGAAGTTTGGTATTGTTGTCTTGGGTCTCTTAATGCAAGATCCGTTACCCTCTTTGAATGATGTTTATGCTAAAATTATTTATGATGAGCGTAAGCAAGCGGACTCTGATGTCCAAGACACAACTCGGCCCGAGAACGTTGGCTTTGCAGCTGCCGGTGAGGATTATGGCCGCTCTTCTCTATCTACGAGTGGTGCTCCTCGAGTTTGTAGTCATTGTGGTTGTACATTAAAATTGTTGGTTGGCCTGAGTCGTTTGGTGGGCGTGGTGGTCGTGGTGCACGAGGTGGTCTTGGAGGTCGCAGTTCTGGGCGTGGCTTTGCATGCATCGTTGGTGGTGGTCGTGCCTCTAGCACTTATGAGATAAGTGATGATGATCGTCCTATTAGTGCTCTTACTTTGGCTGATGATCAATGGGCGCAGTTCCTGACTGCTCTCCACTTCCCTACTGAAAAACTCTCTGATATGTATAGCTCTGATACTATGTTAAAAACTCAAACAATTAGGAGACAACGACTTGGCCTCATACTTACTAAACAAAGAGTATTTGTTTATAAGATGTTACACCCTGACAATTCTCTACTTTCCAAAATACCTTTTTAATACAAAATTTAGAGAATAATCAAAGCATTATCGCCCATGTGATAACGTATCGGCTTACTCAGGATTTTGCAGCGGAAATAAATAAACAACTTTGAAAATAATAAACTTAATCAACCATAAGTTAACTCCAAGCACCAAAGTCAAAGTAACACAAATTCAAACTCAAACCATAGACTTAAATTCAACTATAATAATAAAGTCAACACAAGCTCTCCACGAAAATCCCGAACCCATGATGCATCATCTTCGAACCTGAGATGAACAATGCACTATTGATCCCGATAGACTGCTCACCAAATGGGTCATCACATGATCAATAAGGCATAGCCATGATCAGCATACACACACAAATCACGTAATCAGCAAAGCTGAGTACTACATAATAAATAAATATAAAACCTAACATGATACTAATAAGCATTAAGGCAAAGATAAATAATAATAATATAATAACATTGCAGACAACTTTACTGAACTTGACTCTATAACTCAAATTAATCATAACTTAGATTGAATAGGCAATGGAAAGAGTTGTCCAAACCAAACCAGTCTTCAATGTAGAAGATGAAGTACGTCCGCGACTCAGTACTCCCCTAACCAACGATATCGAGGAACCTTTTAAATAAAATAGGACACGGTGATCAATCTGGTCCGAAGAAAAGCCATGGGCTACCACCATGTACTCCAACTCATACTAGTCCAACACTTCAGACGTGTATTGCTATTCACTTTCCACTTTAAGTGATTAATAAATTATTTACTTGTTATGACTCACAAAGGTAAGACAAACAATATAATCAGCAAGGATACATAAACTTCCATTTTTATCTTAGGAGTAGATAAGGTGATCATCAACTTAACAATCCAAGAATAATTTCAATTATAAATTCCACAACCATTATTTATTTGTTGATCCAAGTCAACAATCAACCAACGTTTCATAGGTTAAATAACCAACTTACCAAATAAAGCCCTCTGTCCTCATAAAGTAATTAAATAATCTAAAGGGAACAACATGATCCAATACATGATCCAACAACAACATAATTATTAATCTCTCATGTGAATTAATAAAATAAAGTTCCAAATCCCATATGCTTGCATCAAACATCCATACAAACATAATATAATCATCATAATCAACATGCTTCACACAATGGCTTAAAACATGCAATTTCACTTGGATATAAATCACATATGAACTGTAAATAGTTCCCTATACATGATACTACATAAATCCCATCCTTAGGACATGATACTAATCCAACCAATACATAGGTATGTACGTACCTTGTGTAGACAAAATGCGAGCCCACTTTAACAAGCTTAAAACACTAGTACATAATCTACGATTTGCGTCAGATGCATAACAATCATTTGCGTCGGACATCAGTGCGACGCTAAAGGCCTCGCCGCAAATTTGTCGTAGAAGATCTGCGCCGTATTAGGACACGACACAATTCGTAGACCATTTGCGTCGCACGTTATGTCTTGTCCGATGGAAATGCTGCCAACAGCAAGCCCATGCTTAGACAATCTGCGTCTGATCTTATGGCTTGTGCGACGCAAATCTCACCCCACATGCTGCCCAGGCCTGTGGCCTTATTTTGCACCTAAAACAGTGATTTGCGTCGGACATAAGTCCTCATCTGACGCAAATGGCTATTTTTTATTTTTAAAAAAAATTAATTTCATGAACCATAAATTACAGAAAATCAATTGAAATTTCAACTCAGAAAAATTAAACACTAATTACAAAAAAAGTAGAAGTGGTGTTTTGACATTGAGTAGAAGTGGTGTTTTTTACAAACACTAATTACAAAAAAAATACAGAAATTACATAAAATCAAAAAAGAAAATTACAGAACACAGAAAGAGAAAATTACAGAAAATTATAAAAGAGAAAATTACAGAATTACAGAACACGTATGAAAGCCTAATAAAAAAATGAAATAAACAACTCAGAACCAAGTTGTAACTGTGTATAATTAAAAATCTTGATAAATGAAATAAATTACAGATCTTAATAAATGAAATAAATTACAGATTTTGATAATAATCTTCATTTCGTTAAATGAAAATGAAGTTAAATTGAAAATCATTGCATACATGAACCAGGAATTGATAGGGAGCCCATCTCGTAGTAGTAGACGAAATAATCTTGGTTCTTCTTGATAAATCGTTGAATGAAAACGAAATAATCTTGGTTCTTCTTCGACTCGCCGGCTCTGTCTCACCGAAAAATTGCTGCTCGGTTAATACTCTGTCGAGCCGGTGAAAAATTAAAAATCTAAAAAGCGAAAAAAATAAAAAATTAAAGCGCAAATCAAGGACCCAAAAGAAAAAAGAAAAAAGAAAAGGAGAGAGAAAAATTGCAGGGAGATGAGAGAGATAACCAGACAAGTGAGGAACATCTTCATGAACAAAACCCAACTCTCCTTCCATAATCTTCGGTTGTTGAATTATAGAACCTTCAGAAGTAATCATAGTATTCTTGTTGATGAGAGTTTAGAGAGATGAGAGTTGAGTTGACAGAGATGAGAGAAATGAGGGCGCACCGGGTTGAGAGAAATGAGAGAGATCTAGGTTAGAGATGGAAAACGGCTGACAGGTAAATTGGGAGTTAACGTGGGCTTTTTATATGGTAAGCTTATCTGCGTCGCAAACATAGTCCATTCGACGCAATTTTCAATTTTTTTGTTTATCTAATCCTTATCCGCCCAACTCATCTGCGTCGGATGGGCCTATACGTCCGACGCAAATCGCCTGATACAAGGATTTGCACCGCACAATACGCGCGTTCGACGCAAATCTTCTTTAATCATGTGTGTCGAATGTCTAGGGCCACGCGCAAATCCTCTTGCCATTCATTTGCTGTGGGTATTTACGTCAGACGTTGAGTATGATCTGACGCAAATAGTCTGCTGATGACGATTTACGTCAGTTCTTCAAGCATGTGACGCAAATAAGCAGACGCAAATTATCATTTTTCTACTAGTGAAAGTCGCCTAAAGAGAATTCACCGCCTACAAATATCAACATAACCACAAATCAATACTCTAATATATTTCCAGCAACTTTAAAATACTTTAAACCCTCTTTAAAGTGTTTAAAAATCCTTTTTAACCGTTAAAACTTCACTAATAGTATCTCCTAGTATAGTACCACTATACTAGTCATTAAAAATCCTCAAAAATCCATCATAACTATGCTAATAAAAATTCCAGCAACTTATAATGTTGTCGAAACCCTTTAAAACATGTTTAATCAAAATCATAATCATAGGAGTACCCAATTTCATAACTATAATATCATAATATGATTTTCCAACTCATAAAACCCTAAAAATTCATACTTTGATACTCAATACCCTAGTTTAAACATAACTAATAAATCTAAAATTATAATCACTTCACTATAAAGTTTACATAATCTGAAATTATATTTAAATCATCAAACTATAACTTTAAACATGAAAACCTTAAATCAATCCTTAAAAATATAACCTTTAACAGTAAATAAAAATAGAAGAGGAAGAAATAACCAAAGAGAGGAAGGAGAAACCGGTGGCACAAGGGGGAAGAGCGGCGACTGCTGTCGGCGGTCCGCGGTGGCTGCTGGCGGCGGTAGGCCGAACACACAAAGAGGAGGAGAAAAAATTGGGAGAGAGAGAGAGAGAAAGAAGGAGGAGGTCGAAAAAGAGAAGAATAAGGAAGAGAGAGAAAGTAAGTGTGGGGAAAATTTTGGGGTTTTGGTGTTTATATAGTTAACCCTTTTTGGGGTTAGAAAATTGTGTTTGGGCTTTAATAATATTTAATGATTGAGTACTTAGGCATAGTTGGGTTCCTCTAACCCAATTTAAAATCCTTTTTACTAAACCCAAAGATGTTTAAGCTTTTTAAATAATTTTCAAAGTATGACTAAATAAAATATGTGATTACTTATAATCATTAAATAATTCTTTTGACTTTCAAATAGTCATCCTTTCAAGAAATAAATCATTTAAACATTAAAATATATATAATATACATTAAATTGTATTTATAAAATTACGGGGGATTACATAAGATCTAACCAAACTTGCCTAAACTCCCAACTACAAACGGACACATATAAGGAAACAATCCTAGTACTAATTAATACAACTACAACTCGTAATAATGTTGTAGGAATTTGCTGGTATAAAATATGAATTTAGGAAGAAAAAAAATTCTAACATAAAATAATAAGATTTTTTTTTAAGGTAAGATGAAGGGGACTCACTTAAGGGGGGATAAAGGGAAATCCTCAAATGAGTCCCATGAGGTTTGATCCCTAGACCTCAGGGATATGAGGTGGGGAGCGATGCCACTACTCCACCATCTCAACCTCACTTAAAATAATAAAATAATAAGATTTCATGCATAAAATAATATGAATCAGAGAGAATATCAGTTATGCCTTTGAAGTGCGAATTCCATTAGTTTTATGGATCAGCTATGAAGATGTATGATAATCCCAAATGCGATTTCTCTACTCAATCCACATAATTTTTCATGATTTTAGACAATTTGGAGGTTTATTCACGGATTTAAGGTTATACCTTTAGACTTAGACAATAAAAGTATATTTTTTAGATAAGGAAAATTTGTGATAAACAAGCTTTTATAAGTAATTTTTTGTGAGAAACAACCTTAGCTTTTAAAAAAAAATTGTCAAGAGAAACCTGAAACATAAAAAACTTTGTCAGAAAAAAATCTAATGACGGAATAAACTAGGGGAAACACATTTTTTTCGCACCTTCTTTTCTCTCGGTGCACGATAAGGAAACCCATTCTTATCCTACACCCGACGCCATGGCTAGGAAATCGAAAGCAAAAGCGAAGAAATCAGCGAGTAAGAACAACAATAAAGAGAAGCATAGGGGATCCTTGAGTCCTGCAACTGGACAAAAATACAAATCAGTGGCGGAACTCCATGGAATTGCGACATTAGAGATTCAAACCCCTGGGTTGGAAAACCATTTTTCTCCAAAGAGTTCATTGCAAGAGCTTCAAAATCAGCAGAAAGACAAGGCACAATTGTCGGAATGGTTAACAATCATGAAGAAGAATCAAGGAAGATTGGAGCAAATTGCATCAGGTAATCAACCTTCTCGAGTTTTAATGCATGAATTTGAGAAAGTTGCATCTCCACTGGCTGATTTACATGAACAATCGCATATTAAAATTGACCTAGAAGATGTTCAGGATGAAATTGCTTATTGGGAATCTTCAATAATATGCTATGTCATAGGGGCTAATCCACCATTTCCTATAATGGATGGGTTTGTTAGAAGAATTTGGGCCAAGAATGGAATTGATAAGGTTGTTTTGGTGAAAAAGGTATTTTCCTTGTAAGATTTCACAATGTGCAACAACGTGATCAAATTCTTCTTAATGGTTTCCATTTCTTTGACAAGAATCCTGTCATTGTAAAGAAATGGCACCCTGATATAGATTTGAATAAAGAAGAACTTAAAACTGTTCCTATGTGGGTTCAGCTGCCTTCTTTGGATTCGAAATACTGGGGAGAAAGATGTCTTTTCAAATTAGTGGCAGGGATTGGTAAGCCACTTAGGTTAGATCAATCCACCATTAATAAGGATAGGCTCCAATATGCTAGGGTCATGGTGGAGGCACAAATGAATCAACATTTTCCTCATGAAATTCAGTTTGAAAATGAGAAGGGTGTTATGATGACACAACAAATCTTGTATGAATGGAAACCTATAAGCTGTGGGAAATGTCATGGAGTGGGTTGATACGCTCAAGTTATACGGTGTTTATATTATATTTTGGGTGCTTTTTGCTAAGGGTCTTGATCATAATTGTTAACGTTTGCGTTTTATTTAGCTCTTAGCGGAAGTTCGGAATTTTGTATATTAATTATAGTTAAAGTTGTAAGTTCCGAGCTCCTAGAAGCATTAGTGTTTGGAACGACTCAACATCGTTATACTTGCCAAGCGTCGCCACATGTTCCAATCAAGCATCGCCGCAAGCCGTAGTCGAGCATAGCACCAAGCCTACCTAGCAGCCAGCATCATCGCCCATCACCGCACGCTCAGCAGCCGAGCCTGCCCAGCTCTCGTGCGCGCTCGAAGCCCAGCAGCGCTCATCGCCCAGCAGCGCTCGAAGCCCAGCAGGTCGCACCTCGCGAGATTGCTCGCACCTCGCGACCTGCTTGCTCGCACCTCGCGAGTTCCTTCGCACCTCGCGACCTCTTGGCCTGCCCAGCTCTTCAGCTCGTGTTGGAGGCAGTAACTCATCGCACGGTGCGACCTGTACCGCACCTCGCGACCCCTAGGTCGGTGTAAATGTCGGCTGATTTTTATGCTTTAGTATAAATACCAAACTTGTTTTTGGACCTAGGGGGGCATCAGCCACAAGGAGAGGGAGTCTCAAAAACTCCACTCCTCTCTTGTTGTCTTCTCTTTTTAGTTTTTATTTTCTAGTTTAGTTTTTGTAGATTTCAATTATGGGATTGACTTATGCTATGCCGATTGTAGCTTGAAACGTTCTTGAACGAGATTAATATGGAGCTTCAAGCATTATTGTGAGATCTTTCCTCTCTATTTAGTTTCTTTGATTATGGTTTAATTTCTATGATTGCTTTCTATGGTTTTTGCATAATTATGCTAGGAACGTTACTAGTTTGATTGTGTAATTAATCTAATGCTAGATTTAAGAATAGAATCGGATTGTTTTATTCTTTTATCAATTGGTAGCAAACTAGGGAGTAACTTAGATGCAGATCGTCTTGGTTATTTCTTGGGGAAATTGAATCAACTGTTGAATGTTTATCGCTTGTATGACGTTAGCAGGTCTATTGGTTCTCTGTGTTTATTGCTGCTATTGGATTGAACTTAGACGCTATCGGACTAGGTTATCCTTTAGTTAGGGTTTTATAGTCACGCTGATCGTGCTATTCAACTAAGAATAAGGAGAATGCGAGATTAATTCTCAACAATAGATAATCATGGAAATAATTAGAGTGGAGGTTCAATGATCGATAATGAATTGAAGTGGATGTTAATCGGATTCAAGATCTTCCCATATTGATTTCTCATTTTATTTATATGCTAGTTAGTTGTAGTCTAATAACAACTCTTTGAAAACTCCCTTCGTTATTAGGTTACTCGACCGTTAGAGTCATCTAGGTACTAATTCACGCTAAATATAAAACTTGTCCCTGTTTCCCTGTGGATACGAACCTTACTTCCCTTCTACATTTAATTGTAAAAGAGAGTAGGAGAAATTTTTTCTTTGGCCGGGTGCGGTGCACAACGACACATCCGCGCCCGCCAAATTTTGGCGTCGTTGCCGGGGAAACGGTGTTATTTGTTTGTATTTAGCGTGATTTTTGGATGGTACTACTTGTGCTCTCTGTTTATACATTGCAAGAGTTCTTCTGAATCAGTTTTGCAGGTACTTGAAGTGGAGATTGACATGGAACCGCCATTGTCACACATGGAGCACAAGCCCAATGATTGAGCTTAAGGTACTAAGTCGAGCTAACGATTTTAAACAACAGCGCTTCTCGGGAGGCAACCCGAGATCCCTCTTATTTTCTTTCTTTTCCTTTATTTCTTATCAAATTTCCACCACCACAATAAATTTTCTTTCACCCACCCCCCGCCCACTAAAAAGATCCCCAACCAATCTTAATCCGCTTGGAACCAAAATCCACAAAAGAAAACCCGTTGGGAGGAGTTCAATAGCTAGGAGTTGGTACAACTAAAGGGTTGAGATTGTTAATGAATCTTTTCGATCTCTTAAGCTAGGTGCAAATCTCAAAAATTTCAACAAAATTTGAATTTGTCATTTGTTTGAGTGATTTGAGGGAGAGGGTTGTGAGTTGATTTATGAGATTTGAGTTGGTGTTGTTAAGAAATTTGAGTTTGACGGATTGTTTATCATGAGTTTTGAGCATTCGATCTTCGATTTACCCAATTTTCCAATTTTCCCCCCTTTTCAGTTTACTTTTTCTTCTAATTGTCGTCACATTTAGGACAATGTGTAGTTTAAGTAGGGGGGAAGGGTATTCTCATTCTCACGTATCTTTGTTGTATATTCTCATGTATCTATGTTGTATTTATTACTTTCAATTTGGAAAAAAAAAAAAAAAAAAGAGAATTGAAAAGAAAAATGATGAAATGAATCCCGCTGAGTTGAAAACCCGCAAGGGCGGGCGACTCTGGCAAAATTGGGGGCTCGGATAGGTCGAAAACCCGAAAGGGCGGCCTATGCAAAAAAGGGCTAGTTGAGCGGGTGAGTTTTGTGAGCCGGAAAAAGAAAAGAGATGAAGAAAAAAAATGTGAGAAGCTAGGATGAAAACCCGAAAGGGCTCCTAGGCAAAATGAGAGATTAAGAGAGAATTATATACTTTGAAAACTCATTTGCCGGAGATGGTGTCATAACTCATAAGGTACAAAAGCGTTTTCGGGTAAGGTTGGTGAATTCATCCTTGATTTTGTGAAGATTTATTTTGGCTTTCACATTCTTTTGGTTAATTGTTTGTTTTTGGGAGTAAGCATGGAATTTATCCCTTTTTGTCTTTGTTCCATGGCTTGCTATTCTAAGTTGGTTGTACTAGTAGTATAGTAGTAGTAGGTCATCTTTTGGAGGTTTGGGAGAGCTGATAGTTTAGTGTGTCATGAGCTGACATTTTGATTTTTGTTGGTGTTGCTGGTTAAACTTGTTGGTGTTGCTGGTTATTGTTGTTGTTACGTCTTTATATATTTCAGGTGAGCTTGAATCTAAGTGTGGGGGAATCATCGTCCCTTAGGTTTAAGTTTTGAGCGGATGTTGTTAAGATGTGATGATGATGATGTAGTTGATGGAGAGTGTAGGTTGGTGTCGATAGCTTGGGTTATGATTTATTTGGTGATTCTCATTTTTGAGTTTACTCGAGGTCGAGTAAAGTTCAAATGTGGGGGTATTTGATACGCTCAAGTTATACGGTGTTTATATTATATTTTGGGTGCTTTTTGCTAAGGGTCTTGATCATAATTGTTAACGTTTACGTTTTATTTAGCTCTTAGCGGAAGTTCGGAATTTTGTATATTAATTATAGTTAAAGTTGTAAGTTCCGAGCTCCTAGAAGCATTAGTGTTTGGAACGACTCAACATCGTTATACTTGCCAAGCGTCGCCACATATTCCAATCAAGCATCGCCGCAAGCCGTAGCCGAGCATAGCACCAAGCCTACCGAGCAGCCAGCATCATCGCCCATCACCGCACGCTCAGCAGCCGAGCCTGCCCAGCTCTCGTGCGCGCTCGAAGCCCAGCAGGTCGCACCTCGCGTGATTGCTCGCACCTCGCGACCTGCTTGCTCGCACCTCGCGAGTTCCTTCGCACCTCGCGACCTCTTGGCCTGCCCAGCTCTTCAGCTCGTGTTGGAGGCAGTAACTCATCGCACGGTGCGACCTGTACCGCACCTCGCGACCCCTAGGTCGGTGTAAATGTTGGCTGATTTTTATGCTTTAGTATAAATACCAAACTTGTTTTTGGACCTAGAGGGGCAGCAGCCACAAGGAGAGTGAGTCTCAAAAACTCCACTCCTCTCCTGTTGTCTTCTCTTTTTAGTTTTTATTTTCTAGTTTAGTTTTTGTAGATTTCAATTATGGGATTGGCTTATGCTATGCCGATTGTAGCTTGAAACGTTCTTGAACGAGATTAATATGGAGCTTCAAGCATTATTGTGAGATCTTTCCTCTCTATTTAGTTTCTTTGATTATGGTTTAATTTCTATGATTGCTTTCTATGGTTTTTGCATAATTATGCTAGGAACGTTACTAGTTTGATTGTGTAATTAATCTAATGCTAGATTTAAGAATAGAATCGGATTGTTTTATTCTTTTATCAATTGGTAGCAAACTAGGGAGTAACTTAGATGCAGATCGTCTTGGTTATTTCTTGGGGAAATTAAATCAACTGTTGAATGTTTATCGCTTGTATGACGTTAGCAGGTCTATTGGTTCTCTGTGTTTATTGCTGCTATTGGATTGAACTTAGACGCTATCGGACTAGGTTATCCTTTAGTTAGGGTTTTATAGTCACGCTGATCGTGCTATTCAACTAAGAATAAGGAGAATGCGAGATTAATTCTCAACAATAGATAATCATGGAAATAATTAGAGTGGAGGTTCAATGATCGATAATGAATTGAAGTGGATGTTAATCGGATTCAAGATCTTCCCATATTGATTTCTCATTTTATTTATATGCTAGTTAGTTGTAGTCTAATAACAACTCTTTGAAAACCCCCCCTCGTTATTAGGTTACTCGACCGTTAGAGTCATCTAGGTACTAATTCACGCTAAATATAAAACTTGTCCCTGTTTCCCTGTGGATACGAACCTTACTTCCCTTCTACATTTAATTGTAAAAGAGAGTAGGAGAAATTTTATCTTTGGTTGGGTGGCGTACACGACAAACGCGGCCCGCCATGGGTCATTCTATAGAGGATTGTAGACCACAAAAGAAACAGGTGAAGCAGCAATGGGTACAAAAGCCAAAAGAGGTGCAAAAAGTGGTGCAGAAAGATCAAGATGGTTTTCAGAAAGTCTCAGGGGGTTCTGGGTCCATCATAACTAGCCCTCATAAGGTTGCTACTGCTAATTCTTTTGCTGCACTGGATGATGTAGATAATGTGGATAATAGGGGAGACGGAAGTGGAGAAGGTTCAGAATGAGGTTTACCATGGTGGGGAGGGGGAGCCTCCCACTATGGATGGATAAATTCATGTGCTAGAATGTAAGGGGACTAAACAGTAGGAAAAAGCAAATAGAAGTGAGAAATTTTGTTCATTCAAACAATCTTAGACTGTTTGGTCTCCTTGAGACAAAGATAAAAGCTCCTGCCTTAGGAGATTTTTATCTAAATGTTTGTCCAAGATGGTGTATTACCACCAATAATGCTTGGCATGGTAATGGTAGGATAATACTTTGTTGGCATCCTTTTGCCATGCATGTTGACATTCTACATTGCACTAGCCAGCTTATTCATGTTAAAATAGAAGTTGTTAATGGAGGTAGAGTGTTATGTTGCACCTTTGTATATGGGTTGAATGACAGAAAAGGTAGAGAGAATTTATGGAGTGATGTGAAGAGTCTCTCTAGTACCCAGATGCCTTGGATTATATTAGGGGATTTCAATGCCTTTATGAAGCTTGATGAAAGATCGGGGCAACCTGTGAGGGAAAAAGAAATAGAACATATGCAAAATTGTATGCAGGACTGTAGATTAATGGAACTAAAGTCTTCAGGCCAGTATTACACATGGAGTAATAAGCAGGAAGGTATCAATAAAGTGTTCTGTAAATTAGATATAGCACTAGGCAATGATGCTTGGTTTGATGACTGGCCAACTACTGAAGTTCTTATACTTCGAAGGGGAGTATGATCATTGTCCTTTGATCATCAATGCTTTCCCTAATGAAAGTAGGAAGAAACCTTTTCGTTTCTTTAATATGTGGTGTCAGGCTCCTCAGTTCATGGATATAGTGGAGAATGGTTGGCAGAGACATATACAAGGGACCAAGATGTTTCATATTGTATATAAGTTGAAGTTGTTGAAGCATGATTTCAAGAATCTGAATAAAAACCAATTTGGGGATGTTTCTATGAACTTCTATAAAGCTCAGCAGTTGATGACTGAAACTCAACAACAGTTACATAGTGATCCTTGTAATTTGGAATTGAGACAACAAGAGCATGAAGCCAGGATTGAATATGTCGCAGCTCACAAAATTACAGCATGTTTTTGGGGTAAAAAGCTAAGATCAAATGGCTTAATGAAGGTGATGACAATACCAAAATTTTCCACCAGAGCATCAAATTAAGAAGAATACAGAATCGAGTGAATACCATAAAAAGGGATGATGGTATTTGGGCTCAGAATTCAAGTGAAGTGGCAGATGCTTTCCTAGATTTCTATCATAAATTCTTAAGCAGTATGAGTCCTTCTAGGAAGGTGGAGTCAGTCATCATTGCAAAAGGTTGTGTTCTCAACTCAACTCAACAAGCTTTGAATTTAGTTGTTAATGAAGCTGAAATCAAAGATGCTCTTTTTTCTATACCTGATGATAAGTCACCAGGGATAGATGGCTTTTCAAGTTGCTTTTTTAAGAAGAGTTGGGAGATATTGGGACATGATATCACTAGTGCCATTTAAAATTTCTTTCACACTGGCAGAATCTTGAAGGAAATCAATGTTATAGCAATTACATTGATTTCTAAAACTAGTTGTCCTGCTGCAGTTGGTGATTACAGACCCATAGCTTGCTGTTCAGTTCTTTATAAAACTATTACCAAGCTTATATGCATAAGACTTGGTCAGGAACTTCCAGAGCTTGTTTCCCAAACCCAAGGGGGTTTTATAAATGGCAGAAGCATCATCAGCAACATTTGGTGAAAAGGTTTAACAGGAGAGGCAATAAGGTGAGAGGTTTAATGATGAAAGTAGATTTAAAGAAGGCTTATGACTCCATTGAATGGAGCTTCATTCAAGAGTTACTTGAAGCTTTACAGTTTCCAAATCATTTTATCACCTGTGTTATGGCTTATGTGACTACTCCTAAGTTCACCTTGCTCATCAATGGGGGTACTGAAGGGTTCTTTGAGGCTAAAAGGGGCTTAAGGCAGGGAGATCCAATGTCTCCCCTGCTCTTTGTGCTATGTATGGATTATCTTACAAGAATCCTCAATTACATAGGAGAGCTTCAGGGATTTCAATTTTTTGCTGGCTGTAATACAATGAGAATAAATCATCTCTGCTTTGCAGATGATTTATTGCTCTTCTGTAAAGGAGAAGCAACTTCAGCCTATCTGCTGCTACAAGGTCTTCAGTTGTTTACTGAATCAACTGGATTGCAAGCTTATAAGCACAAGTCAGCTCTTTATTGTTCTGCAATGGAGGAGAGTGAAGTGCTTAGAATTAGTCAATTTTTTGGCTTTATAATAGAGAAGCTCCCATTTAGATATTTGGGAGTGCCTATTAGTTCATCTAATATAAAAACTGTTGACTGTGATGTTCTTGTGGAAAAAATGTCTCACAAAATTAGAACTTGGAGTACAAGGAGCCTTTCTTATGTTGGCAGAGCCCAGTTAGTCAATTCAGTGCTCATGAGCATTCATTGCTACTGGGCTCAAATATTCCTGCTTCCTAGTTCTGTCTTTCATAGGATTAATGGTATTTGTAGGAATTACTTATGGAGTGGAGCTGCTGTTAGTGATAAAAATGGTAATGTTAAATGGGATTCAATTTGCAATCATAAGAAATATGGTGGTTTGGGCTTTAGTGACATCAAGATTTGGAACTTGGCAGCAATTGGTAAACTTGTCTGGCATATAGGCTGTGGGAAGGATGAGCTCTGGGTCAAATGGGTCCACAACATCTATCTTACTGAGGTTAGTTGGTGGGATTTTCAAGCTCCAGTGGGTGCTAGTTGGATGTTAAAACAAATTTGCAAAGCAAACGTGAATAACTATCAGGAACGAAGTAATTTTTTACTTTTTTATTTTAAGCCTAAATAAAAGAAATAAGAGGGACGAAAAAAAATAGCTAATGTTAATATAAAAATATATAGAAATGGAATTGTAAAAAAAAAAAGATCTTTCTCCGATATCTATATTAATAGAAATGAGATTTTTGTCATGGCATAAATTATAATAAATGTTAAATTCTTTTTCGGAATCGAAAATAATAAGGTGAAGTTTTGATTCAACACACTTCCACTGAAGTGTCCGAGTAGATACTCTTATTTTCTCTCGAACCATAGTAATATTTTACAAAATTGATCATATCTTTGAATCATTTATTTCTCTTGATCAAATTGATAATAAAAGTGTTTTTTATAACACAATTTATCAAGAAATCAAGGGATCCCATAAAAAAAAACCTTTTTGATTGGATGGGAATGAACGAAGAAATACTAAGACATCCCATATCAAATCTGGAATTTTGGTTTTTCTCGAATAAACTTCATCACCTGGGAATGCAGCAGTGGGATACTCAGAGTAAGTATTCTGTCAGCAAGGTGTATGCGCAACTGATGGGGGATCATGTCAAGGTTCCTTGGGTTGATGGAATATGGAACAGACTCTCAGTTCTTAAACATCGTTTTATTGCTTGGTTGGGGATTCAAGGCAGATTAAAAACCAAGGATAAATTGTATATGTATAACATTAGTCCTGATAACAACTGTTGTCTGTGTGGCTGTGGGGTTGAAAATCATAATCATCTCTTCTTTGATTGTGAGTTTAGCAAGAGGTTGATGCAAGTGATGTTATCTTAGATTGGAATAAGATACAGAAGTAGAACATATCAGCAGTGGATTATTTGGACCAGAAGAAGTTACAAATTAAAGGATCTCAAAATAGAAAGAAGATTGTTCTGGCTATGTGGGCTGCAATAATCTATCAGATTTGGAGAGCAAGGAATGATGCTCACTGGAATCACAAAGTACAAAGAGTTGAGTGTATAGCAAAGGATATTCAATGTATAGTTAAATACAGATGTAATTACTGTAAATCATCTAAGTGGTCAGTTAGTGATATAGATTGGATCAATAGCTTGTAGTCTAGGCCTGCTTGGCCTGTTTTGTAGTTTCTCCTTTGAGAGATAGTTTGTATTGGTGATTTTGTTGATATAAAACTTACTTACTTACCAAAAAAAAAAGAATATATGATGACGTTTGCGTTGACCAATATTTTTCGGCATTGACTCGATTATGCCAGCAACAACCTTTAATAATAGTTTTTTGGTCAGAAACAACTTTTTTTTTTTTGGCAAGTTAAATTATACTAAATTTTTTTTACAAGGTGAAACCTTACCTAATTTTTCGATGTTGACTAATCCATTTTCAACGTGGACCCGCACTTGTATTGAGATGGGCAATACTTGAATTAGGTTGAATTGAGATAGGCAATACTTGAATAGAAAAACGAAGAATTTTTTGGAGGATTTAGATAAGAGAAGCTAAAAAAAGGGATATCACAAATAGCAAAGAGAGAACGAAGTAGGTTAGTTTGTATGGTGACTAGAAAAAAGGGTGGAAATTTTTTTAAGAAAAAGGATCAAGTGGCACTCTCATCCGTCAACATTGGAAATGGCTTGGTCAACGTCGGGAAACTAGGTAAGGTTGATCTCACAAAAAAAAAAATTAGTTTAAGGTTTTAATTTGCAAACAAATTTATAAAAGGTTGCACCTGACAAAAAAGGCATTGTTAAAGGTTGCTTCTTGCAAATTTTTCATATCATTAATTGAGTCAATGCCGAAAAATATAGCTCAATGGCGGAATGACGTTAGCAGGTTTCTTCCGACAAAGTTACAGGTTTAAGGTTTCTCTTGACAAAAAAAAAATTAAAAAAGTTATTTCTAACAAAAAGTTACTTGTATGTATAAGGTTGTTTCTGACAATTTTTTTTTCCTTTTTAGAATCCCTTTTCTTATTTTTATTTCCCTAAACCAAAGCCTCCTTCTACTTCCTCCTTTCCATATATTTAAGTATTAGTACTAGTTGCTACTAACATGTTTTTCAAAACCCTAGTGTCCCACCTATGGTCAAGTTCATTTTAAAATGTCTCAACTTTTGACTATCTTATAATGGTCCCAACTTTTAGGGGTCTCTTCTCAAAACAGTTTTTTTGCTTAATTAAACTAAAAATTAAGTTAATTGAGATACATGACACTTATCCAATAACCATTTTTTAATTATCTAAAGGCAACATAAGAGTCCAATGTGCCATGAATGACAAATTTAGCAGGTTCATTAAGTTAAGGATCGTTTCGGAAAGAGCACCCCCAAAGTTGGAACCGCTTTGAGATAAATGAAATATGGGAGTTTTAAAAGTAAACCGGCTATAATTGAGATTGATAGTGTCAATTTTTCCTAAAAATCAATATTTCTCATTAAGTTAAGGATCGTTTCGGAAAGAGCACCCCCAAAGTTGGAACCGCTTTGAGATAAATGAAATATGGGAGTTTTAAAAGTAAACCGGCTATAATTGAGATTGATAGTGTCAATTTTTCCTAAAAATCAATATTTCTAACACTTTACCAAACAATTATGAACAAATTTTACAAATTAGAGGAAGTATTAGTAAGTAATCTTCCATTAGAATTGTACAATGCTTAGTTCTTTTATCACCTGGTGATTTATTTGGGACAATGAAGAATTATCTTTGTGTAACCAAGGGGAGAGTAGAGGAGTATAAATTTTTCGAATGTATTGGGAGATTTAAGGATTAGTAGTTTGATTGAGTCCATGTAAATCTTTGCAGAAAATACTTAATGACTTATTGTTGAAAATTACACGTAAAGACGAATCTTTAAAACATTCCTATAAAATATGGGTTTTTCTATCTATTAGTGTAAAAATGTGTCAAAATTTAATCACATCAGATAAAACTAGAAAATTCTAGATCAAACTTATAAATTTAGACTAACTCACCTTAGTTCAAGTTATCGAAGTGAAGAAACTAAAAAGTTTATCAACGTGACATATGAATAGTGCATATATAAGCCATGTTCTTTTAAACTTATTTTGGCTGAACTGAACTTATTTTATTTTTGCTGAACTGAACTTATTTTTACTTATTTTTGCTGAACTAAACTTATTTTGGCTGAACTGAACTTATTTTTGCCGAACTAAACTGTATTAACATAATATTATCAATACTTATTATTATTTTATTATTTTATAATAATAAATAATAAATAATAAATAATAAATAATAAATAATAAATAATAAATAATAAATAATAAATAATAAATAATAAATAATAAATAATAAATAATAATAAATAATAAACCATAAATAATAAATAATAATAATAAATAATAAATAATAATAATAAATAATAATAATAATAATAATAATAATAACAATAACAATAATTAAAAAAATAAAAAAAATACAAATTCATCGTTATTATAATTATAATATTAATAATAATAACAATATTAATAGTAATACTGAAAACAAAAATAATAATTACAACATTAGACAAGACTGAACTTATTTTTGCTGAACTGAACTTATTTTTGCTGAACTGACCTTATTTTTACTTATTTTTGTTGAACTGAACTTATTTTTACTTATTTTTGCTGAAAATAAGTCCAAAAAAATAGGGCCATAGTGATAATTTTGTGATTTTGAAGAAAAAAAGGAGAGAAAAACTCAAAACACCCTCATATTCTTTTGGAATCCCAAAATGCTCGTAATTTTTTCCAAATTATATATGTCCATATGATATGCTATTACTTATACTCCTTCCATTTATAAATGCTCCTTTTGGCTTTTCCACTATGATATTTTGGAAACTTCCCCCTAGACGGTTTATTACTTTATTTGGATGATAAAAAGTAAAAGAGAAATATCAAAAAGTACAAGAGAAGTATTAGATTGTAAGAGAATAGTTCCAAAAGTCTAACATTAAAAAAAAGAGATTAGTTTCAAAAGTAAGAAAGAAGTTACAAACTTGGGTTTTACTTTGGTGGTGTTTGGCAATTGGAGTTTTGGAGCAAAAAGGGAGTTTTAGAGAGAGTTTTGGAATAAAAACTCTCAAAATGAAAAAGCTCATAATAGGAGCTTTTTCTTTAGAGGATTAGGTAAAAATATGTTCAATGACTTTTTTGCCTCTAATAATAATATACACATATGTATTAAAATGTCTATAAATGTCATTTCACACAAATGAATGGCAAACAGCTTTTAGCAATCAGTTAATTGTTACCAAACACATTTATAAAAAAAAGTTGTCAAATCAGCAGTCAAATCTGCTGAACAAAAAGTTAAAACTCTAACAGCAAACTCTAAACTCTAACAGCTTAACTCCAAACTCTATTTGCCAAACTGGACCTTTATTTATACATTTTCAATAGGAGGAACATAAGGGAGTATCCAAGTATGTCAATATGTAGTATATATATCATTCATTCTTATATAAGTGTATCATGGGTGAGACACAAAAACCAAGGAGATGTGAGACATAGAGAAAGATAGAGAGAGATAAAAAGATGGATCCATTTAATAAAAAGAGAGTTAGAGAAAACTCAAATCCCACATAAATTATTGTTGCATTTATTTTAACACTTTTGAAAATAGTAAGTGTTACACTTGTAATAACTTATAAGATTGGAGGAAGTATATTACTATTATAAAGTGACAGTAGATACTAGATACTTATCTAGTTTAGTTGGTAAAAAACCTATAAGAGTAGTATCAAAAATCTCAAATTGAATTTCTTCTACATCACTATTCACTGTACTTAGTCGCAGATTTACAACAACAAAAGTGAGTACTTACTAGTTACTACTATATTATAAAGTAACACAAGCTCGAGAACGTTGGCCAAATACCAAAAGAAAAATGAAGGATATCTCTAGACTCTAGCATTCACAATTTATCCGATTTCCTGGCCACGTGGCTTAAAACCATTGCATATCTCCAATTTCATGGTCCTCTTTCCATGACCGTTAGAGGGAGAAGAGAGAGAGAGAGAGAGATAGAGAAAGCTTTGCGGGGAATTAGAGTGTGACGGAGGTGTTTTAATAATACTCTCCTCTGATCTTCATGGCAGCATTAAGCTCCTCTACATTGCTTCCTTTTCGCAGGTAATTAACTCACTTATGTCTCTCCTATCTAATTTACGTCTCCACTTTTTCTCCTATAATTATTATGACTCAATTAACAACTTCCTCTAGAGTTTTCCTCAAAATTAGTAACTGGTTAAATGTTGCTGATGAAAAACCCCTTTCAGATAAGAAATTTGGCAAACATAAGATAACAGAGATATGAATGCATACGCTAGCAAAACCCCTGTTAATTTTGTTTCTTTACATAAATATAGCATTTAAAAGCAGTGGCGGCTGGGTTACACGGACACGGATACGAGGACGGAAAACAACAATATTTTACTCCCTCCGTCTCATAATATAAGTCCTGATTCTGTTTTTACACGGAAATTAAGGTAAAATGGAATCTTGTTTTATTTGAATAAAAAAATTTATTTTTATTGGGAAACACCTACATTGTTTTTTTCTTTTTAACAAAAAAATAAAAACTGAACATTAGTGTTGCATGGTTTAATGTGTAGAAGAGTACAATGGGGTATAAGATTCCATTTTATCATTAATAATGGTGCATTGGAAGCTGAAATTATAAAGACTTTTTGGGAATTAAATTATTTTCATGAGGGCATTTTGGGCATAATTTTTGATTGAAAATAGAAAGACTTATATTTTGGGACACCTTAAAAGGAAAGGGGACTTATATTATGGGACGGAGGGAGTAAAATTTTAGGAATGGTACGGGTACCCATCCAGGATATGTATCAGGTACGGGTAAGTGACCTAGAAGAAGTACCCGTGTTACATAGAGTGGTGGAACCAGAAATTTGTTATTAGGGAGACCGAGTCTATTAAACATTTTATTGAGGTAACTAGTGTTTCAGCTTCGAATTTGGATAGATATCCAAAATGATCGGAGAGGCCATGTCTTACGACTTACGAGTTATGCCAGCCCACCTGGTCTGGTCCTGCCACTGTTTAATAAAGGGTCCGGTTCGTAACTGTTTTGACGTGTATATTTTTGTTCATTATAGCTAAAAATTTACAGTATATTACAATATGTTTTGCTTTATGATTTCTTTTCGATTGTGGTCAGTAGTATGATCATGAATCAATGAAGTTAAGGAGGCATATATATGATGCTCCTTTTAGATTTTTATATGTGCTAGTACATGTTTATAAATAAGCTAGCCTAAAATATGAAAAGGGGTGCTTCTTGTCAAACATGAGTAAGAGCTTACGGTATATATGTTTTCAGTGATGTTCGAGCATCTTCCTTGGCATTCCAGACTTCCCATCGGTCATGGTTGCTTCCCAAGAGATCGTTCCATTGGAGGAGACATTTTGGAATTCGAGCAGAAGTCAACTATGTGAATGCTGATGAAGCTAAAAATCTTGTAGCATCCGAAGGGTATGCAATTGTGGATGTACGAGATATAACTCAATTTGAGCGAGCTCACATTAAATCATGTTATCATATTCCCATTTTCATTGAAAACAAAGACAATGACCCTGGTACAATCTTATTCCTAGAATGGCTCAAGAGAGAAAAGTTTATGTTATTTGAGTTCTGTTTTGTTACTGATGTTTGGCATTGTGCAGGCACAATCATAAAAAGGACTCTGCATAACAATTTTTCGGGTTTATTCTATGGCTTGCCTTTCACTAAAACAAACCCTGATTTTCTGCAATCTGTGAAGAGCCAATTTTCGCCTGATAGCAAGTTATTGCTTGTATGTCAGGAAGGATTGAGGTTGTATGTCTAGCTTGTTTTGCTGTCAGAAAAACTGTTTTCTGAAATGTTTCACTTACTTATATGTCAATTTTGAAATGTATCAATCGTTAAGCTCAAATTCGACATCTGATGCAAACTGATTTATATTAGTTTCTAAGGAGTGAGATGTACAGAAGTTTGTCTTGGTTAGCTCTGTGGGAAAAGATAGCTACTTTTCTTTCATGAGAAAGCTTTGATATTGAGGGAACTATTTGGCATTTGTCTCTTTGTTTGTAGAGGCATTTCATTAGGTCATCTTAGCGCTCATCATGTGTGATTGCGAACTTGACATACTGGGTTCAACATGAAGATGTGTGTAATGAACTGATGACTCAGAAGCAGATTAAGAAGAAGATTAAGAAGGAAAACTGTTCTGTGATTGATAAAATGAAGACTGACAGTAAAATAAAGATGATAACAAGCATTCTAGAGGCTTATTTCTCTCCCAAAGCTAAACAACTAAATCCTCCAATATTTTCTTGATGATCTCTTCTATCCCTAAATCTCCTATATTAATAGTTTACTTGCCTTACTTCCCAAGCTAACATAATAGCTAGTGTGTATTACAAAAGTACCCCTGCCTCCTTAGGCTAGTCTATTACAATATGTCAGTTTAGCTATACAAGTTTTTCTTTTGGAGAATGGAAGAAGCGACAAAATTTGTATTCCCTCCGTTGGGAAAAAGTTGTCACATTGTCCCGACATTCATAGTTAAGGATATGAGTATATGACATAATTGATAATTTTACAAAATAGCAAATTGAATAGTTGATCTTGTTCTATCACCTTTCCATAAACAATTAGCGGCATATTAGAAAATTTAAATTATAAACCATCACCATAGAAAGAGGACCATGTCTTCTGCGACATCCTAAATAATTATATGTGATTGAATTTTGAACTGAGCTGAAGAGTAATAGTTATAGTCTCTAATCGGTTAGCATTTCCCCCTATTCCCCTGTTCCTAGTTGGCCTTGGAAAATGAAGTATGTTATTAATATTACATATGCACTCTGATAATAACGTTGGACCATGTGTTTGATCAAACACTTACAGGTCTAATTCAGCTGCTAGGAAGTTGGAAGAACAGGGATTCAAAAATGTAGCATGCATAACGTCCGGACTTCAGTCAGTAAAACCAGGTACTAGTCTGATACTAAAGTGTAGATAACCTGCTTAACAATTTGCTGAATGTTATGTTTTAAATTTATCATGTAGGGACATTTGATTCTGTTGGTTCTACCGAGTTACAAGATGCTGGTAAAGCTGGTTTAGTTACGATTCAGGGAAAGATTTCAGCTGTACTTGGAACTGTTCTTGTTTGTAAGCCCTACTTTTGACCTTTAAATTTAGAAATTTTGGTTATAATGTTAATTTTGTATGTCCTTGAACTGATGGTCTGATTATCAACATCCAGGTGCATTTCTGTTCATCACTTTCTTCCCTGACCTGGCTGAAAAACTGATTCCTGCAAGCTAGACCAATTATAAGGGTAGGTGGCGGAGACGGGAGAGGAAGCAGTTGCGATTTTCTGTCATTAGGCAAAGTCTAAGAAAATTAGTATTCTTGAATCACAGTTTTATATGGAAAATTTTGATTATGAATTTTGAGTCTGTTTCCATCATTATTAGCTTGCAGCATTCTCTGTTCGTTTTAGTAGTTGCAGCATCAATGTAAAGCTTCAGGGAGGTATAATAGGATATTATAGTGTTAGTGCCTATATCTCTTCTTGTTCCATCATGAAACTTCAAGTATCTTGAATTTTGTTTAAATATTTGAAGTTGAAAGTGATGTAGATTTGTAAAGATAAGTTGATAATCATGCAGAAAGAGAGAGGTTGGGGGGTTTCTCTTAATGTTCCATCATGAAACTTCAAGTAATCTTGTATTATGTTTCAATATTTGAAGTTAAAATGATGTAGGTTTGTAATGATAAATTGATAATCATGCAGAAGAGAGAGGTTAGGGAAGTTTTTGCACTAGGGAAGTAGGATAGATATAGGATCAATTTGGCAAATTTTGTTCTTGAATGTCTGTGAACATCTTAGCTATATAGGCATATATAGTCTTACTCATCTGACATGCCTCTCTTCAATGATACCATCCCACAACTACTTCTAACGAATCACGCTTAATGGTGGAGTATCCTACTACATGAACCCCTTATAAGAAAGGTGCACCTTAATTATCAGTATATATAGTATCATCAAATCCTTCTAAACGCAATTGTATAGGGGTTGTCCAAGTTTCCTGTCGGTCCGTTAGACTGTTTCCACCTCCATGAATATTCTATCGGGATAGGTATAAAAGCTAGACTTATTTTAGAATAATCAAAAGAATGACTTATTTTTAGCGAACGTCCAAAGGTTGACTTATTTTAACAATTCTTCCTTTTTCTTTTATATTCTCTAAGCAATGAAATCATCGACATGGCTTAATTCTCAATCTTAGATATCGTCCGTCTATCACCACCCATGCCAAAAACCTATGACTTGCATTGTGTGCCGTGAATTTTCCTAAAAATATATTTAAATCTGAATATAAACATAATGTCTCTACCATAAATATTGCCTTACAAAGCTCCCAACCCAATATCTACAAAATTATTTAAATCTTCACTAGATAGTTCGTCAATGATTGTGATACAAGTGTTTGATCAAGGTTTAGTAGTTAACAAATGATAATAGAGATTCTTTTGAATGGTGGTAAGATGGAGGTAAAATAATGCTCGATTTTTCTTTTTTTTAACAAATTACTTTATCATTTAAAAGCCGGAAATATAAGGTTATGAGTGATGATTTAGCTATGATGGTAAAAAAAAAAATATTGATGTTGAATGTTGTAGTTAAGCTTTGAATGCTAATGATAGAGATGGTGCATACGAGCACGGATGGTATGTAGGTGGTTATCATAGAGATTACAATGGATTGGAGGTAGTGCAAGTGAAATATTGTTATCTATGGTTGGACTATTAAAATTAGAGAGTAGAATGTCGATGTTTGAGAATTGGAGTACTTTTTTTTATCTAAACCAATGTTTTAGCCTTTAGGTACACCTTTACGAACACTTGTTAGTCTCTCCTTTTGCCTCTTTTTTTTTAGATAAATAAAATATATATATATATATATATATATATATATATATATATATATATATATATATATATATATATATATATATATATATATATTTAAGTTACATCTCTTCTAATTATAGTACCAACGGCATCATTAAGGTGACTCATCAAGTCATTTTCGGGTAAGGCTAGTATAAGGTTTAAATCACTGAATATCATCTTCATTGTCATGTTATGTATATTTTAAGAGATATTTTATGTCTAGTTTTATATAACATCACAATCAACCTACCTTAGCATTAAACCATTAAGAAAACAATACAATATATAACATGCGTGTTGTGTAGATTAACAATAATTTCAATTAAATGAACATATACTAATAATCAATATAAATTAACTATCATGTTTAACAAAATAGTATTGACCACATCACGTATCAATAGTTTTTTTTTTTTTTTAACTACAATAACAAATTTGCTTCCTAGATTCATATATTCTAATAATCAATATAACTTAAGTATCAAATTTAGCAAAATAGTTTTGCCTGGATCATGTATCAGTAGTTGCTTTTCTTACTTTAACCGGAATAAGAAATTTGTTTCCTCAACTGACTAGACTTTACCAAATAAACCTCTATCCTCTTCCAATAAATTATCTTGGTAGCAACCTCATTCGATAGTAAATAGTACCCATACTTTGGTGCGTAATTGAACCAAATTAAACTCTATTATTAGGTGCTTTTAGCATAATAGTGATTTAGGCATATTGTGCAACTGAAAAGAAGTCAATAGTGTTGCACGACAACATAAGAACACAATCAGCAAGATTGATTGTTGATGATGACAATGTATCATAGGATGGGAAGGTAACTTCGGATGCCATGAACACTGCGTGCTAAGACGTGAATATCAGCGAGCATGATGGTGACTCCAATAGATTATGCACCTGGTTAATCATAGGCTACGATGAATGGTATTAGAACTAGGAAATTTAATGTGTATCCTGATTGAGATTTATGAAGAGATTCCCATTGATGAGATCAATAAAGTATAAGAGGAAACTCATGCGTTAAAAGGTGGTAATTATGCTTCGGATCTATAACCAATACAAGCTTTACATTTCGTCACTCTTAGAAATGTAACCACAGTTCAGTCCTCTGCGGAACAATCATCGACAAAACAACTATTTTTGAAAAAGATTCATATTTAAACCTCTCTAATAATAACAATAATAAATAATCACTAATCCAATCATTCAAATAATGACATACTACTAACAAATATCACTTACTCTAAAAGTACAATAACCAATCCAATAATGTGACCTAATGAGCAATAAGATTGAGAAAAGTGGAATATTAGATTTGCATTAGTGCACAAATTTGCATCACCATTCACCACAAGTCCACAACAACATTATTATTACCAAAACTAAACAAACGGTCCACAACCACCGTCATTGACCATGTTATGGCGGAGGAGCTGACCTTCTTTACCTTTACTATTCTCAATTCTCCCATTTCTCGGGTTTTCCTCTCTGTTAGCGCCACTTCTCACTCTTCTCTCTCTCTCTCTCTCCTCATAAAACTTCATCTTTCTCTCTCCTCCAAAGATCCAATCCTACATTTTACCCTTTTCTTACTTTCTCTCTCCTCCTTCATCAATGGCGGAAAACACCGATGCGCCACCATCATCAACACCTCCATCTTCAACGAAAGATCCAATCACACTCCACACTCGTCGCGAACCTTTCGAATATGGCCTCCTCCCGATTTCTAAGCTCATCTTCACCGATGGTACCGCAACCCTAGGATCCCTCAAAGAGAAGCTTCTTCAACACGCTTCTTCTTCTGATTCGTTCCGAGTCGACTCGTCCGCCATAGCCGATATCCTTCAAATCTCTCAAGAACATTCTAGACTTGTTCTCGATACCCTAGCTTCTGTTCTTCCTTTCGATTCGGATCCTCTTGTTGTTGCCAAACCTGATGATGTGCCTGCGATTGGTGCGAATGTGTTTGATTTGATCCTTTTTTTCTGTATTCAGTCTTATAAGAGGCTTTTACCTCGGACTCATAAGGATTCTGCTGCTGTTGCTGATGTTTGGCCTTCGACGTCGGCGTTTGATGGATATTTGTCTGCTCTCTCTCCTCTTCAGGTATTTTTCAGGTCGCATTTTGCATCTTTTTTTTTTTTACAGTTTTTGATTTTGAAGGTTTGTGATTGGAAATGAAAGAACAAACATTTATGAGATAAGTTGTTAGGTGAGGATGGATGTGATGAGGTAGGATTCGAGAATGCCGAATTTCAGATATGGTTAAAACGCCGAAATTGTGTTTGGTTAGGTTGGAGGTTCAACTTTTGGTGGATGTAATGACAATGGGAGGTAGGGAGTGGGAGTTGGTAGAGAAGAGGGTAATGTAGAATAGATGGAATGATGAAAAATTGGCAGCTTTGGTGAAAGGATTAAGGATGTGATAATTGGGATGTTTTGTTTTGCGATTTCTAACCGAACTTTAGAGTACAATGGGGAAAGTTTTGATAGTATCGTAAGATGAGAGTAGGAATGTGGAATTCGTTTTTGAGAAGAGTAATTCCTTGTGAAACAGGTTATGGTTTGCTGATCATTGTTTGGGAGGTGGGGTGCGGTTGGGGTGAGGAACGACTGTGACCTAGGGTTATGGTTAAAAGGCAGTATATGCTAAACTAAGTAGCTAAGGTTAGTTGCGTAGGTTCTTGAGGCGGTATATGCTAACCGTCATTGTTTGTTTATTTGTTGTTTTTATGAGCAAGGGAGTTGTTTCAGATCTCTAGGGCAAGCAAGTTCTTTTGGTTCTAGATTGGGTGTTCTTCTTGATTTTAGGTCACAGGCATTTTTGTAGAATTGTTTGAGATGATCCTGGTAATGCTTTGGAGAACCATTTCTATTTCTCAGAATGCGAACCAACATTTTGAAGTACCTTAGTCTTTTTGGCCAAGACTATACTTGTTTGGGGAATTGGCTCCAATTTTGGAGATGCAGATTTGTCAAGTGGATAAACAATTAAGAAATAAAGTGTTCAGTTTTGATGCATCTTCTAAAGACGCAGGGTTGAAATTTAAGTTCTCTCTCTAAAGATGCCAAACTCAATACATGAAAGCTAGCTGTATGGGCTGTGTGTATCCTAAACAGGATTATTTAGAAAGCACCCTTTGCAAAAATTAGTTGTTCTGGCCGTATATTGTAGCAGTTCTTTCCTACCAAATTGCCCAAGGATTTAATTCTTGTGGTTTAACTATTGGCTCCACAATTAAGTTGCAACGTCATATTGAAGAAACCAGTGGTTACTAACTTACTCCTCTCATTTCTGTGCTCATATAAGTGTAGCTCTGCTCTTTTCCTTGTTAGAAGACTACCATTGGTGTTGATTATATAAGGCATTCTCTCTTCCCTCTAGAGCCTAGGGAAGATAAGAGGATTCGGGTAGTTCCCAACACCGGCAGTTTGCTTGCAGATAGTTTAAATGTCTGCTGACAGAAAATTCATTTCATAGTATGCCACATCTTTTCCTCCTCTGGTTTCGTTTAGAAGGCCAGACCATGTTCAAATCTGAAGCTTCTTCTTGGAATCCTATAGTTGCCAGAATCAACTATCGTAGTGGTGGAGACTTTCAAAATTTTCTCTATAAGTATGTAATTTATTGTGTCTTAACTAAGAACGGCTTCACTGCTTCCGGAATGTCTGCACTCTTTTGTGTATTCTCAATGGTCTCTTTGGTTTAAATGAAATTCCGCATAAATATGCTAATGTTGCAATTATGTGGAGATAGGAATTGGAAGGTGTCATTGACAACTTTATCTATATATGCAATGCCAAGATACGTCGAGGATGTTTTTTACTCTTCGTGCTGTCCTCTTTTGGTAATATCTCTCATCTAAACAAAGGATGCCATACCTGCCAAAGTTTTCACTTTTCACCTATTCAAGGTACTTTCTTTTCAGCTCTGATATTTTTTGAGATATGAGCTTTTTTTACAAGGGTGAGAGAGAAGAGAAAGATTATCTTTTTTGCTCCTTCAAAGTAGGCTATTAGCTGTATATGAAACAGGAGACACCTTGAAAATTAATGCAAGTTATGGGCAAGGCTAAGTAGGTCAAATATTTTAATGGTTTTGTTAAATTCAAGATCCTAAAGTTGGTTTACTTTCGTCATCCTAGGAAAGCTTGTTATTTTCATTGAGGAAGAAGTGTTTGGGGGTGAGATCGATGGCTTGTATAGAGTTTTTATCCGGTGTGATTAAATGTTTTGAAGCTAGGCTAGCATATACAGAAGTCAGTTCTTGTTGCAATTCAAATCATGGAGCTGATTGATATGCTCTGTCATGCTAATAGGTTTGTATGTTTACTCCATGGAGGAGAATTTGGCACGAGATTCTAGCTACTACGGAAGGTTTTATGTCCGCTGGGGTCAAAGATTTCTATAAGTTCATTGTTGTGGAAACTCAATAGTATTCTATTATTGCCCGTAAGGCTGCTGTGGAGAAAGACGGGATTAGGTGGTCGTAGATGTAAGGCGCTAACAACTTCCTCTTCTTGACAAAAGAGATAGAGGGAGGGAGAGAAACTCTATTGAGAGTTAGTTGCACCGAGAAGCCGTTGCAAATTACGAGTAAAATTACCCCATATCTGATCTCCCCCTCCCCTCCCTTGGCAATCAGGATTGAAACAACATGCATCAAATGATAATTAATTCTGAGGTCCACTGTCATTGTCACTTACTCCAAGTCTGAGAGAAAGGAAAAAATGAGCATCAGATTATGTGTTATTTAAATGTTCCATAATCTGGCCACTCTCTCTCACAACAATCACAATTTACCTATATGAAAATGGGATTGATCCCACATTTGGCAGGTTTCAGAGGCCTAGATTTATGTAATTTAAATATATTCAATGTAGATCTACTACGATATTGGTTTTAAAAGACATCTGTGGGAGATTTTATTATCCTGCTACCGTGTCTCATAATGATTTACTACATTTGCCTCTGATTGTTAAACCTTGCTTGCTTTAAAACTATATTGAGTCATAACGTGAAAACTACATTTCAAGATTTATTTTTAAGAAGTACTTTTATAAGATTGTATTTCTAAAACTAT
Source organism: Beta lomatogona (assembly GCA_947646795.1). Taxonomy (NCBI): domain Eukaryota; kingdom Viridiplantae; phylum Streptophyta; class Magnoliopsida; order Caryophyllales; family Amaranthaceae; genus Beta; species Beta lomatogona. Next base: position 4,301,498 of record CANSNZ010000927.1, on the reverse strand, counting down.
GAGTATGATATAATGCTATAAGTTTAATGATTTAATCTTCAAAGTCATATGTCGCATATTTTTTTGACAGTGCTTATTTTCGGAAGGAACAAAAAGTATTAGAAGTAGGAGTGCGCGCAGTGCGTACTGTTACTTTAGTAGACACTCCCAGGAAGGGGGAGCCACACTGTTTGAAAACTCTCTTCTGAAAATAGAAGACCCCCTACTTGGTCTACCTCAATGGATCTCTGAATGGCACAACTTTCTTTGAAGGAGTATGCTGTTGATGATGGATTTTTATGGTTTCTCATCTCTCTTTTATGAGATCGACCAATTTTTCTCATAATGTTGTGGTGATTGGTTTCTTAGGCGTAGTGGTTAGAGAAAGAGTACAAAACAAGGGAAGAAGTTGGAGATAGAAAAAAAGGAGATGAGAAGGGAAGGCATTGCTGAGATGTGAGACACACACGGTGTAGAGTTGATGTTGTATGAAAGGGATGGCTGGTGTTGAGATATGAAGTCAAAGTTGGGACTTGATGTTGTATGAAAGAGCATGATTGGTGCTGGGATGCACAAGGTGTTCGCCTTCATGGCTCTAGGTGAGGTGATGTTGCTAAGGTTCAGTCAAGACGGCATACGTAGCTTTGGGTGTGTCATCAAATGCTGTACATTCTAAATTCTTTACTGTCTAAATCTAATAAATATCCTAATCTTTCTGACACAATCTGGTATAGCTAATGTATTGTTTTGGAGAAATCAGTGGTTTATATTCCTTTCTACTATATGATATGGTTTTGGGTATATTCTTCTTCTGTGACTAGTTACTTTATTTAATTTAATTATTGTTTTTTGAATTATCATAATGCGTGCTGCATTTTGCCTGGTTGTGTGCTTCACCTATGGCCGCGGACTCCATAATTTCTATGGTGTCAGTGCTGCTGGCGGACTCTTTAAGAGATGCTTCAGGATACTCTTTAATTTGGTTTTTTACGACCTTATCTGAAGTTACTTTCGTATTTTTAATTTTGAACTTATTCCTGCACTCTTTCTAAGATGCACCAGATTTTGTACAAAATACTGTCTGATGCTAAATTTTTTTTGCTAACATACAAATCTTAGATGAGTAATTTCTAATGAAGATGGAAATGAATATTGTCTTGATTAAAATTCAGCGAATTATTTCTTCGGCTTGCTACTTTTATGTTTACTACTCAACCCCCCCCCAAAAAAAAAGTCATATGAATGATGTCCTCATCTGCTTTTGATGCTATATCATTATGAATTATCTGACTGCAAGACGTTTCTTCCTTTTGCAGCTTGTACGCAGCAATACTCGCAAATTTATGCCGTCACAAGCAGATGAAGAAGCTCATCAATTATCCTACTTACAAAAGCACTTGCCAAATATCCTCACCCTTTTGGCTGAGCCAGTTGAAGGGGAAGGTGACGAATCTCTGGTTAGTTGCAATATTATTCTTTATATAGTGTAGAGTTGTTAAATCCTGGAAGTGGTAATTCCCTCATTCATCTTGATGGTTTTAGTATTTTATTCTGATCATGAGTTTCAGTCATCATGATTGAGAATTTTATGTCAGATGTGCAGAGCTTAGTCTTTTCCCCTTTTTAAAGTATTGCTGTATGTAAGTATCGTTAAGGTGAACTTTGGATTGTGCATGACTTGAAGTCAAACATAAATTATTGATCTCCAACTATGAATGTTTTTTTTTTTTTTCCTGTATGTTTTAGACTTGATTCTTGTACTTGAAAAAATGTGAAAGGTACAAAAAAGGCAATTGAAAAATGATGAAGAAGAGCTTTTGTCTTGTCTATGACAGGTATTGCCCATGGAAAGATTTGAACACCTTGGCTTTCTGATTCAATTTGGTGCGAAGGGATCTGAAGCAGTACCATTGAGCCAAGCAGCACCCTTTTTCGCAAATTCAGACCCTGATATGCCTGCTGCACCTGTGCCTGCAGCACAAGTTCATGATTGGCTTCTTCAGAAGATAGCTGATGCCTTGGAACGTATTGCTGAGAGGGCCACTGCTAAGGAAAATGGTCCATCAAGTGGTTCTGATCAAGACATTGCTATGGCCGATGCCAATACAAACTCAGCTAAGGCTTCAACAAGCTCTAGAGGCCTGACTTTTATTGAAGGGATCTCTAAGTCCTCCTTTGTGAAACAAGCCGCTGAAGTTAAAGGTTCCTCTCTTAAGGTTAGCATGTGATTGTGAACTTGTCCCTCTAGAAGCTTTAGAAATACTGAATTGTTTACCAAAAGAAAAGGCAGCACATAAGTAGTATAAAAGAGCCAACTTTTCAATCTTTGACGCTTTCCTCAAGTTGGCACTTGTCAGGCATGTTACATTATGAGGAAATTTGACACCCTAATGGCTCTGGAATTACTGAACTTTTTACCAAATAACGCTCGTATAGAAAGGTATCGAAAATAAGAAAGGTGTCGAAAGAGAAAGGTGACTACTAGTAAGACATACTGAAATAAGTAAAGCATTTCAAGTTGGGAAGGGTTCACTAAGAATGTAAATATATCGTAGAAAATGATAAGAAGGATATCTTAATGTCTATTATTTTTATGGTAAATGTTTATTATTCACCAAGCAGTAGTTTATATAAGCACAAAGGGAGTATTTTGTTTTTGAGCTGTGCTGTCCCAAGCCTGGCGATTTTTCCTTGTGAGCGATCAAATTGGATACTTGTGAGATAATGCAATTATTGCAATATGCAGTCTCTCACACTGTCGCACACATGCACACATAAGAGATCTGATATATCATTCATCACCATTCGTGGTCATTTTGTCTGCTTTTTTATCAACCTTTGTTGTCAGCTAGTAGTGGAGAACATTAATAATATCGTAATGAGATTGTAAGACAATTAACAAATCATTACCATTTGTGGTATGGGTCTGGACAAACCTCCACCCCCTGGGTCTCTTTTCAATTCTAGGAAGGAGATTGGGGGCGCTTTAGGAGCAGGCATAAAATGCTATATATACTTTTTTTAGTTGCAAGTGCTGTACTTAAGTATATGTTGCTAACACCCTTCATGGTGCAGGTGTTAAACTGCCATGACTGTGTTATTTATGTTTTAGCACCCTTAAAATATGCCACCATATATGGCTGCTCTGACGCGACCATAGTTCTTGGAGCCGTTGGCAAGGTAATGATTTAATTAAGAAATGGGTCATCTTTCTCTTCTTTCTTGACCTTGATTATATCATGAACTTATAGTATCTGTCTAATTTATTTGAAGATGCATGAATATGAGTTCTGAGTTAGATGTGAATCTGACAGCAAAGTTGTTATGATAATGATTATATCAACAGGCCTTAAGAGTAGAACATTGTGAGCGAGTTCATGTCATCTCTGCAGCTAAACGAGTTTGTATTGCCAACTGTCGGGAGTGCATGTTTTTCTTGGGAGTCAATCAAGGGCCTCTTGTAATTGGTGATAATCATAAATTACAGGTATGCCATTGTTATTTGCTGTTTTTGCATCTTCACAATCACTCCCATAAAAAATATATAAATCCTAATATACTTCCTCTGAATTTTTAATTGCACACACTATTCATCAACCAACTTTGTTAAGCTATCTCGCATCATCATATAAGAAAAAACATAGTCAAGTGGGATCTTGTTAGATTTGTCTCAATGCAAGGATTCCAAATATCAAATTTTTGTAATTTTTACTTATACAAAATTAGAGATATTGACGTTCAAAGAATCGTCTCGGCAAACGTAAAAAATGAAATGGTGTAATTAAAAAAAAAAAAACAGAGGAAGTATTTCATTCTCTGCTGTTTCACTGATCCATTTCTTCTGCAACTAACGTGGATTGGTAAAATCTGATATTCAAGACGTTGGTTTGGTCCATTTCTTTTATGTGTCTGGTTGTAATTGCTTGATTTTTTCCCCCATTTATCAAATCCTTGCTGTCTTTTGAGAATTACCTGATAGGCTGAGCTAGGGAGCTGCTGACGTATGGAAGTTGATGAATTTTGTCTTTTTATGATAATTAGTTTGCAGCTGAATAGCTTAATACAAAGCAAGTTAATTTTATCATGCACTACAGTCCTCAATGAGAGAAATAAGTTTCTGCCTCCAATCTCCATCTATTGGAGGTCAATCCCCCGTGCCAGTTCCTCTGCAAATTAAAAAATGGATCAACAAATTGAGACAGACTATAAGTTCAAATTGAGAGTTTTGAGGGTTCAGTAAATGATATACCTTCAAACTGTGTAATGTTGGTGGGCTTTATGGGTAAAAAAAACTAAGCATACTGGTGACATTACTTGCAATGCGTGATGTTGGTGGGCTTTATGGGTAAGAATACTGGTGACATTACTCGCAATGTGTGTAGTAATAATCGACTATTAGTACTCCTTAAGAGTATTCAGATTTGGAAAATCTACAGTATATGAATATTCAGAGTTCAGGCAAGCACACAGAGATAAATTAGCTGTCAACAGAGTACAACCTGCAATTGAGAAAAAGAGAAAGAAAAAAGGACATTGGAAGATCAGTGGTGAGAGAGGAAATTATCCCATTAAAGAACAAACCGGTGGGTGGTGAGTTATTGAACAGATTTTATTGGAAGGTGAAGATTTTGTCTCTTGAATATTTTCGGTTCCTTTTCCCATCCTCATCTATTTCCATCTTCTCTTGTTCTCTTTTACTACACATGGTGGTGACTAGGTGGTGGCTCTGGTGAATCAAGAAACAACGATAGATCCGTTCTTCAATTCAAAAATCTTAGTTTTAGGGAGGGGGGGGGGGGAATAAACCAGTCTTTATCCCTGAAACGTCCTTAAATAAGCCCTAGTCCTCCCCTCTAATATTCCGGGCGTACCCCAACTTTTAGGATACTTTCAGAGGACCATGAGCCGCCCCCATGCTACATAGCTAGGCTATGCTACTGATACATATATCTAATCTAGACTAAGTTATATACCCTATAGACCAAGGGACTAAGGCTCTGTTCTTTTGGACTGAATTAATTTAATTCAGTTTAGTTCTGACAAATTCAGTTCATTTCAGTTCAGTTAGTTTCCTCTCACAGTTTTCATTCATTTCATTTCAGTTCAGACAAATTCAGTACAGTTCAGGCAAATTAAGTTCAGTTCAATTTTCAAAAAAACAGAGCCTAAGTAAAGACTTAGAAATTAGAAGCTAGATACATTTGTCCTGTGTTTTTTGTTTTTATTGTTGATCATATCTTTGTATTTACTGCTTTGACCCCATTCCAGTTACGTGAGAATTCTCTGGTCTTAAACTATTTTTTCATGTTCCCACTTTCTTCTTTTGAACTAACTTTTGGCGCCAAGTTTGAAGGGAGTTTGGCAGTTATTGTCCAATTGCTGTGCGCTAGGTCCAAAGTTGTTTGTACGGAGTTATCCTTGTTTTCGAGCATAGAATTATGCCTTGTCGTTTAGGACCGTTCTAAAAGTTTGTATAACAAAGTCTCCCCCTAATATGTGTTGTTGATTCTACGAGCTATGCAAATTATGACTATAAAGTTAGTCAAATGAATTTAATTTCTTGCACAACCAATTCACTGAATCTGAAAAGTAGTAGGAAAATAATTTTAAGGAATGACACTGAAGTTGTCATATAATACTTCAAATTTATCCGAATTTACAGAACATTATTACGCAAGTACCCTAATTGTGCTACATGATCATGCACTTCAGTGGCACTTGGAATTCATTGATAATGCTCAATGATTTATGCTCCTAATGAGTAATTAAACGAAAAGAATTCACTAATGATACTTAATGAACTATCGTTCTAAGAAAATGAAGTTTTGGTGCCTTCATCTTCATTTAGTGATTTTCAAAGATACTTGAAGTCCACTTCACACATGGTGGTGTATCTTGTAGTGCATGATCTTCAAACTCATCATCGCTGATATTCAGCAGCCACCAGGGAATAACACCTCTTGCACTTGCTTACTTCCGATTTTGGCTGACGCATTTGTATTGCAGGGTGTAGGGTTTTCCACCTCCCAGGTCATATACATAGCAACGTAACTTAGGTGACCAATCATAGTAGTTACATTAATGTACCCCCATTCTAGGTCCTGGAGAAGCTTCTTTTTCTACCATAGTCTTTCGGCACTCACTCTTTCCCCTTACCTTACAAACAAAGCATGGCTGCTCCTGTGTTGGCTCTTCGAGTTTAGGAAAATCCAAATATCTAAAAGCCCTGGTAGGATGTATGCTTTGATGCACTTGCATGGGCCATATGTGTTTTTGTCATAGTTTAGTGCGGGTTCTCATGAAAATGTTTAAGAACTTTAGAGGTCTGTGCAGCCTTCAATTTTAAGTGTGCTTAGAGATTTTGACCTAGTGGAGTACTTCAGTTTGAGTGTTTGACACAACGTCAAATTGATTGATAAGAGTACCTTAGCCTTAGGTAGGTGTGTGATTAATGGGCATGTTTGTATTGTAATAAAGATTTGCAAACTTAATCATCAATTTGTGTGGCTGGTCTATGACCTGCAACTGAAATTACCTTTCTTCAAAAGATTGTAAGGAATGATGACAGTTTGGTGGGTTTGGCTCAACATATGGATTTCTTTGTTGGCATTGGCTACATAATCTTAATACAGGTTTTTATCACTCCTGATGGATTGACCTTAAAGACAAACTTCGATACGAAACTAAAGGGGATTAGAGAGGTTCTTATCACATTGGTGGTTTTGCAGACTGTATAAGACCGTACAAGAAGTTTTTAGACAAGGATCGTGATATTAGAAAGCTATACACGATTGCCGAAGTGTTAGCTTAGTTTGGTTACAGTTGCTGATTGTTGGCTTGAAATGTTGCTTAGATAATTAAATTTGAAAGCGTATTTTTCAAGGAAGGTTTTAGTTGGAACTTGGAAGAGTCTTTTCGTATTTCCTTATATTGGTTTTTATTGTCATATTCTAAGTGTTTGTTTAGTCTCTCTCCTAACCCTCAATGTGCACATCAGACACTTGGCAACTCCTTTATATCATTGGTGAAATTACATTTTCTACTGGAGACAATGATGGGAAATCTCTTCTTAGAACGATGTTTATCTTGTTTTTATCTATTTATGTGCTCTTGAGTCTTAGTTACCGTTTATTGTGAAGCTTTGCTTGATCTTCTTGCATATTCCTGATGCTTGCTTCTGAAGGATATTCTTCTTTAAAATCTTTCAGGTGGCACCATACAATACTTTTTACCCACAATTGGAGGAACATATGAGTCTTGTGGGTATTGATCCCACTATTAACCAATGGAATGAACATTTGACACTCGGTGTGGTTGATCCACATGATTCGTTATCACACCCTGCAGGTGTTTCTGATGTTCAAGCTGAGACAGCTGCATTGCTGGACCCAGATCAGTTTACAAACTTTTTGGTAAGCTTAAAACTTCGTATTCCTATTTACCTTTATGTTTATGTTGCTTTATTCCAGCATTAGCTTTTTCTTATCATCTCAAGTTCCCTGTGCATTTTCATCTCTTCTTCATTGGTTTTCATCTTTAAAACGTAAATGTGGATTTCCCCTACTCTTTTGAAGAAATAATTTTCTACTTATGGAAGAGGCTATGGATATGTCTCCTTAGTGGCGAGGTTTTCAATAAAATTTAATTTTGATTGTGGTGGACTTCATTGTTTTTATGTGGTTATGCAGATTCCTAACTGGTTTGATGGTGAAGTTCCTGGAGCCACTAAAGACAACCCTTTTTCTTTGCCTGAGGCTTATATGGCTTCTCAGCATAAAAATGTATGTTACTACTTTCCCCTAGTAAAAGCTCAACTTCTGGATTACTTCTAGTATTTTAAATTTTATAAATTTTGACTTAGAAATGACTTTTCTTTCTTCTTGTAGAATACAAATTTGGGGGAGGTTAAGCAAGTTCTGCAAGAAACCCCACTTGATGAGAGCAAGAAGCGAGAACTATCATGTGCCCTTCATGTATTATTCAAAGACTGGTTATACGGTAAAGACTTAATATCTTGACGTGTCACTGAAACTTGAATTTCTTGTGTGCTTTATAGATTGCTGAACTAGTTTATGGAAACTAGAAAATCTAGGATATATGATTATTTGCATAGTTAGTTTACAAATTTTTTGCTCTTGGATGATATTACTTTGCACTGCTAGGAGTATGTAGGTCATTGTGCTCTCAAAGAGTAAATAACTTTGTCATATCATCCTCTATCCCTCCTCCGATACCAAAATGGATGTGACCCATAAGTGACCCGAATGTGAATTTACCCGATCCAAAACGGCTTGAGCTACCGTTTTTCCAGGTCCCCCCCCCAAAGGACCAAAAATGGGCGTTTGATATGCTATTTATAACTAATTTCCTTTTGGTTCTGTTGCAGCTTCTGGCAATATTCGCCAACTATATTGCTTACATGGGGACTAATGCAGACTTCTTGTATAAAGCTTTGATCGAGATGGTGTTGGAGGATGTTCTCTGCTTCAATCTTCGATTTCAGTCCCATATTTATCAGCACCCTTTTGAGTTGATAATGTACACAACTCATGACCAGGCTTACATAGTAGTCTGAAGTGTTTGCACCAGTTCGCATTTGTGCAGGTTGCATCATTTTGCACTAGCTAATCTCATCCTCAATTTTTCGTGTAACGAGATTCCCTGTAATATTTAGTTTCTGTAGTTTCACCCACTTTGTGAAATTTGATGCTGAAGTTTCTTCAGTTGTCTGATTGCATATCTTATTCAAATGATGCATTATTTCGTTTTGAAAGGTCTCTCCTCTTATGTTGGTCTGTAGGCTGTAGCTGCTCTTTCTTTTTCTTTATAAAACCAAGATGTGGGGTGATATACGGAAGAATATTTTCTTTGAGAAATGATAAACATGAAGTCTCCATTGAGTTATTAAAAGAATATATGAAGAAAAAAATAGAAAAGATATGGTGGTTGAATCTCATCATGCAACCTCCCAATATTTATGTAGCTCAAGTTCAGCCACATATTTCTTACTACATCTATCTTGACTGTTGTGATTGTCCAAAATGCGCGTAGCTGTAATGATACGTGTGTGTATATATATGAAAACAACTACATAGAACATTGCAAAAAAATAATTCCAATTCCTACTTACTACTTTTAATAGCTGGAGCACCGATTAAGACAACAAGATTGCAAATTGGATTTTCAATGTTGAGTACTTGATCGATTCTTATTGTTTTTTCATTGCAACGTGCAATTTTCATCCTTCAAATTCTATCCTTGTAAATGATATATTAGGAGTTCCTCTCGTGTGGAGGAGGGTCTTCTAATTTAATAAATATTCCTACATAGAACATGAGAGTACTAAGGGTGCATTATCTTCACTTAAATTTATTTGAACTGAACTTATTAGGCTTGATTGGACCTGATCAACCTTGATTTTACCTTATGTTTATAGTTTGTTCGACCTTGTGGAACCAATGTAACTATGTTTCCCTTGTGGAACCAATCTTTCAAAAAGATTATATTTTTATGAAGTAATGTAATATCATAATAAATGACTATATTTTTACTAAAATGAATTACTATTTCACTATCTTCACGTTCTCATTAAGAAGTATTTCGCTTGAATTTTATTCTCTATATAAAAAATGGCTAGATAATTATTAGATATCTAATTTCAAATCTTAGAATATGAATTTACAAGTATTTGTGCCAATATACTAGGTGTTGAACCTAGCACTTTCTCTATTTCACTTAAAGATGTTTCCTCTATTTTTTTCTATTGCATCATACGAAAAATGCACGACTTTGACTATTAATATCTCTAATCATCTATAGGAAGTGGACAATATTTAGAAGAACAAAAAGAAATGGCAAGTTGGTATTTATTACAAGAGCAGATGGAATTCATATATGAAGAAGGTAAGTTTTAATTAGATATGTTCTAATAAGTTTAGTTATAATCTGATAAGTTTAGATAAGTTCTAGCAAAATTATGGTGAAAAGTATGCGCCCTTAGTTTCTTTTAAGACAAATTTGTTTCCCTCTTTTGCTCTCTGTCTCTCTTAGCATGGGATTTATGCTAAATTCTGAATGCATCAATTTATTTCCTTGTATCTTACAATTCAATCTCTTAACTTATAAAAGGTATAGATATTCCACATATTTTTCTTATTGTTATATAATATTATTATACTTCCTCAATTCTTTGTTTTTAATAATTGAACCATTTCGTTTTTGGCACTATTCATCAACCAACTTTGTTAAACTATCTCGTATCATTATATAAAAAAAAAGCATAGTCAGGTGGGTTCTTATTAGATTCATCTCAATGTAAGGATTACAAATATCAAATTTTTATAATTTTTCTTATATGCGATTAGAGATATTGACGTTTAAAGAAACATCTAGGCAAACGTGAAAAAACGAAGCAAAAAACTTATATAAAAGTGTGGACCTAATGCTAATTCATGTGATGTATGAAAAAAAAGGGTCACTATATCAAAAAGAAAAAATTGACATGAATAATCCCAACTTTAATCAGTCTTCTCAAAATAATCCCAACTTTGAATTATTCTAGAATAATCCCAACTTTTAAGGAACCTTCTCAAAATAAGCCAAACTATCCTTTTTCTTGCCTACACTAATCCATTTTAGTTCTATAATATGTTGAAAATTAATAGTTCGGATTATTTTGAGAAGGTATTCCTTAAAGTTGGGATTATTCAAGAATAATTGAAAGTTGGGATTATTTTGAGAAGACTGATGAAAGTTGGGATTATTCATGTCAATTTTTCCAAAAAAAAAAAATAGATATAAAAGAGGAGGAGACGTAGATTGTTAAAGGGTGATTATGCGAGAAAAGAAAAGGTTATTATGTCATAAAATTAAAATTTAATTATGATAAACTAATGTAAGAAAGAGTGACTATATCAAAAAAATTGTGACTATGTTAGATAATAACATAATAGTGTAACTTAAGATTTTAAAAAGATACTATATAAAGAAAAAAGGTCACTATGTCATATAAATGGCTTTGGTCCTCAATAATGTTAGTGTGGACCAGGTCCACGCAAAACTAGCTCAAAAACGAAATGGTGCAATTAAAAAACAGATCTTCTATATTACCAAGCCAGTCTTGGTCACTGTAAGGAGCTGACCTTATGACTTGGAGGTAATAGATTTGACTGTCCACTAGGGGAATTACATTTCTAAAGCAAATTTATATATTTTTTAAAATAAAAAACTCAAAGGTTAGGTTTTTAGATTCAATTTATTTTTGAATCAAAGATTCATTTCAAATAGTTTAATGTTTTTGTTAAAGGTTCATATTTTTTTGACCAAGATATTAATCTTTGTTGAATGGCTAGCTTAATTTTTTCTAATGCTATGTGTAAATTTTGACATTCATTTTTTTTTAATAAGAGCTCCATATTTTTGTACATTCAAATTTTGTGCAGCAGAGATTCATATTTTTGAAAATTGTCCTTCTTTTCCTTCATGTTAGAATCATTATAACATCTTGAGATTACCTTGATTTTATTATGATTATCGTACATAATTGTAAAATACCCCCCAAAGTTGGGACTGAACAATAATAAACTGAAGTAAGGATTGTTTTTTGTTGGGGCGCCCATATTTGAGACTGATTAAATCAAATTTTCCTATAATTTATATGATTTTTTTTGAGTTGATAGTGATTACTTGTTATATTGTTATCTTGGATTAGATTATCCACTTACAATGATACATTGTAGTCACTTATCTCATCTAATAATAACTTGTTTCAGTCCAATTAGATATTTTAGTTTTGAAATTATGTATTTCACTTAAAGACGACTAACTTAGATGGTGTTTTATTATCTTGATTCAGCATATAGACTTACATTGATACATTCATTAATTGCATCCGATAACAACTTGTTTTAGTTCAATTAGATGTTTTCAGTTCTAAAATCAATTTAACTTAAAAGACGAATAACTTAAATGGGTTATTGTTATCATGAATTAGCTTATCACCTATTGATACGTTCATTTAATCCAATACCAACATGATATGTTTCAATTCAAGTAGATCAGTTTTGAGTTTCGATATGAATATAGCTTAATGACGATTAACTTAACTGGAATAATGTTACCTTTAACAAGCTTATCGATTTACATTGATACATTACTCTTATCCATTAACAACATGTTTTGGTTCAATTAGATATTTGTAGTTTCGAAATGCATTTCACATAAAGACGAGTAACAATAGATGTTTTTAGCTTCGAAATGCATTTCACATAAAGATAATTAACTTAAATGTTGTATTGTTATATTGAATTAGTTTATCGACTACCATTGACTTGTTCATTTAGTCTATTAAGTACTTGGAATCATTTAGGTAGATGTTTTCAGTTTCGATATGCATTACACTTAAAGATGATTAACTTAAATGATATTTTTATCATTAATTAGCGTATCGACTTAATTATATTGATATCCTTATCTAAAATATCACGGTTAATTGGCATTTAGAACTAAACTTATCTTAAAATTTATCCAAAATGATGTGATTTAAAATATCAATCAATTACAATATCAATAAAGTACACACTTACAGATGTGACTTTTGTACAAACCGTTCAACTCTTGAACTGATTGGGTATAATCCGAATCAAACCACAATTGAACTAAACTTAACCGATACTGAAAAACCGTGGTTACGTGGTTAACTGTTATTATATATCTTGTGATTGTCATCCAAAATTTGAACTTGTCACATAGTATTGAAGAGTTCATATTGCAACACAACTCTAATTGCTATTTCATGCATCATCAAGTGTCTTTCCATGTGGTTTACTGTAACTCAAATGCAATCATTACATGCTCTCATAGCAATCCAATAAGGTCATGCATATATACTCCAATGCAACATCTTCATGTCAAACGATCTCGAATATGGAGATAGGTGTATCAAGAACAACCACTATGAGCACGAACCATCATCACACATTTACTTAGCCATCAGAATCAACCATAGGTCCAAACTACACGAGTCATGGGACTTCACATCATACTCGGACATCATCATGCTCCCACCATCATGAACACCCATTATTGGACTCGAGTTTTCGTACACAACACCCGTGCACACATTTTTTCACCACATGGCTTTTCAAGGTCATCAATTCTTGAGAGAAATCCGATTTTACCACACAATTCTCTATCTAGGACTACCATGCATATAATTTTTCCACAAACACCATGAGCTGGATATTATCTAGACTTTGTTGCTCAATCTACCAGGGACACTTTCATTCCACTCTTCAAGCTTCATTACTCTCACTTTGTTGTCATTAAACCATTATTTCCTTGCAACATAATCTAGCCAACCTGTCGAACCATGAAATCTCCCAAAAACATGCAAACACGCCGCTGAGCTACATCATCCACTTTATATCCATGTGTTACCAGTGCCTATTTATCAACGGGGACCACACATGGATGTTCCTCACGACAAATCACTCAACCTATTTCTGCTACCAATTGTTGGATTTGGTGGCAAAGTCGATTTTTTATTTGCAAATAATAATAATGCGGAAATAACATAAGAAACAATGATAAAGATCACACAAGAAGATTAACATGGAAACCCAAGAACCTGGAGAAAAATCACCAAAAGGTGTACTAGGACTTTCAATGATGTATATGACAAGGTGACTTACAAGGCTTTATAGATCTCTCGATCTCAATCTAATCACCATAGTTGCCATATCCCCTAGTAGTTTAAAGCCCTAACTTGTGTTTATCCAAACAACTCACATCTTTGCTTTCTACATATATACTTTTTATTATTTCCATTTCTAATTAATTAATTACCTAATTAAACAAGAAAACGAATATGATATATCTCGTGAGTGTCGTACAAAACTTGAACTGCCCCTGTAGTATTGAAGACTTCATATTGTAGCACAACTCTAATTGTTATTCCATTCATCATCAAATGCCTTGCCATGTGTTTAACTCCATCACAAATACAATCACTACGTCATTGGGTAGCGATGCAATAAGACCATGCACTATATATCAAAAGGTACAAAGAGAAGTTAGGACACTTTTCTCTCCAGGGAGTAACCTAACTAATAAGAAGAATAAGATGATCTATGTAGGATTAACACTAGCAACGAAGTCAACATTGGTAGTAGAATATTGTGACCCTTTTTGGAGCGGTAAGTTGGTACTCTGTTGGCTACTGGAAAAAGCTAGGCAATGGAGTAAAAGGAAAATCGAGCGAGAAGAAATCAGATATCATCAATGAGGGTTTGAATAATGCATGGACGGGAGTAGAGATCTTGAAGGATTCAAATCACCACCTGATTATCACCTTCAATATATTGATTTTGAACTTGGTGAGATTAATATATTATATTAAGTTATTTGTAGAACTTTGAATTGCTAAAAGCATATTTATATAGCACTTGTTTCATGAGTTACCTATTCTACTTTTAACTGAAATGTGGATCTTCATACATTGAATTTTCTTTCTTTAAATGGTTGGAGTTAGAAGCTTGTGTGATATAGTTTCAAGTAATGTAGTCTAAAACTTGTTTTGGAGCTAGTTGTTTATGGTGTACAAGTTGCTATCATCTCATGGATGTTTGCAAATTTTAGCTTCTATAACAATTATAATTTTTCGAAAGAAACAACAAAGAAACTGCTACCTCTATTAGTAACTTATATATGAACCAAGAACAGAAACGCGAAAATTCACCATATCCTACGTGTCTACATGTATAAGACGCAGATAAATAAGTTTAACTCCTATGCCAAAATGAGAATTATCTATTTTTTGAGCATAGTTATTACTCCCCATCATAAAGTATCAAAATGAAATATTCCAATACCAAAGGTATCTACCCATCTACAACTCAAGTAAATTTCCCCACACATGTTCCCCAAAAACAGATTAAAAGAGTAATAAATTTCCTCCCAACAAATTCACACCCCTTCCACATTTCACAATTCTGAACTTCTATTCGTCGCCCCTAAACTACTTAAAATCGCCCCAACAACCTTGTGAATGTACCATTATGCCCTTAACTCCTTTTTACCATTTTACTTTACTTGAGCATTGAAATTTTACCTTCATTTCAAATCTGAATTTTACCAATTTACAATTCTCTCTAAAATCACCAACCACCAATCGCAACCTCCAACCTAACGTCATCACCCAACGCCATCATCGCCGGCAAGGATGTTGTCTTCAGACGAAGAGGTAATTTTTTTTTTAACTCTGCACACATCGCCAACGTTTGGCCAGAACGTTGGATCTTTGGAACCAACGTCTAGCCGGGACGTTGATTACTTGGATCCAACGTTTGGCCAGAACGTTGGACCCATGGAATCAACGTCCTGGCCAGACGTTGGTTCCAAAGATCCAACGTTCTGGCCAAACGTTGGATCCATGGATTCAACGTTCTGGCCAAACGTTGGTTCCAAAGATCCAACGTTCTGGCCAAACGTTGAAACCTTGTATTCGTTTTCCATTTTTTTTCTGATATTTAACTTTTACAAATTAAATTCAATTAGGTGCTAAATAGTTTTTAAAAAATAAAAATAAGTTTAAACTAATATGTGTGAATATTGTGATATTTTCGTGTAATAAAAGATGATTTGTTTTTTCAGGAGCCTGTTGGTGATCGGATTAATTATAACCCGTATTTCGACAATAGTCCAGAATTTGAAACGCGTGATGCTGCTGCCGGGTGGTGTAGAAACATTACCGTTGAGCTTGGGTTTTTCTTGACGATCACTAGTCACAAAAAGAAGTATCAACTTTTGGATTGTGATCGTGGCAAGAAGAAGGAACCTCGTGATTTCAGTTCGGCAATTAGAAGAAAAACAAAGAGAAAAGCACGTGCCTGTGAATTTCGGTTGTTCCTAGTCCCAAAAAACGACTACGCGTATTGGGTGGTCGAGACTAGGGTTGAACATGGGTTTCATAATCACCCAATGATGTTATACCCGGAGGGCCATCGACAAATCTCTGGTCTCAGTCCCGCCGCCAAGAAGTTAGTTGGAGAACTAACTTCATCCCATGTGAAACTACGAAACATTATGAAAGCCATTGAAGGTGCATTTCCGTCTTTGAAGCCTAACATGAGGCACATCTACAATTGCAGAGATATATTGAGAAGGGAGAGATCAGAAGGCAGAAATGCAGCCCAACAGTTTCTTCAACAGGCTGTTGAAAGCAAGTATCTTTTTTGGATTCAGTCGGACGAGATGGGTAGGGTGACACATACATTCATTGCGAACCCGACGTCCGTGAATTTAGTGCGTACATATCCGCACGTGATTCACATTGATGCAACGTACAAGACAAATAAGTACTTGTATCCTTTGGTGGAGAATGTTGGAGTGACACCAACCAACAAGAATTTTCTTGTTGCATGGGCATTGTTGCAACATGAGGATGCTCAGAGTTATCGCTGGATGTTGGACAGACTGAAGAACCTCATTGGCAGTGTGGCTCCGAATGCCGTTGTCACTAATCGAGATCTGGCTTTGTGCAAATATATCTCGGAGATTTTTCCCACATCTGCACATCTACTTTGCACGTGGCATATCAATCATGATGTGGAGGCATGGGTAACAAGGAAGTGTGGTGGGAAAAGAAAGATCGGAATTAGCTTCGGACGAGGAAGTTGGGCTAGGGTGATGAAATCCAAAATCGAGGCTGAATATGAAATAAATGTAGCCAACATGATGGAGGAGTGGGGTACAGTTGGGAATACCACATCCATTGATTTCCCTACCTACATCCACGGGACTTGGCTTGTGCACAAAGAGAAGTTTGTGCAATGTTGGACTAACCGAGTAAGACACTTCGATAACACAACCAACAACAGAGTCGAGAGTTCTCATTCGGCTTTGAAAGCGTGGATTGCTACTCCAACTGAGGCAATCGACACATTGTTTATGCAAGTTGATGCTTTTGTTTTAGGGCAGTTGAAAGAGATAAGAAACTCATTGGAAGCGTCGCGGCGTACTCATGGGACTGAATTTGATCCGCCACCATATAGCGCCTTGAACGGTGTGTGTTCTCAATATTGTTTGGAGCTAATTCAGAAAGAGCTTGGAAGAATAGCAGAGCTTGACTGGGACTGGAGTAGATGCGGATGTGTTGTTGAGACTACGCATGGTATTCCATGTGCTTGCCATACGTTTTTCTCCTTGCAATCAGATCATCTCTTATACACTCAGGAGGTTGATGCATTTTGGTGGAGACTAGCCATTGGTGATGGGACAGATTCGGCTGAGATACTATCGGAGTGCGATCAGGACCGTCGGTTCTTCGATACATTAGTGAACAAGGTACATGATAAGGATCCTGCGGTCATGAGATCTATTTCTCGGGAACTCCATTCAGAACTCCACCCCGAATGATGTTCCTTTGAGGAGCCTGATGTTAACGTGACGAGTAAGGGTTGTTCTAAGTTGAACAAGGGCATGCGACGGGAAAAAAGTGGGTGGGAGCACGTTATGGGCAAGTCTCCTAAGGGTAAAGGCAAATCTTCTGGGTCGGCTCCTGGTAATAATATATTTATTTATATACTTTTATTGTTTGTTTCGTATAATTGTACACATTTAATTAAATTGATGTATAATAACTTTGCAGGGTGGAGATTCGATATGGAAAATTTTCCATACTTTCATAAACTTCCACTAGCCATCCAACACCGCGTAGAAGGCTGGCATGATGTAGTTGCCGATGGTAATTGTGGTTTTCGATGTGTAGCAGATGCTTTTTGTTCCGGCCAAGAAAATTGGGACATTGTACGCCGATCAGTATTGAGTGAGTTGCATCAAAATGGTCGTCAATTTCATTGGGTATATGGTCAGGACCTCAAAGAGGCAATTAGGCGTGTTCGATGGGAAGGTAAAGGTTGTGGGGAGGAACATTACATGGAGGCCATTGCAGACTTGTACCCCATTGCGAACCACTACAGATGCACGATATTTTTTTTTGCTCAATGGTCGTATTGATATGTCGACTACAGTTTTCCCACTTGATGTTGGGGGCATGAACGCTTTGCCACAAAGGGAGTTAGCCATAGCTCATCTAGGGAGTTACAAGCATTTTATTCGGCTTCAACTTCGCCGAGGTCATCCGGTCCCTACTATTCCTCAACAGTGGTTTCGAGTTGCTTCTCAAGCTGTTCGTCCTTGGGTAAGTCATTATTCAGCAAGGATCGAACAGTGGGATGATTCATCTACCTCAACAACCCCAACAACTACTTCTTAGTTTTACCTCTTGCTAGTTGTACTAATGAACTAATTGTGTTAATTTATGAACTAATTGTGTTGATTTAAGAACTAATTGTGTTAATTTATGAACTAAATCACAATATAAATAATTAAATATGCAATTACTCATAATTAACAAGCATTAAAGTGTTATGATTTAAAAAGCATACATAAACATCGAGTTCAAATTAATAAAACCATTAGGAATAGCTAAAAGTTTTTTAACATAAATAAAATCCGCTACTCGTTCTCTTCATTCGTCTTGTGTAACACTTTGTTCCGATCCTCAATGAGTTGCTCAACATCCGCACGTGCATCATCCCATTCAGATTCTTCCCGATGTTGCATGAATGGACGAGTTGCATTTATCCACCTATTCATCCACTGTTGCATAATAAAATACTGGGTCGTTAATATATATAATTTTGGCACATTGATACAAATTATGAATCCATTAAAATACATTTACCTGCTCGGTTGCGGTACGATCTGGTATGGGTCGAGCACTACTACCTCCATCATTCAACAAATATGGATGTGAATGTCGTTGATACCAAGACAAGTAGTCAGTGGCGCAAGTCGCCGGTGCAGAACCCTTCTCAAACATCTCAATGTTTACACAATTACCTGTTTGTAAACAAAATAACAATTGTAATATAATAGCAATAATTATAAACAACATATTAATATAATAACCAGCCCGATTCACAATAATAAATAATAAACAACATATTAATATAGCAATAATAATAAACAACATATAATAATAAACATAATATTAATATTATATTAATATAATTACCTGTCGGGAACGAGAACCAGCTCGATTCACAATGGACAGCAGAAGATTTCACATAATACTTTCCCTTGCTAGGCCTAGATGCAGACTCTGGAGCAATAACAGGAACAGGTACAGTCTGCATACGACCTTATTGCCGCAAACATCGATCAGGCATATATGGCTCGATAACTCCCCGATAACGAATGGTGCCCCTATATAATGTTCTCCGAATAGTGTTCGGATCAAAATGATGACCATAAGGCAACCAATCCACCTGTAATTATTACAAAAAAAGCGATTTTATTTAATGAAATGCAAGTAAAAAACAAACTTTTAATAATAATACATAAATAGTCACTTACATCCTCTGCTGTCAGTGTGTCTAACTGTCTCCTGATAGAACAAAGACGGTCATGAGACCTCGGCTCTGGGTACGCAATCCAACTCTGCGCTCGTGGAGCTGCCCCACCAATAATATGCTGTGCGCGTGGCCTGAAGCATGGAAAATATTCATAAATCCATGCCTGGAGTAAAGTCAAACAACCGCTAATCCCGACTGTGGAGGTACGACTAGCCTCACCCAACTGACGATACAAGTACGCAAGTGTAGCCGACCCCCAGGAGAACGTGTGAACGATATCTGGAGGCCTCGCCTCAACAATGTCAAAGGGTCTCAACCTCAATCCACTCTTATCTGGGAACAAACAACATCCTAGAATCAACCATATAATACATGTCAGCTGTTTCTCCAATGAAGCAGGTGTCTCCCCATCTGATAGAATATCAGCAACCCCTTGTGCAGCAATAGCACCATTTTCCCAAAATGGACTCCCGAGCTCTGCAACTGTCCTACCGATCAAGTCTGCAACCAAACCCCTAAGAGCAACACTCGAAGTGGTGTCATTGACCGTGCACCCCTCAACTGGAATATGCAATATATGCCGCACATCATGCATCATGATTGTCATCTCCCCAAACGGTAGGTGAAAAGAATTCGTATCAGGCTGCCACCTCTCGACAAATGCTGAAATCAAGGGCGCATCAATGTGCGTGAACATAGTAAAGCGGATATGGTACAGGGACGTTCTACGAAGACGATCCTGTATCGGTGGAGGCAACGCCCTAGCCCACGTCCTCAAACGCGCACAAATCCTCTCTCGTGTCTGATACTTCAGGAGAATTCTATCCCCCCCTCCCAAATCTCCATAGCTACATGTCCACCAAAACTAGGGATAACAGGCCCAACAATAGGTCCTCCTGCAACTGGACCTGTGACCTTCCAGCTAAGGTCATCGGCATCCTTCCCCTTCCCCTTTCGACTCTCAACAGTCGATGAACTCCCCTCGCCGCGTATAAACCGCCCACCCCTACCCTTACGGACATTCCAACGATCACCGGCTGTAGGCTCTGGAGCTGGATCTCTCTCAAATTCCCGCATAATTGCATCCTGAACATCATCATCGTAAAGAACATCAAAACGCGCCTCATATGTACCCCGGTCATCCTCCTCCCCCTCATCCATCTCCTGATGCTCCCTTGCATCGTACGATCCACCAACCCCCTCATCGTGTATCTCAAGCTGACGTCGCGGACCAGTCGGCTTCATCCGCGCCCTCCTAACTGAAGCTGAAACACCACGTGAGTGGGGATGTCGCGGACCTGAATCCTCGTTGTGTATGCGAAACCCGGGAAGTGTCTTCCCGGCAAATTGTCGAAACCCAGATGGCTATTCATCAACAAATACGTAAAAATAAAAAAAATAATAAATCAATATATTAACCATACAACAATAATTATTAATAATCAAAACATACTATTTATAATTTTTTACTACCTATAATAATAATTATTTATAATCAAAACATACTATTTATAATTTTCTACAACCTACAATATTAATTATTTATAATCAAAACTTACTATTTCTAATTTTCTACAACCTACAATAATAATTATAATTAAATTAAAACATACTAAATAATATTTTATGAATTATTTTTATAAAATATTCAAAAAAAATATCAATTACATTTCATGAATTAATAAAATAATAAATAACATTTTAAATATGAAAATATAAAATAAATTAAAAAATTAATAATAACAGAAATTTAAAAGAAAAAAAATATAAAAAGCGCTGCTTCCAAAGAAGCAACGCTTGCCCAGCCAGTTGCTTCCATGGAAGCAACTGCTAAAAGCATATTTTCGAACTTTGAGGGCGATATTTAACAATTATATTAAGTTATTTGTAGAACTTTGAGTTGCTAAAAGCATATTTATATAGCACTTGTTTCATGAGTTACCTATTCTACTTTTAATTGAAATGTGGATCTTCATACATTGAATTTTCTTTCTTTAAATGGTTGGAGTTAGAAGCTTGTGTGATATAGTTTCAAGTAATGTAGTCTAAAACTTGTTTTGGAGCTAGTTGTTTATGGTGTACAAGTTGCTATCATCTCATGGATGTTTGCAAATTTTAGCTTCTATAACAATTATAATTTTTCGAAAGAAACAACAAAGAAACTGCTACCTCTATTAGTAACTTATATATGAACCAAGAACAGAAACGCGAAAATTCACCACATCCTACGTGTCTACATGTATAAGACGCAGATAAATAAGTTTAACTCCTATGCCAAAATGAGAATTATCTATTCCAATACCAAAGGTATCTACCCATCTACAACTCAAGTAAATTTCCCCACACATGTTCCAAAAACAGAAAAAAAGAGTAATAAATTTCCTCCCAACAAATTCACACCCCTTCCAGTCTTCCACATTTCACAATTCAAATGCCAAACAATAGATACGTTAGGTTAGGCAAATACTACTTGTACTACTCAGTAGAAAAACTAAACCAAAGCAACCCCCATCTCTCCCTTGCACGCGTGACACTTCCTCGTTTATTCTTGTGCAATGCTACGCTGTTGCGCCCACCACACCACAGGACAAAACTAGCAAAAGTTAGAGAGAGAAAAAGATAGACCTCACCCAAATACCAAAAGTGAAACAAACAAGTTTATTTTTTTGTTGAATGTGACACATTACATTGCATTTACATTTCATACACTCACCTTCTTCTTTCTGTGGTATCCTCATCTCACCGATTCTTCAGATCCCTTCATATTTCTTTTTCTTATTTTTTTTCCCCTTTATTTTTATTCCTCTGTTCTTACCCTGTTTTTTTCCCCTAGAATTCCCTGTTTTCTTTCTTCATCTTTTTTAGTTTTAGTGCTGCAAATCTTCATTTTTCTGCTGTTTGATGCAACCTTTTCTGGGATTCACCCGATTTAGGGTTTTCTCTTGTAAATGAGTGTCCTTTGAATCTTTCACAACGGCTTTCTCAGGTAACTTACCCACTGTGTTTTTTTTTTTGGGTACACAAAAATGCTGTTTTTTTTCATGTGTACTTTACATTTCTAGGGTTTCTACTTCTTTAAGCATTTTTATAATGTTGTACTATGAATGTTAATGAATTTTCTCTTCTTCTCTCTGTTGTTTTTTTAAAAGTTTGCATGTGGTTGAATTTTTGTGCATTGTGGGATATTTTCTGTTGTATTAAAGATGTAATTTATTTTTGGTAATTATTTTCTTTTGTGGGATTTTTGCAGATTTGAGCTGTTGAGATCTGTGGATGCTTTCAACTCAGGTCCTCTTGAGTCTCTCTCCGATTAATTAGGTTGACATTTATTTTTTTAAGAAAAAAAAAGAGAAAAAAAAAGAATATAAGGGTTGTTTGTTAAGTATTTATATAGTTGGTGGGTTGAACTCTGTTCCGATAATTAAGTGTTAGAAGTAACAAAGATTTAAAATTTAAAATATTGGGAGTATAGTTTGAGACCCAGAAAATGCAGAAGCCTCCACATGAAGATTTCTCTCTCAAAGAGACAAATCCTCACCTTGGTGGTGGAAAAGTTACAGGGGATAAGCTTACTAGCACTTATGATCTTGTTGAGCAAATGCAATACCTCTATGTGAGGGTTGTTAAGGCAAAAGATTTGCCTAGTATGGATGTTACAGGTGGGTGTGACCCGTATGTCGAAGTGAGGCTTGGGAACTATAAGGGTACGACGCGACATTTCGAGAAGAAGTCTAATCCTGAATGGAGTCAGGTCTTTGCCTTTTCCAAGGAAAGGATTCAGGCATCAGTTCTTGAGGTCAATGTGAAGGATAAGGATGCTATTAAGGATGATTTCATTGGTCGCGTTTTGTTTGATCTTAACGAAGTCCCGAAGAGAGTGCCACCTGATAGTCCTTTGGCACCACAGTGGTATAGGCTTGAAGATAGGAAGAGTGATAAGGCTAGAGGAGAGTTGATGTTAGCTGTGTGGTGGGGTACCCAAGCTGATGAAGCATTTCCAGAGGCATGGCACTCAGATGCTGCGACTGTTAGTGGGACTGATGCTCTTGCGAATATTCGTTCAAAGGTGTATTTGTCTCCTAAGCTTTGGTATCTGAGGGTCAATGTGATTGAGGCTCAGGACTTGGTTCCAAGTGACAAGAGTCGCTTTCCTGAAGTCTATGTAAAGGCTGTTCTTGGAAGTCAGGCTCTTAGAACTAGAGTATCTCAGAGCCGGACCATCAATCCTATGTGGAATGAGGATCTTATGTTTGTAGCAGCAGAGCCTTTTGAAGATGCCTTGATTTTGAGTGTGGAGGATAGAGTTGGGCCTAACAAGGATGAAGTGCTTGGTAGGTGTGCAATTCCCCTGCAATATCTTGACAGGCGGCTGGATCATAAACCGATAAATACTAGGTGGTTCAATCTTGAGAAACATGTTGTAATAGACGGCGAGAAAAAGAAGGAAACCAAGTTCGCCAGTCGGTTACATATGAGGGTCTGTTTGGAAGGTGGTTATCATGTTTTAGATGAGTCAACACATTATAGTAGTGATCTTAGGCCGACTGCTAAACAGCTGTGGAAGCACAGCATCGGAGTTCTGGAACTGGGTATCTTAACTGCACAGGGTTTGATGCCTATGAAGGTGAAGGATAGCCGTCAGACCACAGATGCTTACTGTGTTGCCAAATATGGTCAAAAATGGGTGAGAACAAGAACTATCATTGATAGCTTCAGCCCGAAGTGGAACGAGCAGTATACATGGGAGGTGTTTGATCCTTGCACTGTCCTCACTGTCGGAGTATTTGACAACTGTCATTTACATGGAGGAGGAGATAAAGTTGGCGCTGCCAGAGACTCGAGAATTGGCAAAGTGAGGATTCGTCTTTCCACCCTCGAAACTGATCGTGTATATACTCACGCATACCCGCTTTTGGTGTTGCATCCTTCTGGTGTGAAGAAGATGGGTGAAATCCAACTGGCTGTTAGGTTCACATGTTCGTCTTTGCTCAATATGATGCATATGTACTCCCATCCATTGCTGCCAAAGATGCATTACCTTCATCCCTTGACTGTGAGTCAGCTTGATAACTTGAGGCACCAAGCCACTCAAATTGTGTCTATGAGGTTGAGTCGTGCTGAGCCACCTTTGAGGAAGGAAGTGGTCGAGTTCATGTTGGATGTGAGTTCTCATATGTGGAGTATGAGGCGGAGCAAGGCAAATTTCTTCAGAATCATGAATGTCTTGGGTGGGATTATTGCTGTTGGAAGATGGTTTGATCAAATATGCAACTGGAAAAACCCCATCACCACAGTTCTTATCCACATCTTGTTCTTTATTTTGGTCATGTACCCAGAACTGATTTTGCCGACAATATTCTTGTATCTGTTCCTGATTGGAGTGTGGTACTATAGATGGAGGCCAAGGCATCCACCCCACATGGATACCCGCCTTTCTCATGCAGATTCTGCACACCCCGATGAATTGGATGAAGAATTTGATACATTTCCAACTTCTAAGCCAGCTGATATTGTGAGGATGAGGTATGATCGTTTGAGGAGTATCGCTGGGAGGATCCAGACTGTTGTTGGTGACTTGGCAACTCAGGGTGAGAGGCTCCAGTCTTTGCTGAGCTGGCGAGACCCAAGAGCCACTGCATTGTTTGTTATATTCTGCCTGATTGCTGCCATTGTTCTGTATGTGACACCATTCCAGGTCGTGGCTCTTCTAACTGGGTTTTACGTCCTGAGACACCCAAGGTTCCGTCATAAGCTGCCTTCTGTTCCCCTTAATTTCTTCAGAAGGTTGCCTGCTCGTACAGACTCGATGCTGTAAGACCTTGCTGGGTTTGTTTTCCAATCTTTAGCTGGATTCATTTTGGATGGCACCTGTTTTCCCCCCTTGTCATAAAGAAGCTGCTGACGCTCTGGTGCCCATTCTCTTTCGGTTAGTGGCTAATGTTAGATATGGGTATGATGTTTTACCCCTTTTCTGCAAACTGGTTAATTTGTGATTCGATGTTTTGTGTATCTTGTAGAATCCCTTGGCCTGTATGTCGACTATATGAGGAACCAATTTTATGTCTTGAGTCTTAGTCTAGTATGTATTTTGCCGTCTTTAAATTGCTTACTATTGCTTAAAATAGTGAATAGAGTCACAATATTCATTAGTTCTCCAAGTATATCCTTTTCCCCTTATTTTCTGTGGTAATTTTGGGTAACCAATTAATCATTAATACTTCGTTGCGCTCGGTAGAATCTTATGTTTCTTACATCAAACTGGAGAAAAGATTTATCATTCTTTAATCTGTTTATTTATATTAAACTTTGGTTTGGTAAAACATATTGTGTTGCCATATACCACTCCCTCAAGGCAAGTTCTTTTCGGGGCGGTTGATAAAGTGAGTTTTGATAAATCTGGGAGATTAACTCATCATGTCATTTTCAGCTAAACAAGGTATGACTTCTTACCTTAGCAATTCAAACTTCTTGCTTTATTTTTGGTTTTTTTTGTTAGAAACTGGTTGATTCTATTGAATATTTGGTAGATACAATCCAATTATAAAAACAAGTTGATCTTGAAAAATAATGAATTTTCTTTGACGACATCCTACTAGTTTGGTGGAATATGTCAGACAGGTGGATCAAGGTCTGTTTTTTTATACTTTTTTATTAACCGTGTTTTGTTCCATATGTTTTAGAATATTGTTGATAGTGATTGTGTGGAGTATACAGGTATATTGTTTTGCGGAAACAACTTGTTTTAGTTTAGTACTGTTTTCATTAAAAATTACTGCAGAGGAGTGATTTTGGATTTTGTTAATCTACTTAAGTTTGTCTCTAAGTATTATTAATAATTGTCAGCTGTCTCTGTTAGAAATGGTTAATTTTGTAGCTTGCAGACTCTTATATATTATTCATTATTAAGAAAACAGACAGAGCTAGCGTTCCGTATTAACTGGTTGTTGTCTTCTGATGTGTGTTATTTGTTTATCGTCGTTCACGTGCGTCGTTAGGACAAATCAAGACTGTCTCTAGGAATGGGTATCGTCAAGTGAAAGGAAAAGCAAAAGCTGGGGATAGGAAATTTCATTTATTTTTTGATAGGAAAGAAAAGAAGAACCTTTTAACAATGGAAAAAAGAGGAATGTTAGTTTTTGTGATTCACAAGTACGTATATTCAAGTGCTTAATCTGGAAGAAATTGCAAAAACTAGGGGGGAGGAATGTTGATGGTGGAAAAGGAAAACACAAAAGCTTGTACAATTATAGATCAATGCATAAGTTACATTTTTATGTTATTAAATAATCATTTTGACATGGCCATGCTAGAGTTACCATTTTTATGTTTGAGTAACCGTTTTATCGGGTAAAAAATGGTATAACTGGAATCATTAGAAGATTTAGAAAACAGACAAGTAACTTGTGGAAAAGTAAGCATTGGTCTACAATAAATTTATTGCGGACTCGTACAAAATTTGTAGTTGTGAAAGGGAAATCATTTTGAAATTTGTGATTATTATCTTTCCAATAGATAATTAAATATGCATTGTTTTTTTTCAAGGATACCCCTTTATATGTAATGGTGAAGGTTTATTGAGGCACTACAGATAGAATATAATATATTTAGGATATATTTTGTTCTTAAAATTTTAATCTGGATAGGTTTCCTAATTTGTATGGGACTATCCTTAGAATGTATAACTGTAAATATTGATCAATGATAATCATTCCAATTGATGAGTTTTCCCAAGTCTAGCAATTACCAAGTTGGTTAGAGTATTCTCAGTTCTATTAAGATTGCTTTGTAAGATTTATGTCGATGCACGCTTCCTGGTTCTTTTGTTTTTCCCTTTCCATACTGCTCAAATATTTGAAGAAGCAGAGATAAAAAGTTTCAGCTATACAGGGGTATTGTGATAGTCACAATGGCTGAAAGTCACACATAACTATTAGTGTCTTCTCATTGTTTCTCTGGGTTCTTGAATTTATCTGTGCAATTAACTCAATACATAACTACAATGGGGAATTGGGAGGATGCAATCTTCAGTTAGCAAGAGCCTGAGTTGCAGAAATGTTGAATAGGAAAATGCTTTGGTGCCAGGAAAATTTTCATCTAAGATGGGAAAGGGGCCAAGGGCACCTAAGATGTGCTGATGAAGAACATATCGTGCTACTTGGATGCACCTTAAGCACCATGCACGTCAACCACATGTGCGCTTTTATGCACACGAGTCGCACCATGGGTGTGTACCTAGTGCAGTAGTTCCTATTACAAGGAACAATTATTGTAGTATTTGAAATCAATGGTTCCTTCTCTCATATAGAAGGGGTAACAAACCCTTTTTTCAATACCTCTATCCTACATTCTGGTGTATGTATGCTTCTACACATGTGTTCATTAGGGGGTGTGCTGCATTGAGGAACGTATCATGCTCGTGTTGCACTTTAATTGCTGTGATGCACAACAGCACAAGGCGTCTAGAAGACTAGAAATGTTAGCGTGTACGGTGTACTTTTAGGGTCATGTCACTCGTGTACCTTTTTTGAGGTTAGGGCCAAATAAAGGGATAGTAACTAGTAATAAGAGATCTTTCTTATTCGACTTAGGAATTAACAACAAACGTTCATATTGATTGCAATATGTAGATACGGGTTGTTTTAGGGGGAGGAAAGAAGCTAGAAGATAAAAGTAAACTTGATATTGTTTAATGAAATAGTAATGTTATATAATAAATGACAAATGTTGCCCAAGAAATTACTAGTGTTGTATAAAAAAATAAATGTTTTGTAAGAAATAAAATTTGTTATATGAAAATTGAAGTTGTTCCTCCCACGAAGGAACTAGGCAGAGCTAATCCAAATATAGTGTGTATAGAAGTAACTATGGGATACTTAAAAACGACCAAACGAAACTCTAAGCATAAACTCTCTCGAGAAACCCTAACCACAAACCACAGCCGCCTCCCTAGGCTCGTTGGTGGTTGGCATGAGTGATCTTCGCTGAGCCTTCGTGCCAACGAGCCTAACCTCTTTGTCTTCTACTTTGCTTAAGGATCTAGTTTCCCTTCCTCCTTCCTCGATGGTCCCCTACCTCCATCGTTCCCCTTCCCCGCTACCTCCCTTCCCCATTCCCCTGTTTCATGGTTAGTTTAGTATTGTGTGCAAACGTCGCTGCCTCCATCGTTCCCCGTCCCTTTCCCCTGGTTGTGGTTAGTTTAGTTTTGTGAGCAAGCGTTGTTGTCTCTGTCGTTCCCCTTCCTCTTGTCGTGGTTAGTTTAGTTTGGTGTGCAAGTGCTACTGCCTCCGTCGTTCTCCTTTCCCTTCCTCTATTTGTGGTTAGTTTAGTTTTGTGTCTTTCCCCTTCCCCTTCCCCTGTCCCTACTACTTCCCTTCCATATTCCCCTCTTCGTGGTTAGTTTTAGGTTGTGTGCAGGCTTCCCCTTCCCTGTTCCCTTGTTGGTTTTGTTGTTTTGTGGCTTAGGTTTGGTTACCTTGAGTGCAAGAGCAGGCGCAACCCAAGGCCTTGTCGATTAGCGGGTGGCTACTTGGAAAGCCTCGTCGTCAAAGGTCGTGTGTTGGTTATGGTGATCAGTTTTTCAGTTTATTTCAGTTACGTTTTCTGTTTTTGTTTTTAGTAATTTCCAGATCCAACTATTCTTGCCATTTTGCTTATGGTTGTGCTAGGGTGAAATTTAATAGTACTATGTGGGCAATAGAAGGATCTTGGTTTCCTAAGACGAGGAATGATCTAGGAAATCAAATCTATAGTGAAGTTGCTTTTAGAGCTTGCCATTGTTTGGTTCAAGTGGCTTTAGGAGTCTGCGTGTTGGGTAAGATGAGAGGAAGTTATCATTTATCTGTTGTGGTTCGATCTTGTGGTTTCGAGATTGCAAGGTCGGATCTTCAGATCCGCAGACTTGGCGAATTCGATCACGCTAATTCCCCTAAGTTCATGTGATGATTTTGGGAGTCATCATACCTACAAAATGCATCTTGTGGGAGGCTCTCCTATTTGATTTGGGGCAAGTTTCGACCTCCACGCATTTTGAGTTTCTGCCTTACGGGGAAAACTCTGGGTACCCTCTCCGCAGAGTCAGAAGTCACCAAAGGATGTGTCTTCTTTGGTAGTTCAATCAGTAGAATCCCAGGAAGAAATTTCTTCTAAAGGACCTTGGGATTTATCATCTTGTGAACAAAGGGTTCTAGTTCTACAAGATGAAATGCAGTAATCTATCTCTGAAGATCGTCTGGATTCAACATCTCAACAACATTTCTCTCAACATATTAAGTCTTTTCCTCCTAGACATATTACCCAAACCCACCAAAAATCGCCCAAGATAAGATTCATTTTGACTAGATCAATATTAAATTGGTTTTTCTTAATAGGCTGTAAGAGCAAGTGATGCTCACCTGAATGTTTGTTCGTTTTATGTTTATGTTTAGTTGTGATAGCATTAGGTTGTAATTCCGTTTTTTAATTAAGGTAAATTTTATCATACAATGAATTTTCCTATGCCACCTATGGTGCAAGTGGTTTGCTAATCAAAACCATAACATCCCTACCTCTAGGCTCTATCTTAATATCCATCTTATCATTAACTCGAGCAAAATTAAGTTTAAATTCACTTCGAATTTTACATCTGACGACGCGCAACTTGTCTACCTCTAATTTAGTTGTTCAACTTTTATTTTCACACTTGTTGATACAAAAAATTGATTATTAATGTATTTAATTATCAATTAGTAATTTTTTTAAAAAGTTAGTATCTTGAAAAAATATAACTACAGTTAACTTACAAAATAAATGCTCCATTTGGCTTACACAATGGTCAATGCATAACTTTGATCATTAATAAATCTAATTATCCATTAGTAAAAAAATATAGCAAACCGATAATGTGAAAATATACGTCAGGACAACAAATTTAACATCTTGTATGTAAAAAACTATGGTCAAAGTAGAGTATATGAAAAATTATGGTCAAAGTAGAGTATAGTTCTATGGTAGGATATATATAGTCTATTTTATTCCGCTTTATATAATACTTATATGATAGTAATTTTTATTTATTATTAGAGTATGATATGATATAGATTAATATATTCAGTTTCGTTTTTACTTGTTTTGATTCCTCATATACCTTTCCATGCATAGGTTAAGAGGTAGACCTAATAAAAGTAGTAGTATAATTAGAAGACAAATATGATGGGGTGTAGGAGCCCACTATTATTTTTGGGTAACATAGAATGCTTTGTGTGAGAGGAGTATCCCAGAAAGGAAAGCACAAGAATTGCTTTACGCTGTTACGCAGGTTTAAATCTGTAATTTCCCCACAACCAAAAGAGGTCCCCCTTTGGCCCTTTGCTGTGGATGGTGTTTACTGTTTAGCTTGCAACTAGGACTACTGCTCAATACTGATCTACATCTACTGTACATAAAAGAGTCCTACCACTCACAAATTTGGCCCATTTACATGTTATGTGGTACCCTCTGCTCTCTTTTTCACACCATCCACTGCTTTATCACTATGCTACATTTAATGCCTTACAGCCTGTCAAATTTTAGCTTACTCCTTATTAAGCAGTCCAAAATATAACCTTTATATATATGGTGTCAAAGAAATTTTTTATCTATCAAACAAGGAATTTTTGCTACATTATTGCAAAAAGTTGGCATGGTTAAAGAGTAAAGACTAAGTTATGTTTTTTCTATTGAGAAAAGCCTAAGTAAGTAAGTAACGATGTACCAACATACTGTAGATGGTAATTGTTCAAATAAGGTGTGTTTTGGTTATTTCATAGCGTATTAGGGAAACACTTGATAAATGAGATATTTTTGGGATATTTAGAGGTACGTAATATTAGATACTCTATACGTTTAGTTATTTGCGTTTTTTCACATAAGTGTAATAGAGGCATTTTCGTAAGTTCACTCTATATGAGACACGTAATTTTTCTATCTCGTCTAGTTAACTATAGTAACATTTTCGTAGCCAAATAGAGTTTTCTACCACCTATACTTGTGACTGTCTGTAACATCTCCTCTAATTTTCAAGCAATGAGTCAATGACTAATCTACCTCTCCTTTAACTTTAAAGCCAAGCTGTTGTTAGGAAATAAAAGTTGATGGCATAGTAATAGTTTTTATATATTATGGTCGTTATAAAACTTCTATCAAAGATGAATTTTATTTTCATACTCCTAATAATTACTTGACTGATATCTTAAAGCAAAAAAAGGTTGATGGCAATTGGCATGGGAACTGGGAAGCTACTCTATATCAGAGCCAGGTTTCGATCCTGGGACCTGTGGGTTATGGGCCCACCACGCTTCCGCTGCGCCACTCTGATGTTGTTGTGATAGTAACTCAATGATATTATATATACAAAAAGTTTACTTGGGCTTGCGAATTGGGAAAAGTTTACTTGGGCTTGCGAATTCGGCTGTACTAGTTAAAGGTAATGAAACCTATAGACTATAGAGTAGAAACTAAATCGTAAAAAGAAAAGCACCTCTTGGTGCTCTTCTTCATCTTAATTCTTAATACAGATAGTTTTCTTAATTTTGGTTACAGACTTACATCACACGGTTGATTATTACTCTTTTTGGAGGTTATGAGTTGTGATGATGATAATGACCGTAAAGATGAAAATAAAGGATAGATAATCATACCACTTTTTACTAAACTAATTATTTGAGTACATGCGTTGCACGTTTTTTAATATAGCTAGTGAACAATTTGCAATATTAGAGGAGAAAGACTAGATATCTATTTGCTAGATAATTAAATTTTGGAATATGAGTATGAAGGGTATCTATGTAATTTCACTTAAAGTAGGGTAGACTAGTTTCTCTATTTTATATTTAGATATTCAACAATTAGATATCTAGACTTTCTCAACTAAAACGCACGAATATGTATATAATTCAATTACCAACTACCCATTACTCAGATAATTTTTGATTCCTAATCTACCCTTCCACCAATTTCTAATGATCATTAATCAACACCATCAATAATGCCAAAATGGAAAATGGAAAATGATAAGCTTATATATGCAACTCCTCATCAATTCATCTCATCTAATGATTTGTCAAAATCTACTGACAACTTTCAATTAAGCTTAGCCTAATTCAATCTATCTACCTAATCATTTAGTCAGCATAACATGACTGACATTACTCTACTTGTAAAAGAATGGGAGAGAAGTAGAATTAAGAAGCAAAAAATAGAAAAAAAACTAGTGAACTAAATCTGTCAATATGAGAACATATACAAGTGACAGCTGAACAGCTACCCCTCCATGTTTCTCTTACAATAAAATAGAATAAATGACAAACAAAAAAAAAGTAAGATTAAGAATAGGGGTAAACAGAAAATAAAAAATTACTACAAAATTGACTTCCTTCGACTACATGATCCTTTATTATATACTACTTCTATTTTTTTAGATGCAATATTTGAGTATTTCAATCCATCCAACAAAAAGGCAAATGTTGCATTTAAAGAAACAAAAGAAGTAGGTTTTAGATAAAAAACTAGTTATTAGGCCCGGGCTACGCCTCCGGGTAAGAAAAATTTTCATTTATTAATATTATACTTTAAGATAATAACACTAAATATTATTTGGCCTAGTGGTTAAAACTTTAGTATATGTCCTTGAGGTCTCGAGATCAAACCCTATGCTACGCAATTTCTAATTTTTTTTATTGTTGTGGATTACATGGAGTAAAACTCTCTTAGGGAGAGCGCCACGTGGCACCGTTCCTGGTTTAGGCACGCCTTTTAATATATTAGTATAGATACAAATGATAACACCTAAAAATATATATGCAACTCAAGGAGAAAAGTAAATATATATCCATACTAACATAATTAAAGACAAATTTTAGAATCAACTCAAAGAGGAAGAGAAGAGGAATATCAAAAGGTTTGCAAATATAATTATTTTTTGCAGAGAAGACAAAACAAGATATAGTTACTAAAATTTATTAGAACTGAATACTTTTAGGTATGTATTTAGAAAAAAAAAAAACTGCGTTTTTTTAAGAAGATGATAATGTCCTTGGGATTAGCTTTCTATACTAATAAAGTAAACTACTACTTCATCAGTTCATTCGCAAGAGTATTTCCTTTTTTAGTAGAAGATAATTAAAGAACAAAGATATATCATAATCTAACAATGATATAATATTTTTGTAACTACTATCTCAACTTTCACTAGTCTTCTTAAAATAATCCCAACTTTCACTAGTCTTCTTAAAATAATCTCAATTTGAATTATTTTAAGAAGACAGGTGAAAGTTGGAATTATTTATGTCAATTTTTCCTTCTTTTGTAGTTACTAAATCTTTTAATCAAGAATATACATTAAATATTAAGTTAGAACCATTGGCAATGCTGAAAAACGAAGATTATAGTACAAGAGTATACAACTTTGAATTATAATTGTCAATACCTCTAATTTAATGAAATTCTAACACAAATTGTACGGATATAAATTGTCAGTTGTGCACTTATTAAGTAGAACTCGAAAGTTGACTCAAAATTCTTCAAAAGTCAAATCCACTTTCTGTATTAATTAATTTTGTGCAACTGAAATGGTTTAGATGATGGTCCAAAATTGTCCAAATATTTCAGCAAGTATTATGGATGTGCCACTTATCAATTTGCTCTGTCGTAGAAGATTTTAGGATTAAAGAAATCTCACATACAAACTTACTCTTTCTCTTATAGTTGTGAAGCTATATGCACTTCTCAGTTTTGCATCTAATTCTAAATTTCAGCCGTATATCATGTGTTGTACAACTTACAAATAATTTACGAAGGTAAAAATTTCCAAATAAATATATAATTGCAGGAGGACAACTATCCACAAGACCTGCAGATGAACCTATTACTTCTGCTTCTTCTGGGCTACAGCCTACAACAGCCAAATGAAAAAATAAGCGGAAAAAAATATTATTAAATGTACTTTTACAAACATATATCGACCAAATTCTATGTAAGACCAAAATTGCATTTTCACAGGCATATTTACAAGACACTGCAAGCTGCCGATGTTCATTCGTTCAGGGGCTGATCCCAATAACGGCTTCAAAAAATCCTTCTAGCAAGCTCGCGTCGTCTGCACACCAGATGCAACACATTAAACCAGAATCCCAACTCAAAATAAATTTTATGCAAAAACACATAATTTGATCCCCTCAACCAACAAACTTGAAGGGGCTATATATCTACAATGAAATGAGGACCAATAATTTGTTATGCTGGCAGATCTTACCACTTTAGGAGTGCTCCTTCCTCTAAGCATTTTCGTTGCTGCATCTGCAAATGCTTGTGCTGCATCTGCATCTGCTTCAGCTTCATCAGCTTCCCTAGCAGCTTCTTCTGCATCTGCTATAGCAGATTCTGCCTCAGCAACTGCACGAGCAGCAGCAGCAGCAGCTTCTTGTGGGGTCATACTTCTCATCTTAGCAAGCTCTAAGTCAATCTGTGATTTTAGAACAGATAAATCTTCCCTGTCTAATTTTGGCAAACTCAACTGTCTGCCTTCATGGGTCATAACAGGAAGATTTCTCTTCTCGGGAAATGCAAAAGATGGAGAAATTCTGTAATTCCGTTTAACCTGCAAGAGATAACTCAACACTTGAGATTTACAGACGTAATAAACATATAAACTTCTTAAAAGGGATGCAATTAACAAGCTTGCTAGAATACATAGGTGTAGATATCAAAAGTAACAAAATACTAAGCACGTAATCTCATACTATTACTCGCAGAGAACCCTCCATACAGAAGAAAAAGTTAACAGAGATGATCCACGAGCCTCCAGGTTTCTCTAGTAACATCATTAGTGACTTCGTATAATATCTAAACATACAGAAGAGAAGAACCAGGACTTATATGCGATTTGTCGTCATGGAGATAAGCTTCTATGT
Source organism: Beta lomatogona (assembly GCA_947646795.1). Lineage (NCBI taxonomy): Eukaryota > Viridiplantae > Streptophyta > Magnoliopsida > Caryophyllales > Amaranthaceae > Beta > Beta lomatogona. The sequence goes on along the minus strand of CANSNZ010000927.1, from coordinate 4,266,178 downwards.
TCAGAATTCTAAAGCAATAACATTATCCTCTGGAAATTAAAATAAACATTGTATAGATCATAAGTCTACCTAGATTTTCCTTTAATTTCATATTTCTTTATAGCCTAAAATAAACTAAGTTCTATACTTTTGTTTCACAATAGTCAAAACACACAGAAGTATATAATTATCATAACACGAATGCCACACCCACAGGCAATATTACTTGTCACATTACAACTAAAAAGAACCACACCTGGTCAGTGAGCAAAAAAGTAAAGTTTCACTTCTACCCTATACTTTAACTATGCTTTTACTTTTGCAGTTTTGTTATTAAACAAAGAATGTAACGGTAAAATTGAAGAGTCGTTCTTCATATTAAACTTATTTTCACAATCAGGCAGTTGCATGTTCTCTTTTGGGGGCTTTCTCGGCCCTTACACATAGATTTGTGCATGCAAACACATTCCATTTTGACAAGCTGCAAAAGACCTCTTATAAGTATATAAATGAACTTTAAAATAACAAATGTCCTAATAAGTAAAGCATTCAATTTCTTAGTATGTATGCTTATCAGCTGTTGTTTCTCTTTTTTTCCATCCATAAACACCTGCACCAAATAGCTCCAAAAAACCTCAGAATGTTCAGCAATCTTCAGCATACTAGCCAGGTAGGTCACTAGTTTCTATTTTAGAGACTTAGTTTGACAGACAATGCTCGATTCCCACCCTTCTGCACCACCCAGCATCTTTTATTCAGTCTTCATCAGATTAGTTTGAGAATGTTCAAAGCTTCATGTTTTGCCTCCTGTGAAGGTGGGTTAATTAAAATATGCTTCCTCTCTTTACATTCTCACTAATGGACCAAAATATGAAGCAATACCCAATATGGACCAAAACTTCATAAATTTTTCCCCTTTCCCCACCTAATCTGGTTCTATTTTTGACTTTTACTCAGTAGGAAAATATTAGAAAACAAAATCCCATAAACTACATAGCCAGCTTCATGCAACTCTACCTTATAAGGTCAGGCCCTGGATGTCCGCATGAAAAAACGAGAAAGTAAACCAAACTCTAACAAGCCAATCATAATTTTAGAACATAATAATAGAGAGTGTCAGAATAAGTGAAAAAACATACTAACAGTTTGTCTAAGAGAAGAAATACCACAAAACTAGCAGTTTAGTGGTCCATCACACCTCACATTCATGTCCAAGCCCGATATTGGGTTAAGACCATTCTACCATCTCAATATTCAGCGTCATCTCATCACAAAAGTCTAAAGTTTCACTATCCTCTAGAGATACACACAAAAAACAGAGGTCAAATTATGCAAAAAAGATGCAATTAATGTAAAGAAGGATCCAATTCCTCCCCCCCCCGGGTGCGTCTCTTCCCTTATGAGCCACTTTTCTATCGTTGGATTGCTCAAATCCAAGGCCACGATCTTTCCCATGTCATTAATGGCATTTTCGTAACCATTTGCATCTTCCTAAGTTCTATACAGGGTAAGAAGCATTATAGAGCATTAAATCGTTAAAACTCATGGTTGATACTTGATAACATTATTCTGAAATCTCGCATATTCCTTCAATCAGGGCCTAACCAAGAATAATAACAACGCCTTGCATAAATGACTTAAAATACTTGGAAAACGACATAGAGCAAATAATAAAAATGACACCTCACTAAAATTGATATCCTGAGAAATGACATCGAAGTTTTGGAAAAATGACATTGTCACCTTATAAAAATGACATTGACAACATTATAACAAATAACACATGTAAAACGAATGAAGTTTTAAAAATGACACGAAATACTTGAAATATTCACACATAATCCTTGAAAAATGACATTTAAATCTGTGTGAATATTTAGAAGGTTGCATGTTATTTTTCAAGTGTTAAGAGCTGATGTTCCCCATGCTGGATTGATAAATTTTGAGCCGGAGCAATGAACCTATTTGAAGTGGCTCACTCATACCAAAGAAGCCAATGTATGAACAAGGTATTTTTACAAGGGATCATAAGCTAATACATTCAGGGTTTACATTGACTGGAAAAATGGGAGGGAATTTTGAGATATTTACAGAAGCCATTCTCATTCTAGTAAATCCCAAAATGTGTGTGCGTGTGCGTGTGCGTGTGCGTGTGCGTGTGCGTGTGCGTGTGTAAACCAATGCATTCTTACACAAGGGAGCCAAATATCTAGTTCTCCAACATTCAGCAATAAAAATACATACAAGCATTACCACCACGAAAGCCACATTAATTGGAAAAAAATGATTATATCAGGTTTAGTGGGCTCTAAAAGGAAGGTGAGGGAAGGACATATAAGTTATATATCAAAATCTAGAATAATTAAAGAGCAAATATTTCCCATGAAAGGAACCTAACACATTGCAGTCAAATTTCAAAATTTATTGACTATACGTAATCAGGCAAAAAGGCAAAGTTAGGCAAACACGAAACTTATAGAGCAATAAGCAGGTACCCACCACTTTCCTAATAAATTCGGCTCTGCATGGAGAAAAAAAAACTTTTACTTACCTTGATGAGCTTTCCACTTGATGTCAAAAACTTTAATTTTGCAGACAGAACTCTTTTGAAATCTGGAGGTGCCCAATATTGCTCCTACAAATTCAACTACACAAATTAGAGCTTGTAACCCGAAGGTTGAAATATCTAAATGGTTCGTAGACAATGAAGGTACAAATGAAATGGGATATATTCACCAAAATAGTAAAATGAATAAAAGCCTTCTCAGTCTGCAGTAAATTGCAATCAAGCAGCTGCATGTATCACAATCTTAAATTCATGATGGAACTTTCTGCATCCCTGTGGTACTCAACTTAATACTCAGAAAAAGACTAAGCATCAAGCTAACACGTGCTACCCACAATGCTTACAACCAAAGGAGCACAAGGATAAGGTGCCAAGCAAATGCAGCATTAACCCTGCAAGACTAACAATTATTTGCATCAGACCCTAGGCCGAGAAGTCTGACCCTCCTCCTATGGCACAACAAAAGGGTGCAAGTTGAATGAGTGTTACTGGATCAGTTCGTTTGATCTAGGCTGCCATAATCTTTTCAGCTTTATAATGCACATATATAGTCCCTCATGAGCCAAGACTAATTAAATGATTAGTGCCAACGGATGTAAGTGAAAGATGTTATAAAACAACAAAACCCTGGCAGAGGAAAGCAGGTCTGATATCTGACAAGAATGGACGCACATGACCTACCTATGACTTATGAGGTTACTTATACAGCTTAATTTACCATAACAAATAATGTTATAGCAATATAATCACCCTCAGCCACTTGCACTTATTATTCGAGTCATATACTACTTTACATTCTACCTCACCAAAAGCAATTTACCTTCCATAACGTCTTTGGTAAAGCTGTCCTCTATCACCATGACCCACATCGTTGTCTCTCCTCTTTATTCCCACTTCCCTCAAAGAGAATTAGAGAACTAACTTCGCTCCCCATCCCAAACAAGTGGACAGTAGATGCAACCATGCGGCAAGTGTACCCTCACCACCAATACTCCTTGAAGAAACAATATCCAAAAAGAAACTATAATACCATTTCAATGCGGACAATGTTACTAGCTATTCTATATACTTTAATTACTGATCTGATCAACACGACGACTTTTCCAACAAGGGAAAGGGGATCGACTCCAGCCGTTCGAGAGTAGTTAAACTGACGGAAGTGTGAAGGCACATGAACACGGGTTTGTTAGCTGTTTACCGTGGTGGGGTCAATAGTTAGAAATAAGTGAGCGTGATGTACCACATTTGTCGATGGGATTAGGTTTGCACCAAGAATATATAGTTTAAGTAGAAAGGCAGGATTAACAGAGTCAACTAAGCTCAAATAGAATACTGAGATAGATTTGATCTGATCTGCCCAATTAGTTGAATTACAAAGTTCTGTGTTCCATTATTAATTCATTGACGTTGGCGTTTGGAGCTCTGACCTAGATAATACTAGAAATCAAGGGTGATGGCAAAGATATGTTTGCACAAAGAAGATGGCAGGTTTTGTGTTGGAGAAGATGGCGGGTTTGTGTTGGAGATGGTAGAATAGCTTGCCCAAGGCAGAGTAATGAGTTGGATATATTATGAAAGAGAAATGGCAATATGAGGGCTCTAAGGCACTCATCGCTCCTAGAGATAACTTTTGAAGAAGTTATCTCTTCAAGTCTCAATCAAATGACAGTCTAGAATCTAGATAGGGTCCTTAAAAAACCACGCACATTACCATCACGTATATTTTCTATGATTGAAATAGATCTAGAATACCTAGGTATTTGCATGTTATTAACTGGGCACAGACTTAAACTGTCAAAACACACATAAAGCAAAACTCCAGCCACCTAACACACCCATCCAAGTATCCTCTAATTCACACATCTGAAATCGTGTATCTAATTCATCAGTCACTTGTATTGCAAGTGTTGGCATCACTCCAACAAGATTTCCCTTGCCCTCACTTGTGGCATCTTGCATATGTAAACCTGATAGGCGGCTCAGATGGGTGTGCATCGTGTAGCACCTAACCCTTCCTGCTCCTAGACAACTCATGCCTCTCCACACCCACCATAGTCATTTCACCTCAATTTAAATCATTTGACATTGAAAATTTATCTTAAACTCTTGAAGACTTCCAAAAAAAATCTTACAATTAGGAGGGGAAAAAAGGCCTTCAGATAATTACCCATTAGAAATGATAGATGAACACGTGCAATTAAAATTGAAACAATATTGATTCCCCAATTTAGATTATCTAGACACTTAGAGCCTCAACAGCCTTCTTGCCTTTGTTTATTTGAGTCCCTTGAAGTGTGTGAACCTTAAGAACCCATCATCTGGTTAAATATCTTCCCCAAGACTTCTTCTCCCTGTCCATGGCACCACCATCTCCACCATACCTCCCTCCCCTCCCACTTCCCCTCCACACATCACATTTCTTCCTCACTCTTTCTTCCCTCTTTTATTCACAACTCACAAGGGATCCAGGAATTAGTATTAGTTATGATTTAGATTGGTGTGAACTGAAGTTTAAATAATGGGTGTGATGGGTTAAATTGATATGGGACTGCCCTAGAGAGGGGAGCGGAGGATGTAGTTGGTTCAATAGAGTGAGAAGTGGAATTTTCCACGGCCATGTGAGCTGTGGAGTGTGGAGATGCAGTGTTGAGCAGGCGAGAGAATGAAATCTGCTGGTGTAATGGCTGCGATGGGGAGCTTGGTGGTGGTTATGGTGTGGGAATGTGCTAAGGCCCAATATAAGCCTCCTCTATTGTACACGTAACACAGGATGAAAAAGAAGAATGAAGCTTCTAGAGGGTGATAAGTTAACTGAGTTATACTACTGCTCCTATCACTAAGAGGGGAAGAATATGTTAGAATGTTGTTATGGCTAGAGGACACCTCAGCACTAGATCTTTGTAATAAATAGCCAGTAGGCAGGAGATTATGATTATGCAAATATTGAGTGAGAAAATATCTAAGTAGGAGGGACCTTACCTCTCGAAGAGTAAGGAGTTGTAATTTCTTGGTTATTCTGATCAGGGAATATAACTTACTATCTTATTGCTTTGATTTGATTTCTGTTGTGTGTGAAATCTAAGGTTTACCTTAGCAGAATGGTGAGGTGAAGATGAAGGTGAAGGAGTGGAGAGGGAGAGAGACTGCCCTTAGTGTTGCAAGAACAGTGACTGACCCTGAGGTGCGCGTGTAAGAGAAAGTACAACAATCCAATTTATTTTCAGAAGAGCTAATAATTGGCATAATCGTTACATCTTAAAAAACCCTTTATATACAGCCCTATTTTAGTATGTATATATAGCAAAATATTTAATTCATATAATCCATAATAATACTGAAGATGTACAAAACAACTAAAGAACGTCATTCTGTACTTCTATTTTGCAGATTGGCAGACTCAGCTACAGATTAGTTTCTTGCGTCAGCGTAACTGCTAATGAAGTGTTTCGAAAGCATAAAGAAAACAAAAAAATAATGAAGACGCATGCACACACACACAAAAGAAATACAAAGCTATAACTGGTGGGAGACAGCCCAAACACTTGTGGGAGACAGCAGAGAGAGAGTTCCCACAAGGAACAAAAGCCAACAGGGGAAATCTAAGAAGGCAAAGGGGTGTGGACTTCGTGATTGGAGAAGCAACAGGTGTGAAGAGAATAAGAATTAGACAAAATCTACTGATGAGCCTTTTCTTAACATATCTTTAAGTACTTTTCCAGCTCTCAGTCTACCTTCATTCTTCTGCAAATATCAGCCTCTTTCCAGCAATCCTGTCACTAGCCTCACACTGCACATTAAATTCACCTTCAATATCTTTTTTGCTATCACAGGTAAAGCTCGATTAGATAAGCAGCACAAGGCCAATGTTATTTAGAAGTCCTAACTACAGCCTCCAAGCTAATACCCCATAAATCATCCCTTCAAACAATACTCTCTAACACTTTGATCAAACTACTTATGCCTATCAAACCACTAATAGGTGTCTCAACTACAGGAATCTTGTCCATTAAATGATGCATGCCCATATAATGTGCACAGATCCTTTGCGAACAGAATTTCACCACAATCATGAAAATCGTCTTAGTTGTCTTCATTAGGATGATTCCGCAAGCTTTTCTATGAATAAACAAAATGTGCTAATTCAAAGACAATGCAACCTTAAATTATCAACCCTATAAACAAAGATGCCTGGAAAGTCGACTCATTTGTTGCTTATTCACCAATTAATGCAACGAGTAAAAATCCTCATAGATATGCTTATTGCTTCATGGCTTGACGTTTCTGGCGACTTATCTAATTGCTTTTTTTAGGTTCTTTTGAGAAGAAATAGCCAACTGTAAGAGGAAATCAGGATAATGTGAAGGATTTAAAAACATCTACTCAATTGTACTAATAGTTAGGCTACCATTCAAAAATACTAGGAAAAGGCCCTAATGAAAAAGCTCTTAGGTCAATAGCATACCAGACTCAACCTTTAGCATCAGCCCATCATCAATAAACCACACTCGCGCTCAATTACAAAACCACATATACAGAACATATTCTTGTTTCTATCCTTCAATCACATATATCTAAAGGGCCTCACCAAAGAACCTTTTAAGTCACAAGCATACCAAACCTCATATACTAGCAACAGTTCTCATCAATCCTCTCAGATTATTAACAGCCACATTGCTTCATATTGTTGTTCAATATCACAAACAATTGATACTAATCCAATCCCCACTTCCCCAACTGCAGCTTTAGGGAGGCAATGTAGCATCAACCCAGCATATAACTAAAAGATCTCGCCAGAAGAATCACATAGGCGAGAAAATCATCCCAGACAGTAATATCATTCTTTAATATGTTACTGCAGTCACATCATTATCCAATTCAAGTCCAGTTGACACACTACTTATCCTTCCTTGTGCTCAACTTTAAGTGTTTCCTGAGTTCATTACTCTATATGCACTTTATACAAAATCTTGAATGAAATATCTAGTACTTCCTCCGTTCTTTTTTAATTGCAACATTTGCATTTTCACACTTGTCGAGGCACAATTTTGACCATTAATAACTTTCTTTATGTATTTGTAAAAATTATGCAAATGAAATACTAAAAAACTACACATTGGGATGAATAAAAAAAGATCTCATACAACTATGTTTATCCTTGTGTATAAATCATCATATTTAGTCAAATTATGAATTGTAAATAGTAGAAAAATCAAAATGTTGCAATTAAAAAAGAACGGAGGAAGTATGTCTATAACAGGGAAGAAAATAATGGATGCGGCCGCGTTCAAGGTATCGGTTGCGATGACGCGGAAGCAGCTTCTAACGGATGAATGGAAAGGAACGCAGCGTGAATTTTTAAAAATTATCACATAGACAGATTATTAACCTATCATAGTTAAACAGATGGTCATTTCAGAGTTTAACAAGTATTACTTCAACATAATTTGACCACAACTATCATATGCTTGGATTATATATATGGTGAACAAATAATTACTTGAAAAATGAGTGCTTTATCCTATTATACATTTAAACAAACGCTAACTCATATACATTACCCACTTGAAAGCCAATGTTACTTTCTTCTCCCTTCTTCACTGTGTGGACATTGTTTTCGCTAGTTGCAACGGATGTTTTCGTTTTCTCTTTTTTGGCCAATTCTAACATGTAATGAATGTAACTGGAGAAAAAAAAATCTTCCAACACGGCAAGTCAGCATTACGTAATGACCATCGCAGAGAGAAAGCCGTGAATTTCATTGTGGCATTACATAACGGCATTTCGCGGAACGACAAGTTCAAATTAGGTTACAGAACGGGCGAGTTTTTATTCCATGGTCTACAATGAACCTACCTGTTCTGATTGCACCAACCAAAAGAGCAACACAGATGATCAAGTGAAAAAATTCATTACTGGTCCAAAAAAATCATTCTCATCATGCGGAGCATCTTCATAAACCTTCCAATGTTGTTCCGTCACTTGCAAGCAGCCTAGAAATCCTATTTCATTAATCAAGCTATTTTGTCCAACGAATCACATCTGTCCCTGCCTTATCTTTCTTGTAAAGGGTACATCCTCCAGGCTCCAAGTAAAAGCTCACCCATCCTTTGTCTACATAACTACGAAGCTGTTATTGCTTTTAGGCACACAAATAATTTCTGTTAATAGCACAGCCTTTGTCCCTTTCCGAAAACTCAAACAAAGACCATCAAATGATAATATGACTATATGAGGGATCCCAAAATCTTAACCTTATAGATCCTAGAAAGCTCCACATATATGAAATCAAATGAGATTAGATAAATAAATATTTCTTACACTAATGGAATCACCCGTCTGATACACTACTTCTAGTTCTTAACAGAGTTCCAGACTGTAAATCCTCATATTAGTATGACATGGCATCTTTTGGGATATTACACAAGAAAATCAGGTCTCATTCCACTGTTTCCACTTTCCACCAGATGGAATCAACTATACAGAACCCGTATCAACATCCAGAACATATCTTAAAGCTATCATTGTCAATTTAGAGTTAAGCGACAAGCATGATAGAGCCATCTAGAGTTCTAGACATGTATAGGGGAATATCTAAGTAGTCATGCTGCCATATACGTGTTGAGCACATGTAACAATATCTTGAAGTTATGTCCACACTCACTGAATGCATGACCCCTATCCAAGCTTAAATGGCTTACAGCTTTCATCTAAACATCTTGATAGATAGTGATACCGGTGAAGAAAAGGCTCAAGGCACAGTAAGGCAATAGAGGTACCAGGCCTAGGCATCAGCACACACTTGATTCAAGTAAGACACGCTTCTTAAAATAACAGTTTCTGAGTGTAAACACAGATTGCAGGTATTGGGGCTCTGGTGAAATTATTGCGGTCACTGTGCCTTAGTGCCTAGTGCACTTCAGTTCACGCCTTACTGCACTTCAGTTCACGCCTTAGTTAGTGTCTCCAGTCCAAGCTTCAATGCACCTCTCTCAGGCCTTTCTGAGCACCTTGGGCAGCAGCCCCTTTTCAAACACTAACTTATACTGTATGATGTATCTTAGATTTCTGGCAAACCGAGTACAGATTCTGTGAGCATGTTGCTTCACTCACTAACAGCACAACTTGTGAGACATTAGTATACCCTCAACATCTTTTTCTCTCTCCACACAGTTGAAAGCTATGTTAATTTATAACTTTGCATCCACAATATCAAATCCTACAAACACTCAATCGTTGCTAAATTTGCAAGCCATTAGTATACTATATATTACAACTGCTTGTTGTACAATGTTTCCAATCCCTATTTTTGCTTGTCATTGCCCAGCTACGGAATAGAATCACCCTAATTAGGCTCCGTTCACCATAACAATTTCAAATTATAATAAGTAATCAAAACCAAGTGTACACTATGAATGGGCTGATAAACAGAATCTTAGTTAGGTACCATTTTGAAGAGTTAGAAAGGCAGTAAAATGAGTTTGATTTGGTAAGGAGGGAGTAGCTTCAATGATGAAACAAATTCTTCGTGACAAAGATGCTTGCAAGAGGTAAACCAGCTTATAACATCACACTAACATATACAGTACATACTTTAGTTCTAAGAATCCAATGGTTCATGTACGCAACACCAAGTGACAGATTACCTCTATGTATGAACCAATAGCACTTTTATTAGAACCGCCAGGTTCCTTCAAGTTGGCTATAGCTTCCAGTATAAGGTTGTCCAACCTACATACTCAAAAGAATTGGAAACAGTGTTACTGAACATATTGGAAGCATAAGATGTGGAACATAGCAACTTTTCAGCAGTAACTAACAGCACAGGAATGGAATACATGTACCTAATGCATATCAAAAAGTGAATATCTCACCTTACAATGGATCTTTTGGGGGTAGTGGAAATCTCGACAGGTGCACTTGAAGCAACAAGAGGTTTGACATCCGGCATCTCTTCATCACTTTGAGGCACATCACTAACACTAGTATTGTTCTCTTCTTGTTTAACAGGTGCTGATTGCGCTGGAACTCTTTTGAGAGCCACCCTGGACTTCTCCCTAGACCCATATCCACTCGTCATCACACTCATGTTTCTCCACTTGTCCTAATCAACCAACCACAAAAAGCCTTAGCAAATTTACTCCAACTCACAGCAATTTACCCATGTCCCATCCACAGATATGCTTAGAAACAACTAGACAATACAACATCCCAGATTAGGCAGGCAAAACATGAAAACCTCGAAAATCAGAACATTTTGATTTTTCATCAATAACCACTCCAATGTAGATTAGAAACACGCGAAAGGCTTCGATAATCTACACTTAGCAACATATGACAATCCTAGCGTACTCAAATAACATACATAGGTGAAACCAAATCCTCGTACAACGAAGAAATGCAATACCTTCAGATCCACATTAGATCGTAAGTACAACACCCCGTTATATTCGGGGTCTTTAAGGATAGTTCGCCACTTCCCGGCCCCATGTTTAAGAACCCCGGCTTTAAGGGCAGCTTCTTCTTCCGCAGTCCACTTCTGCTTCGGAGCACCCATTGGCACTGACACAATACAGTATGTGATCAGCTGGTTACCCAAGAAAAACTGCCCCAAAAGACATCACATACATTCAATTAACAACTAATAAAAATAAATTAAGCAACAACCAAAAATAAACCAGCAACACCCCAATTTATGCAATTGCATTTTTGTTGAATTCACAGATATAAATGATATAAATTAGCAGTAGTTCCCATCAGAAGATAAAAAATCACAGGAAAACAGAAAAGCGATTACCAAGATTATTATAGTTCATGTTGAGAAACTCAAATCAAAAACCCTAATTTATAGGAGATAATTCGAATAGAAAAGATGAGCTAAAAATAACAAGTGAGAAGAGAATTATACATGAATAGAATAACAGAGATTAACAAGAAAGAGTAGATTGAGATAGAAACATGTACCACAGGATCAGATTCAGAGGTGCGCGCATGCAGAGTTGGCAGAGAGAGAAAGGAAAAGGAGGGTTGAAGGAGAACGAATAACCGTTTTTTTTTTTTTTTTTTTTTATTTTTTTTGATTTGAAGGAGGAGGAAGAATGATGTGGCGTAGAAATTTTGACCTATCTGCTAGGGAAGGTGGCAAATGCAGACAATGTGGTGGACGTGGAGGAGCTTACTTCGTTAGGCAACACGCCAACACCCCGAGGAGTGATAAACCTCTATTAGTTAGAGGGCACCTTGCCCACTATCAGGGATAAGGTTGTAATTTTGGCATATTAACAAACACAAACAGGGGTTGAATTGTAAATAACAAGTGTATAAGATACACAAACATGTGTTGATGTATAGACAACAAGTGTTTTAAACACACAAACATGTGTTTTCATAAAAATAAGGTTGCATTTTTTCGAGGAAAAAGCTGGCAAAAACGCGCAAATCGAGACAACTTTTACTTTTTGTCAGAAACCACAGTCTGACTTTTTGACAAAATTTACACTGAAATTCACACCAACAAGGGTTGTTTTGTAAGTAACAAGTGTCTCAAACACATAAACATGGGTTGATTAAACACAAACAAGTGTTTTTGATACACAAACATGAGTTTATAAATTACGATATTGTCCCTGATAGTGGGCAAGGTGCCCTCTAACTGATAGTGTTTTATCACTCCTCCAACACCCCGGGGGAAAGAGACGGAAGAGTCGAGAAAATGCCAAAAGGCTATGCTGGATAGGTGATAATGGTCGGGTCGGGTTGGGTCGAGCTTTTGCCTAAAAAAAGTGGTCCGTTTTCGGCTAGTTTGCCGGACGAATTTTCATGCGCAAGCTTTGGAAAAAAAAAAAAGTGGTTGCATCTTGGGCTATATGAGTATGTACATAATCTTTGCCTGAAATTTAGGCTAGAAAATTCTATGAAATCCGAGATCTTTTGGATTGAGTTAGAATTGATGAGCTTTAGTATGAATGCACCATGCGGAGACAAGTAATACTAATTTTATCAGTTGTATAGATGTTTGGACTAACTTGCAACTAGCATGAAGAACCCAGTAATAAGGGATAGATAAGAGTATTAAGCGATTAGGTTATTTAAATCAATCCTTCATTATCACACATTCATACATAGATCTGCATAACTTTAGTAATTGAACTGCTCGTACATGGCTAACGTAAACATAAGCTACTCTAATACATAACTCTTGATCGATAGGGCTATGAAATTAAATTTAAGATTCATGAAAACAATAATATACGCTTTCCATAAAAAGAAAGATATATTAGAATAAGAATTACCAACTATAAATAATAACAATAATAATAATAATAATAATAATAATAATAATAATAATAATAATAATAATAATAATAATAATAATAATAATAATAATAATAATAATAATAATTAGGGCTAAAGGTTCAAAACTTCAAATTATGAGCTTGTACTACAGAGAGGAATGATGACATGTTGTGTTTACAAGTCATTCCTAAATTATATCTTTGTATCTTAATGACAATACTATGAAAGCAAGTTACAAAATCTAGAAAGTCAAGCCAATCATCAAATGGTGGTGGAAATAGCTGCTCAATTTCGATTTTTCCCAATGACCAAGCTTTCTTCCCGATAGAACCTTAATTTTATAGGATCTTTTCTATCTATACACTTTCCATATTCGTGTGTCCCATATTAATCGATACATTTTCTAAAATGGCAAGGTCCCACCAATTCTATATTATTTCTCTTTCTTTATGCAGGGCCCGGACAATAATAGAGAAACACACTCACACTCATCCCTCTAAAAAATATTTAAATCCCCACAATTCACTAACTACATACAATAAGAATACTCCACTACCAACTAGTACCAACAATAATATAAGAAATCATATGAAGCACCTAAATCATAACTATGTGACGTTCAAAGTGTATCGATTGAAATGGGATCAAGGGAGTACAATTTTGTAATCCGACCCTATTATACAAACTTATAAAGTAATTTCACATGCAATTTTCAGCTATTAGATTTTGATTACATGTTCAGTAGATCTAAGAGTATTGAACTACTATCACCATTTGTGAACAAAAAAATCATTATTTACTATCTTTAAACTTTTAATATGAGTCTTTTACCATATTGTAGCATAATATTACTGAATTCTAGATCAAAAGTGCATAAAGTATCTAATAAAGTACTTAGGTTTGGCCAAGTGGGAGCATCTAACTGAGTCCCCTCCCATCCTATCTTCTAACCTGAAAAACTTAGAGCTTCCATTGTTAACTAGTTTTGATGCTCGTGCGATGCACGGGCTATTTCACTACAAAAATAAATCAATTTAGCAACAGTAAAAAATTGTTGCTATTCATCAGAAATTTGTTGCTAACTCGAGTTAGCAACAAATTGGAAACAAAAAATAGTTGTTGCTAAAATGCTTGTTGCCATATGCTCTTAGCTACAAAATTTGAAACATTTTCGTTGCCACATCGCATCCATGAAAATATTGTTGCCATGTTGGTTGCTATATGTGGTGCATTTGTTTCCAACTCTAGTGACGAGTTATAAATGATTGTTGCTAATATCGCAACAAATTATTAATATTTTGATGCTAGAAATTAGCAACAAATTATTGACATTGGTTGCTAAAAATAGAAACAAAGTTTTAATTGTTAAGCGTTACACTTTGACTAATGCACTATTCATACGATGTAGATTAACCTCATGTTTTTTGTTAATTGTTTGATAATTTGATAAACACGTTTATGCAAAACAACAAAGAGAATGAGAGTCAGTCCACTTACAATTCTGAATGATATTTGTAGAATGATACTAATAGAAATTGATAATAGTGTATGAAACTTCTTAACATATAAGGTGGTAGTTTGGCTAATCTTTCTTCGATGTGGGACACATTTTGAGGAAAAATCTGATGTTACTTCAGTAACAAATAATAAAATATATTGTTTCCAACGACAACAAATCAAATATCTATTTCCATATTTGTTTCTAAATGGCAACAAATTTAAAATATGATGTCATCTATTAACGAATCATAAAATTAATTGTTTCTAATGTCAACGAATGAAATATTGGTTATCATAATTTGTTGCTAAATGGCAACAAATTGGAAATATGATGCCATCTAGTAACAATTAGTAAAATTAATTGTTCCTAATGTCAACATAACCAAAGTTGGTTGTCGTAATTTGTTGCTAAATGGCAACAAATCGCAAATATGATGCCACCTAGCAATAAATAGTAAAATTAATTGTTTCTAATGACAACAAGCCAAATATATGTTGTCATAATTTGTTGATAAATGGCAACAAATCGAAAATATGATGCTATCTAGTAACAAATAGTAAAACAACTAGTTTTCAATAGCAACAAATCAAAAATATGTTGCTTTTATTTGATGAAAAATCAGAGTAAAAAATGTCACTTTATAATAGGCAACAAAAAAATAATATATGTTGCTATCTATCAACAATTCAAAAAATCGTTGCCATAATTTGTTTCTATAATGCTCTAATTTTTGTAGTGTTTATTGTTTTAAAATTATTATAATTACTTTATTGGTTGTCTCAATATATCTTATTTTTATGTATATAATTTACTAATTAAGTGCTCGTGTTATTCATATTACTTGTGTCCTTTTATAGTGGATATTATCAAACAATTAAGCGTGACAATTAATGTATTTTTTCCCTAACATGTATGTAAATCTCATAATTATTAAGTAATCAATGGTGTGAATTTTTTGAACAATGTATCTTTGCGATGGTCTAATCTATTACCTTTGTTAGTCATTGTCACTAAAATTGTCCTTCCTTAATATAATTTATCTTCCAAATTATGTATATGTAATTTTTGTATTTCCACTTTATTATCTTGTTCGATGGATGGATCTATTTGTGATGTCTCATAATCTGGAGCATTATACTACAAAAGTAGTGAAAAAATTACAATGAGATTTACTATAACCAAATTTTATATTTGTCGAACAGGTTGAACGTAGAACTACATGATTTCATATTATGTGTACATGATCTCCTGAGATTACCCATAAATCAATCTTTAATTATTAACTCTTCCTAGGATTTAACTTAGGCTCTGTTTAGTATGCTTATCCAACAAGTAAGCTACAGGTTTAGCTTTCTTGTCCAGCAAGTAAACTAGTATCCCTTAGATGTTCTTCACTTGGAGACTTGTGCAACAATGTCTGAATCTGCCCGGTCCGAACCTGAGCTTTGTTCCCGAACCTGCAAAAAGGGACCCACCCTGGAGGTTTTGGTGGTGGTTCCCCCTCCGAAGCTTAAATCAGATATCAGGAGTTGTAAGAGAAAGTAGAAATAGAGAGAGAAAGTGAGAGAGTATTTTTTCAGAGTAACTTTACACTGTTTGCATTGAATGATCTTTCTCCTGATTTCAGGGGTATTTATAGTGATTGTTGTATGACAGCTATCCTTAAAAACTGCCCTAGAATAGTGGCATATGATTGGCTACGTAATCATATCATGACACGTGGCAGGCCATGATTTGTGAGAGTTTATCATCCAATCACTTGCAGCCACCTCCAAGGGGCTGGGCTCTGACTATCTTTTGGGCCAGAAAAGTAAGCCTTTTCTCCCAACTGAATATAACCCAAGGGTTAAATCTTTTTTCTTTATTTATTAGGAGAGGACACGTGTACGGCTCTGATGAGCCCAAGTGTCTCTAAAGGAGCCGTAGATTTTTAGGCTACAACATTTGCCCCTAAAAGGGTTTTCATTGTTGGCCCATTTGACGGTTAATATCCTTTTACCCAAGGTGGTTTATTCAAATTCAAAATAGAGGCAACGACGCGCCCTTTCTTGGGTTTTACCGGTCATAATCGATCGTTTTAAACTTTTTTCGGTCATCCTTAACCAGCTCAACGGGTTTCTTACCCCCCTATATATATCCTTGGTGTGACCACATGAAAACATTTCACACCTTGAGAGAATTTTTCTAGAGAGAGAAGCTCTGCAAATTTTTCTAGAGAGAGAGAGTGATCGTCCAGTCTCAGCCTTCTTCACCGAATCATCCAGGCTTTTCATCAGGTATCTTTTCTTTGTTCTTTATTCTTTCTTTTATTCTTTATTTTTTCTTAGAAAATCAATAAAATGCAATCTTCTTCTTCGTTAAATAATCCTAGCCGACCAAGAGCTTGTCTTGACCCTAGAACCGAGAGTACTTCTTCTTCGGCACATTCTAGAGTTGGGCCTCTTCTGGCCGAGTATATATTTTTTTTGTGGTTTTGGTCGAAAAAGTCAGACGACCCAGTCTTTACCTGTGCAGGGTAATCTGGTGCGCGTCAAGCAAACGGCCCGTCTAAGACGAAAGGTAATAATCCCATCAAATAGGTCAGACATGGAGGAATCTACTGGACGTGTTCCAGATGAGGCGAGGGAGGTCCAAAGTGCTAGGCCTCCTAAATAAATCCTGAGGCCCCCCTTTCCCCTGACAGCAGTTTTGACTTTTGAGGACTCCTAAATAAATCCTGAGGCCAGTCCTTCTGGCCGGGACGTCGATATGGAGGAAACTGGCGAGGACAATAACGGCAGTGACTCTGCTCGCTGCCGATGAGTCGGACGAAGCCTCCACTACCTCGTCAGAGATTAGGAGACGCTTAGGTCCCCTTTCTAACCCCGCATTCATTTTGGCCAATCGCAAATGGCTAGAGAAAATAGGACCGGACCCTAGTTATTTGTCCAATTTCATGCCCATGCCGGGCTTCTCTTTCGTCATCCCCAATAAGGAGGCCACCACTTTGAGTACTCCTAACAACCACTTCGCCGTCTACAAGCTGGCCTTGGACGCGGGATTATGGTTCCCCCTCCATGATTTTATAGAACAAGTGCTTCGATATTACAACATCGGTCACAACCAACTGGCTCCTAATGCCTGGCACAACGTCCTGACATAGCCGTCTGCGAGTTGCGCGGCCTGGCTCTGTCTCTCCAAGCCTTCACCCATATTCATTATGCGGCTAAGGTTCCCGGGGCCGTGGACGGAACATGGCTCAGTATCTGCAACCGCCAACGTCGAAGATGCATGAATGGAAAGCAGAATTCATCTTCCTAAGAGCGGGCAACGACTCTGCCACGGAAGGCTACTGTTTTTATAATTGAGCCGTCACGAATATCAGACGAAAGCAGTCCTGGCTGGATTTGGAGGACCATTATGACGAGGAGGTTGTGGAGTACTTTAGAATAAAGGAGTACTCCAGGCCCTGCCAGCCATCCTTTAAGGGGCCAGCTAACTAGATACCCTTTAAAGAAATGTTTTACAGTGATGACTTCTTGGTCGCCGCCGGCTTGCGGTTGGCCGAAGATAGAAGTATACATTCAATTTCCTCAAGTAGAATGATTAGTCCATAGCCCATATCGGACTAACCCTTTTTCATTTCTTTTTTGCAGACTCGGCCAGAACACGTCTCAAGCATTCTAGGACGGAGGATATAAATATGTCTAAGTTCACAGACAATTTATGGAAGGAGTACGCCAATAGCAGTTCTGTGAAGAGGGCTGAAACACTGGTAAATTTAAATAGTTTTTTTTTTGACGAGGATCATTCTGACTCGTCAAGGATTGACTTCCAATCCTTGGACGAGAATCACCCAACGAAGGAAGGCGTCCATGCGTGGACGGTCACCTTCTTTGGGCCATTCTCGTCTGAGATACTGAACGGCCTTGGACGAGGACCATTTAGGTTCGTCCAAGTCTGTTTCCATTCTTTGGACGAGAATCACCCGAAGAACGAAGGCGTCCATACTTGGACGGCCACCTTCTTTGGGTCCGTCTCGTCTGAGATGCTGATCGGCCTTGGACGAGGGTCACTCTGGTTCGTCCAGATTGATTCCCAATCCTTGGACGAATATTACCAGAAGAAGGAGCGCGTCCATGATTGGACGACCACCTTCTTTGGGCCCTTCTCATATGAGGAACTTTGAGTTCCAATACCGGACGAGGATTTGATTTCCTGTCCTTAGACGAAAATCATTCTAGTCCGTCCAATTTTGGACGGCTTCCTTCTTTGCATCACTTTCGTCTGCGTGTATAAACTACTTTGGACGAGGTTCCCTTAGGAAATGGAGTGTCCGTTTTAGGACGCCTTCCTTCTTTGCGTGATTCTCGTCTGAAGCCTTTAAATAGTTTATAGCTTTTGCTCTTTGGACGACCAGTATTATGACTTGTTCATTTTTTGCAGAAAAATGCCCCTACCAACAAACTTCCACCTGGGAAGTCATCCTCGTCTAAGAAGAGGCCTACAGCGGCCGCGGACCAGCCTCTAGCAAAAAAGCCTAAGGGCTTTACAAGGAAGAAGACGGAGAAGACTACTCCGGCTGGTGGAGTTGGAGAGAAGATCATGCCTCCTCCGAAGGACAACATCCTGAAAGAGGAGCCCTCCGCTACTGTCCCTGCCGAGGGGGGGAAGAATTCTGACCCTGCTGGTCAGGTGGACGCTTTGCCTGCGGACTCTGCAGAAATCAGACAAGAGTCGGCCTTGGCTTTGGTTATTCCGGAGCAGGGGACGACTACTGAGAACTACCCGGGCTTCAGTGGCTCGGTAGCGAAGCTGGTTTCGCTAATGCCACTAGCTGTTAGGACGACCTCCATCTCGTCTGGTGAGTCGTATTATCCAAATATAGTTAGGACGGTGCGGGTCGGCGGACGATCCATGAGTCCGTCCAATAGACAAACCATTGTCTTTCCCATCAAGATAACTGACTCCCCCCCTTTTTCAGATAAGGGCAAAGGCCCCGCTTTACCCACAGCTACTCCCTCCCTAGACTCGGACGAAGAGTCTTCTGCTACTTGTGCCAAGATGTCAAAAGTAGAACGAGATCGACTCAAGCAGGAGCTCTTCAAATGTTACCCTGAATCCTATATTAAGGGGTTGAGGGGGAGCATCAGCCGGGCATGTTGGCTACATGTCATAACTTGCTGCTGAGGTATAACTTGCTGCCGTTTTTGTTTTATACTTGAACAAAATTACTTGTTTAATAACTCGTCTAAGGACTTGCTTTGTTTTCATTGTTCCAGCTATTTGCTCGCAGCATGCTGACTGAGGAGTGGGCGAGAGAGCTTAAAGGAAAACAAGCAACTCGTCCACCTTGCTACGACGGCAGGCGACAAGGCCATCCATGATATTGAGATGGCCAACACTCTTCATCGCCAATCATTGGAGGCCTTGGAGAAGAGATCAGCACTCCTGGAGTCCGAAAACAAGAACTATCATGTTACCATCAACCAGTTGTACAAGGAGCAAGACCGACTGAAAATGGTCCTTGACGCCGTCTCAACCGAGTTGAAGGGCGAAAGGGATACTGCTCTTCTGGCCGCGGTCCAATTGAGGAAGGAGAATATCCTCCTAAGGGCAAGAAATGCCCGTCTGCAAAAGGAAGCGGCCCAGGCCTTTGACGACGCCAAAGAAGGCTTGGCTCAAGTCATCGAGACGTCTAAAGACTGGGTCGTCAAGGCTTTTGAAATGTTGGCCGAGCCTAGTGAGGTTCCTAGTTTCGTTCGCCGTCTGGAATTTCAACAGAGCGTTCATCGTGCCATGGTATGTGCCGAGGAGCCTCCGGAATTCTTAGACTCGGACGACGAGGCTGTGGTCGAGGAAGGAACCCCTGAAGACGACCAAGAAACTCGCACTGAAGATGATGCCTAGTTTTAGGTTTATTTTCCTAAGTTTCTTGGCTTGTTTGCCGTCGTAGCTTTGTCTCTTCTAGTCTTAAGCTGTAAATTTTTGCCAGGTATATATGAAAAGACTTTTTTGCCAATTGCTTGTCCTTTCTTTTCTTGCACTTCAATTTACACACATGTTTAAGGAAGAAGCATCGTCCTTGTCTTCAGACGATCGTGAATCTTTCCAAAATGTATCCAAGTACAAAAAGAGACTCGTCCTGGACTTTTGGACGGTCTATAAAATTTAAATAAAGTAAGCTTGTCAACCCTGATCCTTGCCCTTGGACGATCGAGAATCTTTTCAAAATGTATCCAAGTACAAAAAGAGACTCGTCCTGGACTTTTGGACGGCCTATAAAATTTAAATAAAGTAAGCTTGTCAACCCTGATCCTTGCCCTTGGACGATCGAGAATCTTTTCAAAATGTAACTAAGTATGAAAAAAGAGACTCGTCCTGGACTTTTGGACGGTCTATAAAATTTAAAAAAAGTAAGCTTGTCAACCCTGATCCTTGCACTTAGACGATCGAGAATCTTTTCAAAATGTAACTAAGTATGAATAAAGACTCGTCCTGAACATGCGGACGGTCTACAAACTCGGACGAGTCTTGCCCTTAGAAAGAAAGCGGCCAACACATTGCGGTTTATGGACGAGCCATGCTTTTAGCCGTTCTCCTCGAGTTAGCAACACTTGTCTTGAAGTAGCGAGCCATTACAAGGGCATCTATTGCCTAGTTCGTCCTGGTCTTTGGACGACCTTTGACTTCCCTCAACCGAGGCCAAGTGCAACTTTAGCTCGTCCTACATGCTTGTCTTGTCCCCCCTTTCTTGGGCATAGGTCATCTGTAACTTATGGACGAGCCATGGTCCAAGAAGGAGAGCGGCCAACGTGGCCAAACCCGTTAAAATTTCTAAGGACGAGCTTTCGATATATGGGTAAATCATGTTTTGGCCGTCCTCCTTGAGGGAGCAACACTCGTCATGAAGTAGAGATCCCTTACTAGGGTCTTTACTACTTAGCTAACCGTGCTTTCGAAAGTAAGTATCCTTTACAAAGGGCTTATTTCAGGTCAACTTTCTCTTAGAGACTTTGACGTTTCTCTTACTAGAGATTTTTGTCAATTAGTTAACCATTTGTGTTTTAACCTTTAGGTTGTAACACTTTGGCCGGTCTCCTTGAGGGAGTGATGTACGTCCGAAGATAGCGCATTTTGCACATTTTATGGTTCTTTGTAATTTTGTCCAAGTTATAATCACTTTTTAGACAACTAAACTTTAACTGATAGAATGCCCCACAGTGAATAACTTGGTACAAAATAATCAAAGATAAGATAGAAGTAGGAATTGTATTACATGAATTTTGCTTGACTAAGTGCCAAGATACATGTATACAATTCTTTCTTTTGCTTGTGCCATGGCACTTTGGAGTGATTACAAACTACTGGCTAGGGTCTTGGCGATTAACTGAGTCAGACGTGGTACTTTTCTAGAGTGTCTGAGTTCCAAGTGCGTTGTATGGGTGGTCCATCCAGATCTTGGGGACGAAAAGTTCCACTGCGCACCTCTTGGACAATCAGATATGGTCCTTCCCAATTTGGTGTAAGTTTCCCCAGCTCCTTAGCTCGTCCAACTGCCTCCATTTTCCTTAGAACCAGCTCCCCCACCTTGAGTGGTCGTCTAGCGACTCTCTTGTTAAAGTCCCGAGCCATTCGCAGCTTGTACAATTGCATTCTTAGCAAGGCATTGCCTCTGACTTCTAGTACTTGGTCTAAAGCCGTGCGCAATGCAGCCCAGTTGGCATCTTCTCTGTACAGCATTACTCGCAGGGTGGGTTCCTGAATCTCAATGGGCAAGACGGCTTCAGTGCCATATACTAACATGAAGGGTGTCTCCCCTGTAGAGTTTTTGACGGTGGTTCTAATGGACCATAACACTAGCTGCAGTTCTTCAACCCATTGTCCCTTAGCATTATCCAACTTCCTTTTGATTCCATTGGATAGAATCTTGTTGAAGGACTCTACTTGCCCATTGGCTTGTGGGTGGGCAACTGCAGCAAAGTGGGCTTTGATTTCCCTTTCTGCCAACCAATCTTTCAGCTTATTGTGGACCATTATCAAAGACGATGGACTGCGACATACCAAAACGAGTTATAATACTCTTTCAAATAAAGCCTTTGATGTCATTCGTTGTTATACCCGCATGGCTTCAGCCTCTATCCATTTAGTGAAATAGTCCACAACTACAATTACAAACTTCATTTGCCTAGCGGCTATGGGGAAAGGTCCCAGAATATCCATGCCCCATTTGGCAAAGGGCAGAGGGAATAAGATAGGAGTCTAGTATTTGGACGGCTTCTGATGCAGATTTCCATGCTTTTGACAACTGTCGCACCTCTTTGTATAGACAAGAGCATCTTCCTTTAAGGTAGGCCAGTAATACCCCGTCCTTAAAGCCTTTTCTCCCAATGCTCTTCCCCCAATGTGAGATTTCCTTCATGGAGTTCCTTTAGAACCTCTAGACCATCTTCCCTGGTGATGCACTTGAGGAGAGGACGATTGAATGATTTCTTGTAAAGGGTCTCATCCCAAAGTTCAATCCATTTGTCTCGAGCCTTCACATACTTGGCCTCTATAGGGTCTGAAGGCAGTCGTCCCGTCTTCTTGTATTCTATTATAGGCTCCATCCAAACTGCCCCTCGGCTAAGAAACATGATTTGTTCTTGGTCAATACTCTTTTTGGGTTTAACTTCCCAAAAAAACTGTTCTTGACGCATCACCTTCAGCCGAGCTGGCCAATTTTGAGAGAGCATCTGCTTGATGATTTTCTGACCTTGGTACTTGGTCGAGAACAAATCGTTTCAAAGGCTCAATCTCATCTTTAATCAGATGCATATATTTGCCCATTGATGCTTCTTTACATTCAAAATCTCCATTGATTTGACTGACGACCAAGAGAGAGTCCGATTTGGCCTCAATTTCCAGAGCTCCTGCCGCTTTACACATTTTGATTCCAGCTAGAGTGCTTCATATTCATCTTCGTTATTGGACGCTTGGAATTGGAATCTTAGCGCATATTCAAAATTGTCTCCATCAGGAGATTGACAAATGATTCCTGCCCCACATCCATTGACAGTGGACGATCCATCAACCATGAGCGTCCAATGCTTCCTCCCTTCAGCTGGATCAAATATTGGTTCTATTGTTGGCCGAGTAAGCTCAACTATAAAATCTGTCAGGGCTTGCCCCTTAATGGCTTTCCTTGGTTCGAATGATATATCGAACATGTTATGCTCAACAGCTCATTTTAACATCCGTCCGCTGGCTTCCATCTTTTGCAAAACCTGCTTCAAGGGTTGGTCAGTGTAGACGAGAATACTGTGAGCCAAGAAATAGAGCCTTAACTTTCAGCTGGCCATGACGAGGGCTAATCCAAACTTCTCGACTGGAGTGTACCTATTTTTTGCATCCTTGAGCACATGACTCACAAATTATATTGGAACTTGCACGGACTCTCTTTCAGCCAGCAGAACAACACTCACAGCCTGACTGGACATAGCCAAATATACAAACAGTTTCTCCCCCTCGGTTTGACTGACCAACCTAGGCAACTGACGAAGGTGATCTTTGACTTGCTGAAGCGCTTCCTCAGCTTCTGCTGTCCACTCAAACTTAGCCTTCTTCTTGATTGTAGCGAAAAAGTGATGGCACTTGTCGCCTAACTTAGACAAGAATCGTCCAAGGGCAGCCAAGCAACCCGTCAATCGCTGAACTTCCTTTATCTTTGACGGGGATTTCATGTCTAGAATAGCTTGAATCTTTCAGGGTTGGCTTCTATTCCCCTCTGATCTACTAAGAAGCCTAAGAACTTCCCGGACAAGACTCCAAAGACACATTTGCTGGGGTTCAATTTCAGCTTGTATTTTCTGAGAGTTTCGAAAGTTTCTCTCAAATCACCAACATGACCTTCCTCTTGCCGACTCTTGACTATTATATCATCAATATATGCTTCCATGTTTCTTCCCAACTGCGGCTGGAAGACAGTGTTGATCAATCTTTGAATGGTGGCCGGTGCATTATGGAGACCAAAAGGCATCATTAGCCAGCCGTACAACCCTTCACTAGTAGAATAATTGCTTATTGCTGCGGTGGTATTGCTGCGGTTTTACCCATACGCAGCAATATGTCACGTAAAAAGAAAAGATAGTGCCAAAACCGCAGCAATATGGTTTCAACGGGAAATTTTTTGAAAAAAAGTTGATTATTTAACCATACATATTGCTGCGGTTTCCACACAGAACCGCAGCAACATATTAAAATATTATTTTTTAATTATATTTTAATCTATTGTTGCGGTTCCTAGGAAAAACCGCAGCAATAGACTCTCAAAATTAATAATAAAAGGCTAGGGTTCTTTGTTGTTCCTCCTTCAGCCGTTTTTATTTTCACTCAGTCTCTCTCATTCTTCTCCCTCCTCTCTCTCACTCATTCGTTCTTCTCTCATCCCTTTCAGCGTCCTTCTCTCATCTCTCAACACTCGTTCATCTACTCGCCGGAAGCATCTCTTCATCATCATCATCATTTTCTCTTTTTTTTTTAATACATCTTCGAATCCTCCATCACTCGTTCTTCATCTTCAGATCTCGAGGAAATCACGAGAGGCGTTGGTTGTTCGTTGCTCCACTAGCAAACCGCAACCGGCGAACGGAACCAGCTTTGTCGCTCGTCGTTCGACCACCGAAGTCCAACCTCGTACCACGAACCACGAAGACCTTCGTCTTCTGAGCTTACTTCAACAATGGTGCCTTTTTGGAAGGTTTCTTCGTAGTCTGATTCTTCTGCCATTGTTGAAGGTTGAAGGTTTAGGAAGGAAAGAGAAGATGATAAATGGAGTTTTGTGTTAAAGGAGTTTTGTGTTAATGGAGTTTTGATGTTAGTTTAGGTAGAAAGAAGAAGTGGGAAAATGGAGTTGATTTTGGTTTGATGATTCTTATGCCATCTTCGAATTCTTTT
Source organism: Beta lomatogona (assembly GCA_947646795.1). Classification (NCBI taxonomy): domain Eukaryota; kingdom Viridiplantae; phylum Streptophyta; class Magnoliopsida; order Caryophyllales; family Amaranthaceae; genus Beta; species Beta lomatogona. Next base: position 4,240,925 of record CANSNZ010000927.1, on the reverse strand, counting down.
TTTTTTTTTTTATCTTTTTTTTTGTGTTAATGGAGTCTTGATGTTAGTTTAGGTAAAAGGAAGTGGGAAAATGGAGTTGATTTTGGTTTGATGATTCTTCTGCCATATTCGAATTCTTTTTTTTTTCTTTTTTTATCATTTGTTTGTGTTAATAAATTTTTGATGTTAGTTTAGGTAGAAAGAAGAAGTGGGAAAATGGAGTTGACTTTTGTTTGATGATTCTTCTGCCATCTTCGAATTCTTTTTTTTTTTTCTTTTTTTTCTTTTGTAGTTAGGTTTTGTTGGAAGTTTTTGATTTTCTGGTATTTTTCTTTTTTTTTTTTTTTTTAGAATCGATATCATGTTGGAGGTTTCTATTTTCTGTGTATTTTTCTGCCATATCTCTTCTATTTTTTTTTTGTATATTTACGTTTCTGTGTAAGCACATTTCGAGAATCTTTACTATTACTTCCAGTTTGTATTGTTTTATTTTTGTCATAAAGTTTTATCTTTCGGAGTTTAATGGCGAAATGCAAAAAAAAAAAAAAAATTTACTTACACCTGCACCTATTGCTGCGGTTTTGGCCAGAAACCGCAGCAATAGCTTGGCCTATTGCTGTGGTCAAAAACCGCAGCAATAGGTTAATTACCTATTGCTGCGCCCTTAATTGCTGCACGGCCAAAACCGCCGCAATAGGTCAATTAATGACCGCAGTAATAAGCAATTATTCTACTAGTGTTTTCTGAGTAATGAAGGACGTTTTGTCCTGATCCTCTGACCACATGGGGATTTGATGAAAACCTGAATATGCGTCCATGAAACTTAACAAAGCATGGCCGGTTGTGGAGTCCACTAGACGATCCAACTTAGGCAAAGGGAAACTGTCCTTGGGACAAGCCTTGTTGAGATCAGTGTAGTCCACACACATCCTCCAAGTGTCATTAGGCTTTGGCACCATGACCACATTTGCTATCCATTCTGGATAATAGGTTTCTTTGATGAATTTTGACTCCAACAACTTCTGAACTTCTTGGTCGACCGCCTGATTCCTAGCCGGTCCTAAATGTCTTTTCTTCTGACGAACAGGTTTTAAATTTGGATCAACATTAAGCCGGTGGACGGCTATCTCTGGATCAATTCCAGGCATTTCCTCAACACAATAAGCAAACACGTCTTGAAATTCTTTCAGCAGGCTGATTAAAAGGCCCCTGAAATCAGGAGAGAGCGAGGACCCAATCTTCAAAGTTCTTTCTGGACGGGCCTCATCCAAGCAGACATCTTCTGGGACTTCCACAGGCTCTGGAAGTTCTAGTGCTAGCCCCATAATGGCCATTACCTCCTCAGACGAGGATGGCTCTTCCTTGACGAGCTCATACTTCCTTTTTTTGCTGGGGAAAAGTTCAGACGTTTTCCTTGAGGGAGCCACAGGCGTCTGAGGACTCTCAATTGCCATCCTCAAAGAGGCCACTTGGTCCTTTACAATTTCATACGCTTTCCTTTCGCCAGCAATCCTCGTCTTATCTTTCCCAATTTCAGACGTTTTTTGTCCGCCACCGATCTTCGTCTGGTTTTCATTGTATGCTTTTCATGATGATGGCTTCAGAGTAGTTAGGTAACATTCCCTAGCCGCCTGCTGATATCCATACAATGAGCCGATTTGGCCTCCATCACATTCAAACTTCATGAGCATCAAGTGAGTTACTATCACTGCCTTAACGTGATTCAGAGTTGGCCGTCCAAGTATGACATTATAGGTTGTCAAATCTCGGACAACCAAGAACTTGATAAACAAAGTCCGCGAGGCATCCTTCTCTCCAACTCGGACGGGTAACGTGACTGTTCCCATGGGATGGATGACTCCTCCCACAAACCCTATGATGGGATGTGATAAGTGCATTTCTAACGCACTTTATGGACACCTTTTTAGCTCATTTTGATCCTCTTTCTCCCCTTTCTTCCCTCTTTCTTCTCCCTTTCCCCTTCTATTTCATTCACTTGATCATTCTTGATCATAGTGACTTTTTGCTAGATTTTCAGTCATTTTTGAGCGAATTTCTAGTACATTTGCTTTCACCCTGTTTTGCCATGTTCTCAATATAGGTGGAACTAACTAAGATGGCTACGAGTTATAGAGTCGGCAAAGAAAGCAATGAAAATAGCACACGTTGATAAATGGTGCGCTCACACTATGGCCCATGTCCGCTTGCACAAAGGAGTACATTGCACAATAGTATCTTTTATAGGGCACTTCAAATGAACATAACTTTCAAACCACAAATCAAATGAAGGCAATTCCAGTTGGAGGTGAAAGCTTGTTTCGATAGCATTCCAACGACAGGTCATAAGATTGATTTGGATCTAAAACGAAAGAGTTATGCTCGTTTTAAGTTGAACTGTCCGACCAGATCAGAAAAAGAAGGGTGCTCCCGCACCAAACAATGGTGCGCTCGCACCGTTCAACGCTTGATGTCAGTTTTGGGGCAGAAGGAATGGTGCGCCCGCACCTGTTTTTGGTGCGCCCGCACCATTCGAATCTGTGAAGAAAAAAGACGAGGCTTGCCTTAATAACAAGTGAGTTTTAGTTTTTGGAACTTATGCTTTATTCTACTTTTTAGAGAGTTTATGAGGGCTTACATTAGAGAGATAAACACTTAGTTTTTGATCAAGATTTGAGATTCGTAGATTATAGTTTGTGATTTCTACAACATTGAAGGTACTTTTATTCGATTTAATTTCAAAGTTTTGGTGTTTATTCTCTCTTTTCGTTGATATTCCTTGTTTTCCATATTATTAGATCTCCTTTATTCTAGTTTCATAATTGTTATTTCCATTAGATTAATTATCTCTTAATCATGTTTATCCCTAGATTAGTTATAGATTTAATGTTTTATTGCTTTGAATCCATGATTAGTGAGTAGTTCCCTATCTAGGGTTAGGGTGAAAGTATGGATTAGAGTTTAAATGTTTTGTTAATGTGATTGTGATGATTTAAAGACGTTTATGCATTGATCTTGGTGTTTCGAGGCCTTAGGATAGATATTGATCACATTTGTGCTTTGGTATTTTGATTTCAAATGTTCTTAATTGAATTATGAATTCTTTTATCATCCCCATGAATCAACTTAATTTATAGGCCAAGATATTGGGTAGAAATCAAGGGGATCCTATATTAGGGGTTTTCCAAATTCATTGGATCTCTTAATCAATTGACTAAAGACCATTCGAGAGAGGATTTAGTTGATTGATTAAGCGATCATTCTCGAGGACCGTTCGAGAGAGGACTCGGGTATTTTTGAAAAAAACTAAACCTTGCCTAATCGTCACATTTGATTCACAATTGCATTAATAAACGTTGTCCACTTTGATCCATACTAGTAACCTTAACTCTAGTGTCTTCCTTATTCATATTTTCATCTCATTTTACTTGCTAGTACTTTGATAGTATTTAGTCATTAGCTGATACTAAATCATTTTAAAACCCCTATAAACCTTTCAATTAAGTAATTTAGACTTGACAGACTTTAATAAATCCCTTTTTCCCTGTGGATCGACCCTTGACTTGCCTTTACTACGTTCTTAGTAATTGCTTGTTAGGAGTTATAAATATAGTTTGAAAAGCGATTTTTGGTGCCTAAACGACACACTAAAAACATCTTATCAAAATGGCGCCGTTGTCGGGGAATTTGGTGCACTATTGATTGAAGTTTTTTTTTAGTTTGAAATTGCTTAATTGATTTATTTTATTATTATTATTTTTTTACTTTTCTTTATTGGCTTATTTTTTTTATCTTGTTTTATTTTATTTGGTAAGTGTTGTGTATATGAGTCTAGGAATTTGTATATAATTTTTTTTTCTTCTTTTAAGAGAATTCCAAAAAAAAATGGCAAACTTCTTTTTTCCTCAATATGAGGATGAACCATTTTGGAATTATTTTCAGAGATTTGAGAACACTCTTCTAACTAAGTATATACTTGAGATTTGGGAGATGTGTGAGGTGATATATGAAGGTCTGAATATGCATACAAGAGAAGTGGTGGAGTCTATGTTTAATGGTGAATTTCGTTGCCAACACTTTGATGAAGCATGGGGTTTCTTTGGGTGGCTATCTAGAGACACTTATGAATGGGACCATGGAAATACTACTTTCTCAAATTTAGAAGATGTCTCTAGTTGTGAAGTACATATATATTCTGAAATTCTTGATTCACTCAAAGAAAATATGTGCTTGTTAAATAGGTGTGATTCTATGATGGAAAACTTTGTCGAATCTAGCAAAAGATCAATCGAAACTTTGGGTCGAATTATCAATAACCAAAATCACTCTTGCATGACTATAACCAATGAAGATGATGATGATTGGGATATGGATGAGAACCCCGTAGTAGAGCAATCATTTGTTGAGAAAGTTTACACTATAGAGTTTAATGATGTTGAAGAAGTAGTTGATGAGACTTTTGTTTCTACTCGTCCTCTTCATATTCCCTTTTCAAGGAAACTCGACTTAGTTCCTTCCTTCCCCGTCTTATTCCCTCTCCTCAAAGTTTCACCATTAGAAGAGCCTTTGGCCTCTTTAAACCTTCACAAGACTCAAATGGAAGTCATCGAGGATGGGATCGAGCTTAAAAGTTGCAAGGACCATCAAAAGGAGAACTCATTGTTTTGTTCTTTTTATTTGAATTTTGATGCTTGTTCTTCATACTTTCCAGGATTCTCTCGGAAATTTCATTATTTTCGACACTCATCACTTGGTAAGCATATAGACCCATTGAAATTTGTGCATGCTCTTTGTTTATGTCATACCTATTTGATCCACTGTGAAATGTGTGCTAATGCTTATGACAAACTATTGAGATCTTTGTCAAATTATTTAGTGGTAAGGTCTAGCTAAAGATCCTAAAAGAGCACTTTCCGGCAGGTATTATGAGACATTTCTCCTTATCTTATTTGGTTTGGATTTTTGCTTGATTTTGTGCCCTTACTTCCTCCCTTACTTTCTCTTTCCTTGTCAACCCCGAGGACGGAGTTTGTATTAAGCTTGGGGGAGTTAGCATGTGTTCTCTCCATCTCAACATTTTCTTCATCCCCTTTGTATTTAGGTTCTTGTTAGTGCTTTTGCATGTTAGGTTTGCATAAAAAAAAAACACAAAAATATTTTTTCTCTTTCTTTCTTTTCTGCATTTAGAGTTGTTTGGTTGCATGCATGATATGTTGCTAAGAGTGTTCATAACTTGATTGGAAGACCTTTTTTGCATTTGACTTGATGATTTTGGAAGCCTTGCTGTGACTTTAGGTGATCTTTGAGATCGGTAACTTTTGGTAGAGTCTTTTTGAAATTAGGCGAGTTGGTTGCTTGGATTGCCTTATCCCTTGTGCGATGAACCCCGAAGGAGGGCCACGAACCTCGTAAGACTCATTTACAACCTTCACCATTGATCGTCTAACTTGTGACTTGCATTTTAGTTCCCCAAGATTGCATAAGATCGAGCCTATAGAAGAATGATTTAGGGCTTTTCTTTTTACTAGAAATAGGAGCTCAAAAGCCAAAAAACTTTTATACCTGCATAATTATCCGCTCCTCAACCCATTTGAGTTTTTTTATCCTATTTATGCTTAACCCTCATAATAAGTCATGGCCAAACTTTCCCCAAAGTGGAGTACATGTCTAGCTTGTGTTGAGTTGTGTTGTTTTGATACTAAGTCTTTGGTTGAGAGCGAGTGAATTAATGTGCGTGTATATTTGCAAAAGTTGAGGAAATTTGTGAGAAAGGAAAAAAAAAAGAAATAAAACAATGAAAGAATGCTCTTAGTGCTTCATTTGGATTTCTATTGAAAAGAAAGAAAGAGCAAATTGTTGAGAAAAAAAAAATAAAAAAATGTGTTCCAAAAAGTAAAAATCAAAGTGCTAATCAAAGATGTGTGAGATTTCGATTTGAGTTGGTGTTTGGACTAGCATGGGGGAGTTTTTACCCCTTAGTGTGTAATCCACTTTACCCTTTTTGCACCACATTCCTAAATTGTTATCCACACCTTTAACCTAGCCCCGTTACAACTAACCTCAATAAAGTCTCTTTTGACTTCTAAATTGAACTTGGTCAATTAGTAGTGGCGGGTAAGATTTTGTGCAAGTCATGATGAGGGACATCAAAATGTGGTAGAGGCGAGCTATTATGGTTGAGCATCCCTAGGGGGGAGTCAAACTCGGGACTTGGAAGTGGAGAGGAGTGAGAAATCACTCTTAGAAAGCCTATTTTTCAAGGGGACTCGGTTGATCGGTGAATTAGATCCCTTAAGTCACTCTTGTGCTTCCTAGTCATCTTTCCTCTTGTGTTTGGTTGGTCTCCTAAATCTTATTATGAACTCAGTTATCTTGCATGTCATGTTTGTAGCTTTGCATATAGAGCATTTAGGTTAGTTTGTTGCATGGTTTTTGTTTTTCATCTTTTTCTCCTCTTCTCTTTCTTCTTTCTCATTCTTGTTTTACTTGAGGACAAGTAAAATGCTAAGCTTGGGGGAGTTTGATAAGTGCATTTCTAACGCACTTTATGGACTCCTTTTTAGCTCATTTTGATCCTCTTTCTCCCATTTGTTCCCTCTTTCTTCTCCCTTTCCCCTTCTATTTCATTCACTTGATCATTCTTGATCATAGTGACTTTTTGCTAGATTTTCAGTCATTTTTGACTGAATTTCTAGTACATTTGCTTTCACCCTGTTTTGCCATGTTCTTAATATAGGTGGAACTAACTAAGATGGCTACGAGTTATAGAGTCAGCAAAGGAAGCAATGAAAATAGCACACGTTGATAAATGGTGCGCTCACACTATGGCCCATGTCCGCTTGCACAAAGGAGTACATTGCACAATAGTATGTTTTATAGGGCACTTCAAATGAACATAACTTTAAAACCACAAATCAGATGAAGGTAATTCCAGTTGGAGGTGAAAGCTTATTTCGATAGCTTTCCAACGATAGGTCATAAGCTTGATTTGGATCTAAAATGAAAGAGTTATGCTCGTTTTAAGTTGAACTGTCCGACCAGATCAGAAAGAAGGGTGCTCCTGCACCAAAAAATGGTGCGCCCGCACCGTTCAACGCTTGATGTCAGTTTTGGGGCAGAAGGAATGGTGCGCCCGCACCTGTTTTTAGTGCGCCCGCACCTGTTTTTGGTGCGCCCGCACCATTCGAATCTGCGAAGAAAAAAGACGAGGCTTGCCTTAATAACAGGAGAGTTTTAGTTTTTGGAACTTATGCTTTATTCTACTTTTTAGAGAGTTTATGAGGGCTTACATTAGAGAGATAAACACTTAGTTTTTGATCAAGATTTGAGATTCGTAGATTATAGTTTGTGATTTCTACAACATTGAAGGTACTTTTATTCGATTTAATTTCAAAGTTTCGGTTTTTATTCTCTTTTTTCGTTGATATTCCTTGTTCTTCGATATTATTAGATCTCCTTTATTCAAGTTTCATAATTGTTATTTCCATTAGATTAGATATCTCTTAATCATGTTTAGCCCTAGATTAGTTATAGATTTCATGTTTTATTGCTTTGAATCCATGATTAGTGAGTAGTTCCCTATCTAGGGTTAGGGTGAAAGTATGGATTAGAGTTTAAATGTTTTGTTAATGTGATTGTGATGAGTTAAAGACGTTTATGCATTGATCTTGGTGTTTTGAGGCCTTAGGATAGATATTGATCACATTTGTGCTTTGGTATTTTGTTTTCAAATGTTCTTAATTGAATTATGAATTCTTTTATCATCCCCATGAATCAACTTAATTTCTAGGCCAAGATATTGGGTAGAAATGAAGGGGATCCTATATTAAGGGTTTTCCAAATTCATTGGATCTCTTAATCAATTGACTAAAGACCATTCGAGAGAGGATTTAGTTGATTGATTAAGCGATCATTCTCGAGGACCGTTCGAGAGAGGACTCGGGTATTTTAGAGGAAAACTAAACCTTGCCTAATCGTCACATTTGATTCACAATTGCATTAATAAACGTTGTCCACTTTGATCCATACTAGTAACCTTAACTCTAATGTCTTCTTTATTCATATTTTCATCTCATTTTACTTGCTAGTACTTTGATAGTAGTTAGTCATTAGCTGATACTAAATCATTTTAAAACCCCTAAAAACCTTTCAATTAAGTAATTTAGACTTGACAGACTTTAATAAATCCCTTTTTCCCTGTGGATTGACCCTTGAGTTGCCTTTACTACGTTCTTAGTAATTGCTTGTTAGGAGTTATAAATATAGTTTGAAAAGCGATTTTTGGTGCCTTAACGACACACTAAAAACATCTTATCAGGATGGTGGACTGGAACCAAGTTCTTTTCATCAAACTTCAATCTAGATAAGCAATCTGCACTAATGATGTCAGTAGAACTTCCGGTGTCAATCTGAATTCTTCTTACCCTCAGATTAGCTATCTTCATTTCTACAACCAAAGGGTCATCATGTGGGGTTCTCAACTTCCCTCGATCTTGTTCACTAACCACCACTTTTGGGAAGGGCTCGGCCTTTGTCTGATCGGTCAATAAGACTTGGCCGAGCTCCCTGAGGTAGTATTTGTGCCCTCTATTGGTTGGTCCTCCAGCAGCAAATCCTCCGAAAATAACAAGGACGACATCATCATCCGTGCTTTCATTGTCATTCTTCTTGCTCTGACGATCATCTCTCTTCTGAAACTTCTTTCCACTTTGCGGTAAGTATGAGTTCATCTTTCCCTTACGGGCTAAATCCTCCAACGCCCTCTTAAGGTGTTTATATTCATTGGTCTCATGACCGCAATCCTTGTGAAAATGACAGTACTTGCTCTTGTCTCTATTTCTGTAATGAGTCTTCATCTCAGCTGGAGCCTTTAGTTCATATTAGTCCTTTATCTCCATAAGAATGGAGTATTGGTCTTTACTGAATTCAATGGAGTTGGCTGAAGACTCAATTTCCTTTCTCTTGCCTTTTCTGGATGAAGTGGTAGTTGAGGTGATAACCCAAGTATCAGCCTTTTTGGGGTTGCTCTTCTTTGGTTGAACAACCTCTTCGGGCTTCTTGGACTCGGGGTGCTTTGCCTCAGCACATACTTCAGTGGCATGTATAAAAGCTTCAGCTTCCTTTAAAGCTTCGGCAAGAGTAGTGACTTTCTTCTTCACAAGGTCAAAATTAAAACTTCCTGGCCTCAGACCCTGATGAAGGCGTCAAAGGCCACTCCAGCATTGAGATCTTGAATCTGAAGGGCTTCTAGATTGAATCTCTTAACAAAACTTCTAACAGCTTCTTTTGGTCCTTGGACGACCTTGCCCAAGTGCATGCTTGTCTTTTGTTCTTGCTGATTGGCAACAAAGTGACTAGTAAATAAGAAACTGAGTTCGGTGAAGTTGTTGACGGAATTAGGGGGAATATTATTGAACCAATTCTGAGCTACACCCTTTAGGGTAGCCGGGAAATTCTTACACCAAGTAGCATCATTTACTCCTTGGACGTACATCTGATGCTTGTAAGCGGACATGTGATCATCTGGATCGGTTGTTCCATCAAAAGGCTCTATTGTTGGGAGTTTTACCTTTGGGAAGGGGGGCGCCTCCATGATCCTGGCCGAGAATGGAGTAGGCCAATTGATCCGGAGGGCTCCCAGCTGTCCCTCAATGGGTATGAACTCTTTGCGATATCCTCTTAACACTGGATTAGATGTAGTGTTTGTTGGTATTGGACGCTTACAGACTAATGGTTGAACCACTGTCTTCTCTTGTCTTGGACGAACAAACGAAGGACCTAGACTCCTTCCTTCTATTCTGGAGGGTATCCTTAAAGGGGGGTCTCTTAAGTATGGGGTAGAGCCAGTAGCCGACTGTTGCAATGCCGCAGCCCTCTTTGCCTCTAGATATTCCCTAACATCTGTTTCCATTCGGACGAGCTTGATCTTGGGTTCTAACCACCAGATTCCAATCCATCTTCCTTCGATGTTCACTTCCTTCTAGCTGCTTTCCCTTGGCCGTCCTCCTATAGGGTTCCGGACGAACAGGTCGACTAGGACCTGAACGATTCTCTTGGGAACATCCACTAGGAGGAGCTAGATTGTTAGCAGCTGGCTCCGAATTATGATGGAGAAATAGCATTTTGTTCTTCATCTGTTCCTGGACGACTGCTGCCATCTTAGTCTGAAAGTCATTCAGGACATTCTCTAGGTGGGCAGCAGTCACTGGACGTTCAAGATTTTCCTGAATGACAGGCTGCTGGCTTGGTCCAGGAACATTGACGATGGACAGAGGTCTATCCCTTCCTCGGGGCGGTCTCTCATGTTCTACTGTGTCTTCAACATTGACCTGATGACTTTGATTCCTAGCCACATTGGACAATTGACAGTCAGTCATCGTTGCGTCTCTCCACTGACGGCGCCAAATGTTTAGTATGCTTATCCAGCAAGTAAGCTACAGGTTTAGCTTTCTTGTCCAGTGATGTTATGGTTTTATATAGTGTTTTTCCCCCTATATTTGAGCTAAAATGTGTATCAATGGTGCCCTTAGGAGCCATTTTATGCTAACTTTCTCCATCGAGTTGTGGTTCCGGTGATCAAGCTACCATTCCCCGAGCGGATGCTCAAGAAGAAGCGCGACCACCAGTATGGTAAGTTTTTAGAGGTGGTAAAGAATCTGCATGTAACAGTTCCTTTTACTGAATTATTAAATCAAGTGCCTGCTTATTCTAAATTTTTGAAAGAACTGTTGATGAGGAAGCGGACTCTCAATGAGGTGGAGACTGTGGCTTTTACTGCTGAATGCAGCGCTCTTTTACAAAACCAGTCTCCACCTAAATTGAAAGATCCAGGGAGTTTTTCCATCCCCTGTCACATTGGCACCATATTTATCGACAAAGCTTTATGTGATTTGGGTGCCAGTGTAAGTGTCATGCCTCTTTCTATCTGTAAGCAACTGAACATGGGTGAATTAAAATGTACTACCATTACTCTGCAAATGGCTGACCGTTCTGTGAAATACCCCCTAGGTATATTAGAGGACGTTCCTGTTATAGTAGGTAAATTCTTTATACCTGTGGACTTTGTTATATTAGACATGGCCGAAGACACTCAAACACCCATTATCCTTAGGAGACCTTTCCTCCATACTGCTGGGGCAGTTATAGATGTTAAAAGTGGGAAACTAACACTGACTGTGGGGGATGATAAGGTTATGTTTAGCCTAAACAATGCTCCTAAAAGCCCAATGCTAGAGGAATCATGTTATAGTGTTGATGTTATAGATGAACCGATCCATGACTGCATGCCTCATTCCCCCTCCCATGCTACTTCATATGATGTGCTTGTCTTAGAGTCTATTGCAGGTGATGAACACTTTCTAACGGTCTTACAGACTCACAAAAAGACCATTGGCTATAGCACTGATAACTTGACAGGAATAAGCCCTGACTTTAATGAGCATCGCATTCATCTACATGAAGGCCACCACACTAGCATTACAGTTCAACGCAGGTTGCAAGAGGTGGTACAACATGTGGCTACTAAACTGCTCAATCCAGGCTGATGGGCGGCAGATGTCCATGTCCCTTTCCTTTCCCTTGTTGCAATGAGGCCATTGCCAAGTTCAGCTTGGGGGAGGATTTGTGTAAGTATTAGTATTGTTTTTCTTTTTGCTTTTATTATTTTTCTTTTTGTTTTTACTGCTTTTTAGGTTAGTTAAGTTAGTTTAATTGCTTTGAAAAAATGAAAAAAAAAATGAAATATTGCTGAAAAAACACAAAAATACGAGTTGAATATGAATAGATTGACTGCTTCCCTGTGCCCCGAACTTTGCTCTGAAAAAAAAAACGATTTAACTCATTATACTGGATAGTTGGGCATTTGTGATTGGGATGTTGTGATGTGATCTATGATTGCCTTGATCTTGAGTAGATTTTGTTGATAAAGCGCCTATTTTAACTGCATGCTTGAATTGGTTAGATTGTGAGGATTAATTCTAGCCCTCGGATTTATCTCTATATCCGGTCTATTCTTGTGTGTTAGTTCCTCGTAGCATTCTTATCTTGGTTTTGGCATTGTACTCGTTGAGTTCCCGTGACTTTAGACATGTCTTTGTGATAGAGGCGTTCATTTGTTTAATCTAGGCCTCATAGTTGTTTAATGAATCATTTTCTCCCCTAGCCACGCTGAGCCTAATGACTTCTTTTTGGATCTATATTAAGCCACATTACACACCTTGAGCCTTTACAATGACTATTGTCCCAAGCCTAGCTTGGGGGAGCATTTGTTAAGTTAATATCATTTTTTGTGGTTGATTCCGTAGGGTGGTTGGAAAATAATGATATGTTTGTACAAAGAAAAGAAAGAAAAAGAAAAATAAAGTGAAAAAAATGATAATGAAAAATCTGAAAAATTTCTATGATCTTCACTCATTAACTTTCAAAAGTATTGGAAATTATGTTGAAAGATGCAATTATTGGTTGGTTCGTGAAATTTCAAGAGTTGGTTATTATCTTGGTTGCGTTGTTGATGCCATGGGAGTTGTTTCGACCTCACCTAGTCCTACTAGTGTTTTTTTCGCTCCCCTTTCTTGGCTTTTCCACCACATTCCCTAAATAATTTCCGTACCTTTACCCGAGCCCCATTACAACCCTAAGAAAGACCTTTTGAGCACATGTTTGATTGTTTATTGGAATAATACTGAGTCAATATGCCAAAGTTGAAGATTAAGTTTGTTATTTGAGTCGACCTTATTAGGATGAGCGATATTATACCTTTCTAAACACATGAGAGTGTGAGTGGGAAGGGCTATTATGGTTGGGTTGGTGAGCGATCAGGCACATATTTTGCCTGCCACAAAATTGAGAGGAGTGACACCTTGGTGAGCACCTTTTCAGGATTCGCATGATATGTAGGGCAGCTGCATTTGATGGTTTACTTAAGTGATTGGTAGTCAGGTGATCTGAGCAACTGAACTTGAATTTTGCTTGCTTGAACGATTTTGAGTTGGAAATAATTGAGTTTAAACTTTCCTATCTGAGGGGTGAAGCAATCTTATTCTTACTCATGTTGTGCTTTGCTTGAGGACAAGCAAAGGTTTAGCTTGGGGGAGTTTGATGTTATGGTTTTATATAGTGTTTTTCCCCCTATATTTGAGCTAAAATGTGTATCAATGGTGCTCTTAGGAGCCATTTTATGCTAACTTTCTCCATCGAGTTGTGGTTTTCTGTTCTGTGTCTGATTGCAGGTTTTAGAGAGTTTTCTCCCTATTTTCTACTATTATCTGACCATTACACTGGACTGGAGAGGTTCGAAGACATATATGATGAGTTCCGGGGTCCCAAGAATGCTTTCCGAGGCCTTGGACAAAAGAAGAAGTGAAGCCTTGGCGTCTGAAGCCAAGGAAGGAAGAATCGGACCTGAGCCCGATAGGGCGTTCATCGCCTTCAGAAATAAGGATCGTTGCGGGCCCGATCGGGCGATGTCGCCCGGTCGTTATTTCGGTGAGGAGCCCGATCGGGCGGTTCGGCCCTATCTAATCGGGCATGCTTGGCGATGTTTTGCGCTGGATTGTGAGGCTTGGTGTTCGGCCCGATCTCATCGGGCGTGTTGGCCCGATTGAATCGGGCGAGGTCTAGTTTTGAAGCCCAGCTGCTGTATTGAGCCCGATCTCATCGGGCTGACTTGGCCCGATCGGGCGACTGTTTCGCGCGCTCATTTAATGAATGTCGGTCTACTTAGTATAAATAGGAAAATCATACATCTTTTATTCATCTTTGTTTTAGTCATTATTTCTCATAGTTTCTCTCAAGAACCCTAGTTTTACTACTTTTCATTGTGGATTCAAGATCAAACCTTTGGATTATTCGCAAGTTCAATATAGTTCTTCAGTTTGGTAATCTTCTTTATTGCTTTCTCTATTATTGATTAGATTGATTTCTTAGTTATTTGCAATAGTTCAAAGTATGAATTTTTACATGGAATTTGTTATTGTTTTCTCAAGCATGAGTGAGTAGTTTTATTTCTAGGATTGTGGGGATCTATGTATGCAATGAGGGATTGATAGATTAGTATAATTATCCTTTATTTCAATTGTTTCCTGTGATTGAATCGTTCATGCTAGATTTATGAATTAGGCCTGATTTGTATTTCTATTATCGCAATATTGAATCTGCTTCGAGAGGAGAGATTTCGTATAGGCTTTCAATCATTAGGCATAGTGATCCTTGACCATGCGAGAGCGGCAAGGTGATCTTTGAGGGAGGTAATGTTCGAGAGAAATTACATGTGCCCTAGATAAATTGACTTATTGGGTGATTATTATTCGTCTCTGATTTCCCAAATTGTATGCATAGTAATCCATAGTCCTAGTTCTTTATTAATTGATTCTTACCTTCATATTTAGTTCTGTCATTCGCCTATTAGTTTAGTCACACACCCATTTTCAACTGATTTAGTTAGTATAATATTAGAATTCAGATACAATAATATAACTTTCTCCCTGTGGATTCGATCCTGACTTCCCTGACTACTTGTTAGTGGGCCTTAGGTTATTTTTGATAAGGTGATACGACTTTAGCCTGTCAAATTTTGGCGCCGTTGCCGGGGAGACGGTTTAATTTTATTTTGTCTGAATTATATTATTACACTAACCTCTACTCGAAGAACACCTGTTCTTTGGAGCATCTCACGTTTGTTTTAGTGTTTTTGGTGTATGAGTAGGAAATTGAAATCCCCATATCTCATTCCATTTGACCCGGAGATTGGAAAGACTGCTCGTAGACTCAAAAAAACTAAGCAAACCAAGTTGTCTGCAGGGACACCTTCCCAAAAGGCACCTTCTCCACCATCTTCACCACAACAAGGCTTCCCTGCCTCACCTATTACTGCTAGAATGGGTGACGAAGCTAAACCGACCTTCAGAGACTATGCACAACCATCTCCTGATAATGTGCCCACTGGGGTCCGGTTGCCTACTATTGCTGCTGCGAATTTTGAAATCAAGTCTCATGTTCTGAATATGTTTCAGAATAATCAGTTTGCTGGGTTACCATCTGAAGACCCAAATCAGCACATGCAGCGATTTTTACAATGTTATGCTACTCAGAAGCAAGCTGGTGTTACTGCTAATGAGATGAAACTCATCTTATTTGGTTTTTCTCTGCGCGACAAAGCTTTATTTTGGTATAATAAGCTGCCTTCCACCATCACCACCTGAGCAGAACTCTCAAAGATCTTTCTCATCAAGTGGTACCCTTACCAAAAGATTGCAGATATGCGTCATGAAATAGTGACTTTCACCCAAGATCTTGGGGAGTCACTGTATGAAGCTTGGGAAAGATTCAAAGATCTGCAGTGTCTTTGTCCTCATCATGGTTTTGACAAGTGGTATCTGTGTCATATTTTTTACACTAGAGTTGATGCAGATACGAGACGGGTAATTGATGGAGCTGCTGGTGGGTTCTTCATGGATAAAGCCATAGACGAAGGGTATGAACTTCTGGAGAAACTCGCTTCTAACCAAGCGTCTACTATTCGTTCTTCTATGACAAAGGGAGGCAAACATGATGTTGAAGCCATTTCTTTACTGACCGGACAACTAGCTACTCTTCACCAGAAGATTGATTCTTTGAAGCTAGGTAACAATTCCTCCCCTCACATGAGGGTCAATGCTATGGCTAGTGTTTTTGGTTACAATGCTTTCATCTGTGACGCTTGTGGGATAGCTGGACATAACTCTCAAGAGTGCCCCGCTCTTTCACATTCTAGTGAGCCAGTGCACGCATTACAATCCCAACACAAGCCCCAGTTCGATCCTTACTCCAATACATATAATCATGGGATGAGAGATCATCCAAATCTCTCGTATAGGAGTAATAATGTGATGAATCCGCAACAACAACATTATCCACAGCATCAACAACAACAACAATATCAACCACAAGCTCCTCCTGGATATCAAAGAACTCAGTTTCAACAGCATCGTATAGGAGTAATAATGTGGGGTTCTCAACTTCCCCCGATCTTGTTCACTAACCACCACTTTTGGGAAGGGCTCGGCCTTTGTCTGATCGGTCAATAAGACTTGGCCGAGCTCCCTGAGGTAGTATTTGTGCCCTCTATTGGTTGGTCCTCCAGCAGCAAATCCTCCGAAAATAACAAGGACGACATCATCATCCGTGCTTTCATTGTCCTTCTTCTTGCTCTGACGATCATCTCTCTTCTGAAACTTCTTTCCACTTTGCGGTAAGTATGAGTTCATCTTTCCCTTGCGGGCTAAATCCTCCAACACCCTCTTAAGGTGTTTATATTCATTGGTCTCATGACCGCAATCCTTGTGAAAATGACAGTACTTGCTCTTGTCTCTATTTCTGTAATGAGTCTTCATCTCAGCTGGAGCCTTTAGTTCATATTAGTCCTTTATCTCCATAAGAATGGAGTATTGGTCTTTGCTGAATTCAATGGAGTTGGCTGAAGACTCAATTTCCTTTCTCTTGCCTTTTCTGGACGAAGTGGTAGTTGAGGTGATAGCCCAAGTCTCAGCCTTTTTGGGGTTGCTCTTCTTTGGTTGAACAACCTCTTCAGGCTTCTTTGACTCGGGGTGCTTTGCCTCAGCACATACTTCAGTGGCATGTATAAAAGCTTCAGCTTCCTTTAAAGCTTCGGCAAGAGTAGTGATTTTCTTCTTCACAAGGTCAAAATTAAAACTTCCTGGCCTCAGACCCCTGATGAAGGCGTCAAAGGCCACTCCAGCATTGAGATCTTGAATCTGAAGGGCTTCTAGATTGAATCTCTTAACAAAACTTCTAAGAGCTTCTTTTGGTCCTTGGACGACCTTGCCCAAGTGCATGCTTGTCTTTTGTTCTTGCTGATTGGCAACAAAGTGACTAGTAAATAAGAAACTGAGTTCGGTGAAGTTGTTGACGGAATTAGGGGGAATATTATTGAACCAATTCTGAGCTACACCCTTTAGGGTAGCCGGGAAATTCTTACACCAAGTAGCATCATTTACTCCTTGGACGTACATCTGATGCTTGTAAGCGGACATGTGATCATCTGGATCGGTTGTTCCATCAAAAGGCTCTATTGTTGGGAGTTTTACCTTTGGGAAGGGGGGCGCCTCCATGATCCTGGCCGAGAATGGAGTAGGCCAATTGATCCGGAGGGCTCCCAGCTGTCCCTCAATGGGTATGAACTCTTTGCGATATCCTCTTAACACTGGATTAGATGTAGTGTTTGTTGGTATTGGACGCTTACAGACTAATGGTTGAACCACTGTCTTCTCTTGTCTTGGACGAACAAACGAAGGACCTAGACTCCTTCCTTCTATTCTGGAGGGTATCCTTAAAGGAGGGGTCTCTTAAGTATGGGGTAGAGCTAGTAGCCGACTATTGCAATGCCGCAGCCCTCTTTGCCTCTAGATATTCCCTGGCATCTGTTTCCATTCGGTGTCCATTCGGACGAGCTTGATCTTGGGTTCTAACCACCAGATTCCAATCCATCTTCCTTCGATGTTCACTTCCTTCTAGCTGCTTTCCCTTGGCCGTCCTCCTATAGGGTTCCGGACGAACAGGTCGACTAGGACCTGAACGATTCTCTTGGGAACATCCACTAGGAGGAGCTAGATTGTTAGCAGCTGGCTCCGAATTATGATGGAGAAATAGCATTTTGTTCTTCATCTGTTCCTGGACGACTGCTGCCATCTTAGTCTGAAAGTCATTCAGGACATTCTCTAGGTGGGCAGCAGTCACTGGACGTTCAAGATTTTCCTGAATGACAGGCTGCTGGCTTGGTCCAGGAACATTGACGATGGACAGAGGTCTATCCCTTCCTCGGGGCGGTCTCTCATGTTCTACTGTGTCTTCAACATTGACCTGATGACTTTGATTCCTAGCCACATTGGACAATTGACAGTCAGTCATCGTTGCGTCTCTCCACTGACGGCGCCAAATGTTTAGTATGCTTATCCAGCAAGTAAGCTACAGGTTTAGCTTTCTTGTCCAGTGATGTTATGGTTTTATATAGTGTTTTTCCCCCTATATTTGAGCTAAAATGTGTATCAATGGTGCCCTTAGGAGCCATTTTATGCTAACTTTCTCCATCGAGTTGTGGTTCCGGTGATCAAGCTACCATTCCCCGAGCGGATGCTCAAGAAGAAGCGCGACCACCAGTATGGTAAGTTTTTAGAGGTGGTAAAGAATCTGCATGTAACAGTTCCTTTTACTGAATTATTAAATCAAGTGCCTGCTTATTCTAAATTTTTGAAAGAACTGTTGATGAGGAAGCGGACTCTCAATGAGGTGGAGACTGTGGCTTTTACTGCTGAATGCAGCGCTCTTTTACAAAACCAGTCTCCACCTAAATTGAAAGATCCAGGGAGTTTTTCCATCCCCTGTCACATTGGCACCATATTTATCGACAAAGCTTTATGTGATTTGGGTGCCAGTGTAAGTGTCATGCCTCTTTCTATCTGTAAGCAACTGAACATGGGTGAATTAAAATGTACTACCATTACTCTGCAAATGGCTGACCGTTCTGTGAAATACCCCCTAGGTATATTAGAGGACGTTCCTGTTATAGTAGGTAAATTCTTTATATCTGTGGACTTTGTTATATTAGACATGGCCGAAGACACTCAAACACCCATTATCCTTAGGAGACCTTTCCTCCATACTACTGGGGCAGTTATAGATGTTAAAAGTGGGAAACTAACACTGACTGTGGGGGATGATAAGGTTATGTTTAGCCTAAACAATGCTCCTAAAAGCCCAATGCTAAAGGAATCATGTTATAGTGTTGATGTTATAGATGAACCGATCCATGACTGCATGCCTCATTCCCCCTCCCATGCTACTTCAAATGATGTGCTTGTCTTAGAGTCTATTGCAGGTGATGAACACTTTCTAACGGTCTTACAGACTCACAAAAAGACCATTGGCTATAGCACTCATGACTTGACAGGAATAAGCCCTGACTTTAATGAGCATCGCATTCATCTACATGAAGGCCACCACACTAGCATTACAGTTCAACGCGGATTGCAAGAGGTGGTACAACATGTGGCTACTAAACTGCTCGATCCAGGCTGATGGGCGGCAGATGTCCATGTCCCTTTCCTTTCCCTTGTTGCAATGAGGCCATTGCCAAGTTCAGCTTGGGGGAGGATTTGTGTAAGTATTAGTATTGTTTTTCTTTTTGCTTTTATTATTTTTCTTTTTGTTTTTACTGCTTTTTAGGTTAGTTAAGTTAGTTTAATTGCTTTGAAAAAATGAAAAGAAAAATGAAATATTGCTGAAAAAACACAAAAATACGAGTTGAATATGAATAGATTGACTGCTTCCCTGTGCCCCGAACTTTGCTCAGAAAAAAAAAACGATTTAACTCATTATACTGGATAGTTGGGCATTTGTGATTGGGATGTTGTGATGTGATCTATGATTGCCTTGATCTTGAGTAGATTTTGTTGATAAAGCGCCTATTTTAACTGCATGCTTGAATTGGTTAGATTGTGAGGATTAATTCTAGCCCTCGGATTTATCTCTATATCCGGTCTATTCTTGTGTGTTAGTTCCTCGTAGCATTCTTATCTTGGTTTTGGCATTGTACTCGTTGAGTTCTGGTGACTTTAGACATGTGCTGTGATAGAGGCGTTCATTTGTTTAATCTAGGCCTCATAGTTGTTTAATGAATCATTTTCTCCCCTAGCCACGCTGAGCCTAATGACTTCTTTTTGGATCTATATTAAGCCACATTACACACCTTGAGCCTTTACAATGACTATTGTCCCAAGCCTAGCTTGGGGGAGCATTTGTTAAGTTAATATCATTTTTTGTGGTTGATTCCGTAGGGTGGTTGGAAAATAATGATATGTTTGTACAAAGAAAAGAAAGAAAAAGAAAAATAAAGTGAAAAAAATGATAATGAAAAATCTGAAAAATTTCTATGATCTTCACTCATTAACTTTCAAAAGTATAGGAAATTATGTTGAAAGATGCAATTATTGGTTGGTTCGTGAAATTTCAAGAGTTGGTTATTATCTTGGTTGCGTTGTTGATGCCATGGGAGTTGTTTCGACCTCACCTAGTCCTACTAGTGTTTTTTTCGCTCCCCTTTCTTGGCTTTTCCACCACATTCCCTAAATAATTTCCGTACCTTTACCCGAGCCCCATTACAACCCTAAGAAAGACCTTTTGAGCACATGTTTGATTGTTTATTGGAATAATACTGAGTCAATATGCCAAAGTTGAAGATTAAGTTTGTTATTTGAGTCGACCTTATTAGGATGAGCGATATTATACCTTTCTAAACACATGAGAGTGTGAGTGGGAAGGGCTATTATGGTTGGGTTGGTGAGCGATCAGGCACATATTTTGCCTGCCACAAAATTGAGAGGAGTGACACCTTGGTGAGCACCTTTTCAGGATTCGCATGATATGTAGGGCAGCTGCATTTGATGGTTTACTTAAGTGATTGGTAGTCAGGTGATCTGAGCAACTGAACTTGAATTTTGCTTGCTTGAACGATTTTGAGTTGGAAATAATTGAGTTTAAACTTTCCTATCTGAGGGGTGAAGCAATCTTATTCTTACTCATGTTGTGCTTTGCTTGAGGACAAGCAAAGGTTTAGCTTGGGGGAGTTTGATGTTATGGTTTTATATCGTGTTTTTCCCCCTATATTTGAGCTAAAATGTGTATCAATGGTGCTCTTAGGAGCCATTTTATGCTAACTTTCTCCATCGAATTGTGGTTTTATGTTCTGTGTCTGATTGCAGGTTTTAGAGAGTTTTCTCCCTATTTTCTACTATTATCTGACCATTACACTGGACTGGAGAGGTTCGAAGACATATATGATGAGTTCCGGGGTCCCAAGAATGCTTTCCGAGGCCTTGGACAAAAGAAGAAGTGAAGCCTTGGCGTCTGAAGCCAAGGAAGGAAGAATCGGACCTGAGTCCGATGATATCGGGAGCCTCACGCCCGATAGGGCGTTCATCGCCATCAGAAACAAGAATCGTTGCGGGCCCGATCGGGCGATGTCGCCCGGTCGTTGTTTCGGTGAGGAGCCTGATCGGGCGGTTCGGCCCTATCTAATCGGGCATGCTTGGCGATGTTTTGCGCTGGATTGTGAGGCTTGGTGTTCGGCCCGATCTCATCGGGCGTGTCGGCCCGATTGAATCGGGAGAGGTCTAGTTTTGAAGCCCAGCTGCTGTATTGAGCCCGATCTCATCGGGCTGACTTGGCCCGATTGGGCAACTGTTTCGCGCGCTCATTTAATGAATGTCGGTCTACTTAGTATAAATAGGAAAATCAGACATCTTTTATTCATCTTTGTTTTAGTCATTATTTCTCATAGTTTCTCTCAAGAACCCTAGTTTTACTACTTTTCATTGTGGATTCAAGATCAAACCTTTGGATTATTCGCAAGTTCAATATAGTTCTTCAGTTTGGTAATCTTCTTTATTGCTTTCTCTATTATTGATTAGATTGATTTCTTAGTTATTTGCAATAGTTCAAAGTATGAATTTTTACATGGAATTTGTTATTGTTTTCTCAAGCATGAGTTAGTAGTTTTATTTCTAGGATTGTGGGGATCTATGTATGCAATGAGGGATTAATAGATTAGTATAATTATCCTTTATTTCAATTGTTTCCTGCGATTGAATCGTTCATGCTAGATTTATGAATTAGGCCTGATTTGTATTTCTATTATCGCAATATTGAATCTGCTTCGAGAAGAGAGATTTCGTATAGGCTTTCAATCATTAGGCATAGTGATCCTTGACCATGCGAGAGCGGCTAGGTGATCTTTGAGGGAGGTAATGTTCGAGAGAAATTACATGTGCCCTAGATAAATTGACTTATTGGGTGATTATTATTCGTCTCTGATTTCCCAAATTGTATGCATAGTGATCCATAGTCCTAGTTCTTTATTAATTGATTCTTACCTTCATATTTAGTTCTGTCATTCGCCTATTAGTTTAGTCACACACCCATTTTCAACTGATTTAGTTAGTATAATATTAGAATTCAGATACAATAATATAACTTTCTCCCTGTGGATTCGATCCTGACTTCCCTGACTACTTGTTAGTGGACCTTAGGTTATTTTTGATAAGGTGATACGACTTTAGCCTGTCAAATTTTGGCGCCGTTGCCGGGGAGACGGTTTAATTTTATTTTGTCTGAATTATATTATTACACTAACCTCTACTCGAAGAACACCTGTTCTTTGGAGCATCTCACGTTTGTTTTAGTGTTTTTGGTGTATGAGTAGGAAATTGAAATCCCCAGATCTCATTCCATTTGACCCGGAGATTGGAAAGACTGCTCGTAGACTCAAAAAGACAACTAAGCAAACCAAGTTGTCTGCAGGGACACCTTCCCAAAAGGCACCTTCTCCACCATCTTCACCACAACAAGGCTTCCCTGCCTCACCTATTACTGCTAGAATGGGTGACGAAGCTAAACCGACCTTCAGAGACTATGCACAACCATCTCCTGATAATGTGCCCACTGGGGTCCAGTTGCCTACTATTGCTGCTGCGAACTTTGAAATCAAGTCTCATGTTCTGAATATGGTTCAGAATAATCAGTTTGCTGGGTTACCATCTGAAGACCCAAATCAGCACATGCAGCGATTTTTACAATGTTATGCTACTCAGAAGCAAGCTGGTGTTACTGCTAATGAGATGAAACTCATCTTATTTGGTTTTTCTCTGCGCGACAAAGCTTTATTTTGGTATAATAAGCTGCCTTCCACCATCACCACCTGGGCAGAACTCTCAAAGATCTTTCTCATCAAGTGGTACCCTTACCAAAAGATTGCAGATATGCGTCATGAAATAGTGACTTTCACCCAAGATCTTGGGGAGTCACTGTATGAAGCTTGGGAAAGATTCAAAGATCTGCAGCGTCTTTGTCCTCATCATGGTTTTGACAAGTGGTATCTGTGTCATATTTTTTACACTAGAGTTGATGCAGATACAAGACAGGTAATTGATGGAGCTGCTGGTGGGTTCTTCATGGATAAAGCCATAGACGAAGGGTATGAACTTCTGGAGAAACTCGCTTCTAACCAAGCGTCTACTATTCGTTCTTCTATGACAAAGGGAGGCAAACATGATGTTGAAGCCATTTCTTTACTGACCGGACAACTAGCTACTCTTCACCAGAAGATTGATTCTTTGAAGCTAGGTAACAATTCCTCCCCTCACATGAGTGTCAATGCTATGGCTAGTGTTTTTGGTTACAATGCTTTCATCTGTGACGCTTGTGGGATAGTTGGACATAACTCTCAAGAGTGCCCCGCTCTTTCACATTCTAGTGAGCTAGTGCACGCATTACAATCCCAACACAAGCCCCAATTCGATCCTTACTCCAATACATATAATCCTGGGATGAGAGATCATCCAAATCTCTCGTATAGGAGTAATAATGTGATGAATCCGCAACAACAACATTATCCACAGCATCAACAACAACAACAATATCAACCACAAGCTCCTCCTGGATATCAGAGAACTCAGTTTCAACAGCATCATTCTACACCTCCTTCAGACCCAGCTATTGCTGAACTCAAAAGTCTAATGTTGCATATGCAAAAAGGTATTATTTCCTTTCAAGTAGATACCAGGTCTCAATTTGAGAGCTTGCATGCTCAGAATAAGCTACAAGGGACACACAATAAGATGTTGGAGTCACAAATAGCTCAGCTGGCTAGTTCATCTGCTAGTAGGCCATCTGGGTCACTGCCTTCGCAACCAATGCAACCCAGGGACACCGCCAATGCTATCACCCTTCGCAGTGGAGTGTTGTACGATGCTCCGGCAATGCTAGAGGTGGAATCATCAATTTCGAAGAAACCACAAGAAGTGCCTGAGGATGCTGAACCTGAGGCAGAGTAAGGAGCTGCAGATAAGACTATGGAGGTGACTAAGGAGAAAACTGTGCCTCCGGTGATCAAGCTACCATTCCCCGAGCTGATGCTCAAGAAGAAGCTCGACCACCAGTATGGTAAGTTTTTAGAGGTGGTAAAGAATCTGCATGTAACAGTTCCTTTTACTGAATTATTAAATCAAGTGCCTGCTTATTCTAAATTTTTGAAAGAACTGTTGATGAGGAAGCGGACTCTCAATGAGGTGGAGACTGTGGCTTTTACTGCTGAATGCAGCGCTCTTTTACAAAACCAGTCTCCACCTAAATTGAAAGATCCAGGGAGTTTTTCCATCCCCTGTCACATTGGCACCATATTTATCGACAAAGCTTTATGTGATTTGGGTGCCAGTGTAAGTGTCATGCCTCTTTCTATCTGTAAGCAACTGAACATGGGTGAATTAAAATGTACTACCATTACTCTGCAAATGGCTGACCGTTCTGTGAAATACCCCCTAGGTATATTAGAGGACGTTCCTGTTATAGGTAAATTCTTTATACCTGTGGACTTTGTTATATTAGACATGGCCGAAGACACTCAAACACCCATTATCCTTGGGAGACCTTTCCTCCATACTGCTGGGGCAGTTATAGATGTTAAAAGTGGGAAACTAACACTGACTGTGGGGGATGATAAGGTTATGTTTAGCCTAAACAATGCTCATAAAAGCCCAATGCTAGAGGAATCATGTTATAGTGTTGATGTTATAGATGAACTGATCCATGACTACATGCCTCATTCCCCCTCCCATGCTACTTTAAATGATGTGCTTGCCTTAGAGTCTATTGCAGGTGATGAACACTTTCTAACGGTCTTACAAACTCACAAAAAGACCATTGCCTATAGCACTGATGACTTGACAGGAATAAGCCCTGACTTTAATGAGCATCGCATTCATATACATGAAGGCCACCACACTAGCATTACAGTTCAACGCGGGTTGCAAAAGGTGGTACAACATGTGGCTACTAAACTGCTCGATCTAGGCTGATGGGCGGCTGATGTCCATGTCCCTTTCCTTTCCCTTGTTGCAATGAGGCCATTGCCAAGTTCAGCTTGGGGGAGGATTTCTGTAAGTATTAGTATTGTTTTTCTTTTTGTTTTTATTATTTTTCTTTTTGTTTTTACTGCTTTTAGGTTAGTTAAGTTAGTTTAATTGCTTTGAAAAAATGAAAAAAAAAATGAAATATTGCTGAAAAAACACAAAAATACGAGTTGAATATGAATAGATTGAATGCTTCCCTGTGCCCCGAACTTTGCTCTGAAAAAAAAAACGATTTAACTCATTATACTGGATAGTTGGGCATTTGTGATTGGGATGTTGTGATGTGATCTATGATTGCCTTGATCTTGAGTAGATTTTGTTGATAAAGCGCCTATTTTAACTGCATGCTTGAATTGGTTAGATTGTGAGAATTCATTCTAGCCCTCGGATTTATCTCTATATCCGGTCTATTCTTGTGTGTTAGTTCCTCGTAGCATTCTTATCTTGGTTTTGGCATTGTACTCGTTGAGTTCTGGTGACTTTAGACATGTGCTGTGATAGAGGCGTTCATTTGTTTAATCTAGGCCTCATAGTTGTTTAATGAATCATTTTCTCCCCTAGCCCCGCTGAGCCTAATGACTTCTTTTTGGATCTATATTAAGCCACATTACACACCTTGAGCCTTTACAATGACTATTGTCCCAAGCCTAGCTTGGGGGAGCATTTGTTAAGTTAATATCATTTTTTGTGGTTGATTCCGTAGGGTGGTTGGAAAATAATGATATGTTTGTACAAAGAAAAGAAAGAAAAAGAAAAATAAAGTGAAAAAAATGATAATGAAAAATCTGAAAAATTTCTATGATCTTCACTCATTAACTTTCAAAAGTATTGGAAATTATGTTGAAAGATGCAATTATTGGTTGGTTCGTGAAATTTCAAGAGTTGGTTATTATCTTGGTTGCGTTGTTGATGCCATGGGAGTTGTTTCGACCTCACCTAGTCCTACTAGTGTTTTTTTCGCTCCCCTTTCTTAGCTTTTCCACCACATTCCCAAAATAATTTCCGTACCTTTACCCGAGCCCCATTACAACCCTAAGAAAGACCTTTTGAGCACATGTTTGATTGTTTATTGGAATAATACTGAGTCAATATGCCAAAGTTGAAGATTAAGTTTGTTATTTGAGTCGACCTGATTAGGATGAGCGATATTATACCTTTCTAAACACTTGAGAGTGTGAGTGGGAAGAGCTATTATGGTTGGGTTGGTGATCAGGCACATATTTTGCCTGCCACAAAATTGAGAGGAGTGACACCTTGGTGAGCACCTTTTCAAGATTCACATGATATGTAGGGCAGCTGCATTTGATGGTTTACTTAAGTGATTGGTAGTCAGGTGATCTGAGCAACTGAACTTGAATTTTGCTTGCTTGAACGATTTTGAGTTGGAAATAATTGAGTTTAAACTTTCCTATCTGAGGGGTGAAGCAATCCTATTCTTACTCATGTTGTGCTTTGCTTGAGGACAAGCAAAGGTTTAGCTTGGAGGAGTTTGATGTTATGGTGTTATATAGT
The DNA here is from genome assembly GCA_947646795.1 of Beta lomatogona. Lineage (NCBI taxonomy): Eukaryota > Viridiplantae > Streptophyta > Magnoliopsida > Caryophyllales > Amaranthaceae > Beta > Beta lomatogona. The sequence goes on along the minus strand of CANSNZ010000927.1, from coordinate 4,214,484 downwards.
GTTTTTCCCCCTATATTTGAGCTAAAATGTGTATCAATGGTGCTCTTAGGAGCCATTTTATGCTAACTTTCTCCATCGAGTTGTGGTTTTCTGTTCTGTGTCTGATTGCAGGTTTTAGAGAGTTTTCTCCCTATTTTCTACTATTATCTGACCATTACACTGGACTGGAGAGGTTCGAAGACATATATGATGAGTTCCGGGGTCCCAAGAATGCTTTCCGAGGCCTTGGACAAATGAAGAAGTGAAGCCTTGGCGTCTGAAGCCAAGGAAGGAAGAATCGGACCTGAGCCCGATAGGGCGTTCATCGCCTTCAGAAATAAGAATCGTTAACATTCATATTGATGTCATATTCTCTTACCACAATTCTTTATAAGGTATTGTTTTCAAACTCAAACCTTTCAATTTTTCTTTACTTATCACGTTGTGACGTAAAATTTTCAATTTCTTAATGGACAAAAAATACGAAAAGTAGCAAAATAAATTTAAAAATTTAAAAATAATAACATATTAGTTTATTGTAACTGACCCGAGGCATCGCCCGGGCAAAAAAAACTAGTTGGCTCATTAATGTTTGTGCAATGTCACAACATATGTTAGATTTACTTCTACAATTAATTGAATCAATCTCAAATCTACTTTAAAACTATAAAGAAATTGACGAACCCACTCGTGGAAGGCTGTATCAAACAATGACACAAAATAGGCTTTACATAATTGAGTACCATCTATACAATAATGATCATGTTTGAAATTAGTATTTTATTTGATCGGTTTGATCTGTATGTGTTAGATTTGATTTTTCAAAGCGTCTATGGTCGTGCACACTCGTGCCTATCATCCCATCAGCTCATTTTCAAAGGGTCGTATATGTCTCACTCGTTTTTTATCGGAATTGAGCTTTTCACTGGGTGTTGGAAAGCTATTGACCCAAATTTTCATCTGCAACTCCAATCTTCCAAAAATATTGAGTGCGCTGTGAGAAATGTCTATTTGAAGTTAACCCTTGTGCACAAACCCTTCTCTTTTTGCATAAAATCTTCTAAAACGTGTTGTGTTTACCCCGGTAAACCCTTTTTATGCTCGGTGTGTCGGATGATGACCTTGGAGGCAACATTGTTTTGAAAAGATAGCTAAAATTAAATACAATGAATAAAACGCGTTACTCTTATGAACTAAATGGAATTATTCATATAAATCAATGTTGTTACCCTGACAGATAAGGTTACTCTTAACAATAAATAGGGTGTTACTCTTATAAACAAATGGGATTACTTTTATAACAAGAGAATATACTAATCAGTTTAATCTTATGAACAAATGAAGTTACTCGTATAAAGAAATATGGTTATTTTTGTGAAAATTTGGGGTTACAACTCGTATGATTAATTGAGGTTACGAATATGAATAAATGAGGTTTCTTTTATGATTAAATAGGGTTACTCATAAAATTAAATGAGGTTACTCATATGTGTAACACCCCCAAATTTCTCTCTTTCTAAAAACATATTTTAATATAAAACTCTTTGAGAAACTTGAGAGTATTACCGCCACGTGATAACGTTAAAGGCTTTAATACTAACTATTAACTGAACTTTAAACTGGTGCAGCGTAAATAACTGAAATAACTTCTCTTTATTGATTAAAACTTTATTGTACAACTATAACAATGGAAATATAGAAAATAAAATGACAACTCCTTGACTAATTATGATTCCTCACTAGCTCCCCCATATGAAGTATGCATCATATCAACCTGTAAATTCTGCTCGCCAAAATAGGGTCATCACAGGGACAAAGCCATAAAACAAAACAAAAAGCGTGTCAGTAAAAATACTGAGTACATGTATATGCGGAATATTAAACACTTTATTTAATTTAACATTCAAAACTTTTAACTTTCATAAACCTTCTTTTGATACTTTTAATACTTATATAATATAAAGTATATAACTTTAATAAAAATCCTTTTTCCTTGCCTAGGTACCTTTCCTAAAGTGTGCACACCCCCCAAGTTTAGTATTCCTTAATGAGTCTATTACGAGGGGTTACTACCTTGTCCACATGACTTATACAAAAAGTACATGGGTAAATAATATAATGGCTACCGTTCTTGCTAATAAATAACAAGCCGTTGCCTGGGTAAATAATGTTAATAGCTACCGTTCTTGCTAATAAATAACAAGCTGTTGCCTCTTTATTATTGCGATCATAAAAGATCATATATCTAATAAAAATCCTTCTGAAATAATCCTCCTTTAAAAAGAATAGTACTACTTATAAATTTAGCCATATAAAGGCATAAGTAAAATAACTTGCTTAAGAGGTAACTTTTGAAAAATAATAATAATTCAAAAACACTCCTTTTTAAATATTTAAACATGCATTTAAATATCAAACTCCTTGTAAATTATAAGAATACAGATTCAAAGATCACACTTTATAATAATATTGAACTAAAGACATATCAAGTGCATAATAAAATTAATAAACATTCAAACATGTTCATACAAAACACATGTAGTTCATAATAAAACTTATAAAACATGACTTCAATCCAAAATATTTTCCTAAAAACATGATACTAAGGTTGTAAAAATAATTATTAAAGATCTACATATACACGCACCTTAAAAATTAATAACTACTAGGGAGAAGAGAAAGGGTAGGTTAAAAGAGAGAGAGAGTTTAAACTTGAGAAAAGAGATGTATTTCTCAAATTTGGTGTGAAGAATATGATGGGTGGAGACCCCTATTTATACTAGTTAGATAGGTAGAGTCGGAATAGGACTAGGAAACTAAAAGATGAATCTAAGAAAAAAAAATAAACTAATCTAGCTAAGATATAGCTAATATTTACTATTATCCATCTAAGATTAGGAAACGATATAAATTATCCCATAATACATAATTATCTAAGATAAAATAACTAAAAGATAAGCAAAGAGGAAACAAATAACCAAAGTTTATCACACGCTAACAACTTAGCCGCGTGAGATTATGGCTAACAAACATCTTCTTTTCTCTTTTTTTTTTTTGTAATTCTTTTATGATTTTCTTTTAGGAAATACTTCAACTACTAAACTAACTACTTGGATTATAATTTGTAAACTTAGGCCCAATATAGAATTTGGGCTAGAATTTATTTGAAAACCCCATAATATATCATAAAAGCCTATTTAAAACCTTTATAATTAATAATAAACCTCTTTAATAATTAAAATCCTTTTAAAAATTATAATTAATAACTTACAAAAAATACGAAGTATTACAGACTACCCCCCTTAAAAGAAGTTTCGTCCTCGAAACTTAAAGCAAACAAACAAAAATAAAGCATGTAATTCACATATATCACAAAATTTTGTATCAAAGTAAGTTGGCTCATTTAATAACTCATAAAATAAGTCAAAATTAGGTCAAAAAATAGCATTTTAAGTTAAAAGCGCGAAACTCTATCGCATTCTACCCCCCTTAAAAGGAGTTACGCCCCCGTAACTCGCTAAGGCTTAAAATTTGGCTTAAAATATTTTTTTCAAATTTGTAATGCAAACAATATAAGAATCGTTGCTGGAAATGTAATAATAAAATCACTAGTGAGATAATAACACTTCCAAAAATAACTTTTAAGCTTTTTAAAAAAAATAACTTCTGTTTCAAGGTATTAATAATAGAAATAATTGTTTTCAATAATAGATCAACATAATAAAGAAATTATTTGAATAAGTACAAAAGGTTATAGTTTATGACAAACTGAAAATAATCTAAAACTTGAGCAGGGAAATTTTTCCAAATTCTAGAATAATAAATAATTACAAATTGATACTGAAGGCAGGAGTCGCAGGAAAAAAAAACTTGAGGCAAATTCTAATATATTATGAAAATGCTATAACATAAAGAGAACAAAAGAATCTTATAAAGCTTTTCGTAAGCTTTACTCAAAAATACAATATTCAAACATGCCCTTTAAAAAAAAATACCTTTACTTTCTCTCAAAAGTTAATCAGGTTTACATAACTCATGAAGGTCTCACAATAAATATCATCAAAACAACCCTTGCTCATACTATATTACAAATCAAATCAACTCATCATTTATAAGCAAAATTTGTTAGTATATATACTAACACAACATATACTTGAAGAAAAATAAACTTCCTTACTTAGGTCCTCAAAACTAAAACTCCTCGAAATTCATCTTCAATTTTTTTTCTTAAAGTACCATAATTAATATTCTCTCAAAATTGACAGTAGTCAACTAGGACTTGAGATAGTAAATAAACAATCTTGCCTCGGAATTGATGTAATCTCCATTTTAATAAAATTAACTCCTTCACATAATATATACTCAATGCTTAAATTCATAAGACGAAAATACAACTACTATTTCGAAAATCAATTACCTTGATTGACTAATTTCTTCCCATTTCTCCTTTATTAAACTTTCGATTTTTTATTTTTTTTTCTTCCAAAAAAAGTATATTTCCTCCATTATTAAAGACTTAAAGTCATTTAGCTCCTTTAATAATTGATATACCCAATCCTTTATAACTCGTTGTAACAAACATCAAGCAAGAGTTTAAGACTACTCCCAAAAATAATACTTATCTTGACACTTAATAATCCCCCAAAATCAACTTAGCATACATTTAGAGAGTCCTAGTATCTTACTTCCACCTTTTAAAACAAAAAGGATCCAAAGGAACCTACTAAAAATTCAAATATACTCTTTTGTACTTTCTTTGTTTTACTATAACAACGATAACTCCTTTAAATATATTTGCAATTCAGCATAGGGTAAAATCCCTTAATTAAATCAAACTTCAAATATGGTATCTCATATACCTATAAGGTCCTCATAATATCCCTTATTTTGTCACCTTTTTAAGGTTATATCTATATCATAGCTAAAATGGTGTTGACTATATCCATAAACAAAATATATAACTTATCTAAATCATGATAATTCGCCCAAACGAGTATAAATCATTGATCTCCTACTTGTACTTTCCACAAATCATAAATTTTCCCTTTCTTACTCATGTCACCAAATATTAAAGATCATCCAACTTCATAAAATTTCAAATGACTAATTTCACAATTCTTAGCATAACATAAGGAAATGTCTTCTTCATGTCTATATGAAAAAAAAACATAACTACTAAACTTCTTTCCTTCAAAGGAATAAACCAAAACAGTATTCACCTATAATGAATCTAAAACAACTGGGCTTACTTTGAAGTCATAGGTTCTTGTAACACTTATAAATCAACAAAACAAACATATAAATCACTTTGCATGAATTAGATCACATGCATACATGTCATATAAGACGTTAAATAATCAAATTCATCTCGTAGAAAAATATCTGTGCCAAAAAAAATGCCTCAAAAGATAGTAATATCACAACTTGCAAGTAGCTTCATAATAATATGCCATGAAAGACAGAATAATAACTCAATTCTTATAATCAACAATAAAATCCTTATGTTGCTTATGAAAAATACAAAGATTTTCATATTAACTTGACAATAAGTCAAACCTCCTTGAAATATATTCAAAATAATCATATTTCTAATATAACAATAAATAACTAAACAATTCATATAAAAATTTCAATACTTCATAAGAAAAATTGCAGCTTTATAATTTGAAAAGATGTATAGATATATAAGTAAAAATATGAATTACATGTTGACATAATAGTCAAAATAAAATAAAATAAAATTGTAACAATAATTTGAAATGAATCGAAAAAAATATTTGAAATTCCTAAAAAAAAAAAAAATCATTTGAAAATTTTGAAAAATACATATATGCGTATAGGAACAAAAGAGTTATGTATGTGAGTACTAAGTTCATAGTGTATGAATAAATAGTCTATCATCTTACTCTACTTATGCACATAAAATGATAAAACTTTTCTTGCCAAAATTATTTTTTCAACCTTTTGTTTTTCCAAATATGTTTTATAATGAGTACTTGATTCATGACAAAGAATAGTCGGGCCAATGAATTTCCCAGGAAAGAGTTGGTTACACGCAACGTTGGTGAGAGCCCAAGCCTTTCCTTGCCAGAAACATTGCCAACCCAACATATCCAAATCAATCGTTTTTCCTCAAATAATAAAATAGATTTTTATGCATATTTAATATAAATATGAAAAGAATGCGAAACTCTCTAACCTATATGCCCATCCTTAAGTCTACCCATTAATTTTAGATTCCAGTTTCATATCCCTAGGCTCTGATACCACTTTCTAACACCCCCAAATTTCTCTCTTTCTAAAACCATATTTTAATATAAAACTCTTTGAGAAACTTGAGAGTATTACCGCCACGTGATAACGTTAAAGGCTTTAATACTAACTATTAACTGAACTTTAAACTGGTGCAGCGAAACTAACTGAAATAACTTCTCTTTATTGATATAAACTTTATTGTACAACTATAACAATGGAAATATAGAAAATAAAATGACAACTCCTTGACTAATTATGATTCCTTACTAGCTCCCCCATATGAAGTATGCATCATATCAACCTGTAAATTCTGCTCGCCAAAATAGGGTCATCACAGGGACAAAGCCATAAAACAAAACAAAAAGCGTGTCAGTAAAAATACTGAGTACATGTATATGCGGAATATTAAACACTTTATTTAATTTAACATTCAAAACTTTTAACTTTCATAAACCTTCTTTTGATACTTTTAATACTTATATAATATAAAGTATATAACTTTAATAAAAATCCTTTTTCCTTGCCTAGGTACCTTTCCTAAAGTGTGCACACCCCCCAAGTTTAGTATTCCTTACTGAGTCTATTATGAGGGGTTACTACCTTGTCCACATGACTTATACAAAAAGTACATGGGTAAATAATATAATGGCTACCGTTCTTGCTAATAAATAACAAGCCGTTGCCTGGGTAAATAATGTTAATAGCTACCGTTCTTGCTAATAAATAACAAGCCGTTGCCTCTTTATTATTGCGATCATAAAAGATCATGTATCTAATAAAAATCCTTCTGAAATAATCCTCCTTTAAAAAGAATAGTACTACTTATAAATTTAGCCATATAAAGGCATAAGTAAAATAACTTGCTTAAGAGGTAACTTTTGAAAAATAATAATAATTCAAAAACACTCCTTTTTAAATATTTAAACATGCATTTAAATATCAAACTCCTTGTAAATTATAAGAATACAGATTCAAAGATCACACTTTATAATAATATAAAACTAAAGACATATCAAGTGCATAATAAAATTAATAAACATTCAAACATGTTCATACAAAACACATGTAGTTCATAATAAAACTTATAAAACATGACTTCAATCCAAAATATTTTCCTAAAAACATGATACTAAGGTTGTAAAAATAATTATTAAAGATCTACATATACACGCACCTTAAAAATTAATAACTACTAAGGAGAAGAGAAAGGGTAGGTTAAAAGAGAGAGAGAGAGTTTAAACTTGAGAAAAGAGATGTATTTCTCAAATTTGGTGTGAAGAATATGATGGGTGGAGACCCCTATTTATACTAGTTAGATAGGTAGAGTCGGAATAGGACCAGGAAACTAAAAGATGAATTTAAGAAAAAAAAAAAAACTAATCTAGCTAAGATATAGCTAATATTTACTATTATCCAAGTAAGATTAGGAAACGATATAAATTATCCCATAATACATAATTATCTAAGACAAAATAACTAAAAGATAAGCAAAGAGGAAACAAATAACCAAAGTTTATCACACGCTAACAACTTAGCCGCGTGAGATTATGGCTAACAAACATCTTCTTTTCTCTTTTTTTTTTTTTGTAATTCTTTTATGATTTTCTTTTAGGAAATATATCAACTACTAAACTAACTACTTGGATTATAATTTGTAAACTTAGGTCCAATATAGAATTTGGGCTAGAATTTATTTGAAAACCCCATAATATATCATAAAAGCCTATTTAAAACCCTTATAATTAATAATAAACCTCTTTAATAATTAAAATCCTTTTAAAAATTATAATTAATAACTTACAAAAAATACGAAGTATTACAATATGATTAAGCGAGGTTACTCCAAAAAACAATTGAGGTTACTCATGTAATATTTTTAAAGTTACGCATAGAAACAGAAGGGGGTTACTCTTATAAATAAATTAAATGAGGTTACTTTTATAAACAAAATGGGATACTAATGAGCTTACTGTTCTGAACCAATCGAGTTTGCTCGTATGATTAAATGTGTTTACCTCTGACGGATGAGGTTACTCTTAACAATAAATTATTCTAGTAAATAAATGAGGTTAGTTTTATAACAAAATGAAACACTAACCAATTAATTCACTCTTATGAACAATTGTATCACTTTCAAATTGACATTTCTCACAGCACTCCAACATTTTGGGAAGATTCAAGTTGGTTTATTTTGAAATTTTGACTCGATAGCTTTTCAACACCTGGTCAAAAGCTCAATTATGATGAAAAACGAGTGAGATATGGCATTTTGAAAATGAGCTGACGGAATGACAAGCACGCGCAACCACATATAGGTAGTTTTTTGAAAAAAATAGGAGTGGGTGTATTTATCTTTCAGGCACACAACTGGTTATACATACGAGAGTTGTCAATTCAGCAGGGTCCCTTATATTACATACCAAAAAATAAAATGTACAACTCGATAAGCATGATAAAAAAGAACTTAATTGAAAAGAATTTTATACTAGTAATACCCAAGTGTAACTTGCATATGTCCTCATTTGCGGGATGAGATCAAGAGTTAATGTAAAAGAGTATTATAGTAATAAATTAAAGGAAAATTTGTCAAAAACAACCTTTTAAATACAAGTTTTTGCGAGAAATAACCTTTTAAAAAGAACCTGGCAAAATAAGACGTTAAGAAGAAAATATTTTACGAGAAATAACATCGACCTATTTTCCGGCATTGACCAAGCATTTTTCAGTGTTAACTCGTTAAAATCAAAGATGTGGAGGGCACGTGAACTGCATCTCTTATGTTTCAACTCTTTTTTTCTCCATTTTTCGCCAATGAACAAATATTTTCCGACCTTTAATTCATCAGTATATGAAGGGAAATTGGGTTGAAACATAAGAAATGTAGATTATGTGCCTTGCCATGTTTGGTTTTAGTGAATCGAAGCCGCAAAATACTTGGTCAACGCTTAGAAAATGGTTCAAGGTTGTTCCTCGCAAAAAAATTATTTTTAAGGTCTCATTTTGCCAGATTATTTTTAAAATGTTGTTTCTCGCAAAAACTTGTATTTAAAAGGTTGCTTCTGATAAATTTTCCTAAATTAAATAAACTTATGAAGCATCTGAACTTATGAATTTAATCAATAATAATGAGTTGCACGTTTGCTGTGGAAAGATTCGTCTATTGAAACATCTTAATTTATGTAGCATATCAAATAAGAAAGTGAAACTTAGTCAAAATCATGAAATTAAAAGTCAAAGAATCTTTTATGATCAGAATCCAACATCTCTTCAAATTGCTTAATCAGTTAATATCTTTCTTAGAGAAAAATTGTTTAGATCATCGGATCTAATTAAACCCCCACAAACGAATCGGATGATCCCTTGATATATCCATATTGTACTTTTACCCATAATTAAATGAAATCTCATTTCTGATTTGGGTTTCGTCAAAGATTAAGTATGATCTAAGTTATTTAGCTGAATAATTAACGGTATCAATTATTACTAATTAACTAATTAAATTTTGTATGAAATGTAACACTATAAAAGCCAGTTGACATTTGCAGCCAAATGTACCATATCCCCCAATAAATCAAACATAAATAGTTCTCCAAACAGTTACGTCTCTGTACTATAGGAGAGGGCATTTTCATCATTTCAGTTTGTACTCTCTTCCAACAACAACCAAGGTGGTTCAGACAAGAAACCTAAAATCCAGTATTTTTTTCTTTTAAAAAAACCTAGTTTCCTTTTTATTTATTATAAAAAAAGTATTAGATTTTCAATAATTTTTTCTTAAATTATTTCGATAACATCTTACTCCAGATTTTCGAATCAATTACCGCTTTCTGTTTCTTTGAAAAACAATTGTGTGTCTGGATAAAATTTTCTATGTAACTATTGTATATCAAATGGTGTAACCAAATATCCATTGACTAATCAACTAATGGTACGGTATAATTTTTTTTATTTAATTCAATTCTGCAAAATCTTCCATATTTTTCCGGATTTGTGAGAGGGTAGCAAAGTCACGTAGCCTAGTATCGTATAACCGTGTGTTTGTTATTTACTTTTTGTTAATTTTAATTTTTTTTAGGGGTTGGGGAAAAAGAGAAGAAAATCGTCTAGTTCTCGAAGACTAGGAAGGAAAACAACAACAATAATTAAAAACAAAAAAAAATAAAAAATCTACTAACAAATTAATCTAACAAACTCATCCCAGAAATAAATTCCAAAGGAAATAAACAAGAAAAGGAAGGTTGTCCTTTATTTCCTTGGCATTCATTTCAATCCCAGCTTTTTTCCCTTTTATCCTCTTCATCACTATTTCCAATTACAATACAACCGCCTCTCTTTCTCTTTCTCTTTCTCTTTCTCTTTCTCTCTCCTCCACCACCTTCTTCTTCTTCTCTCTCCTCATTTTTCTCTCCCCATGGGTTTCCTTGGAGGAGTGGAAGGAGTAGCAGGCCAGCAAGAGATGAAGCAGTTGCTCACTTCTGGTGTTGTTCATCCTTTTATGGCAACTACTACTACTACTACTCATACTATTCATAGTAATAGTAACAGTAGTAATAATAATAATAGTAATAATAATAATAATGATCCTAATATTATTATGTCGAATCCGAAATCTTCTCCTCATTTAGACTTGCAACAATTCTCTCTCCTCCATCATCAACACCAACACCAACAACAACAGCAACAACAACAACAACATCATCATCAGCAGCATCATCAGCATCAGCATCATTCGTCGCAGCCGCAGCAGCAACAACAACAACAGAATATTTCCTTCAGCATGATGCAATCATCTCCATCATCTTCTTCTCTTCCTGGAAATAATAATAACTTCATGTACTCTAATATTTTTCTCCAAATTCTAGTCCTCTTTTTTTTTTTTTCTACTTATTTTTTTGTTGTATAGTATGATGATCTTATTTATTACGATTATTAGAGGAGGTGGAAAAGAAAGTAGTAGCACAGGAGCATACGACCTAGGAGAGCTAGATCAAGCGCTTTTCCTTTACCTTGATGGCCAAACAGACCATGAACAACAACGACGTGAGTTTTTATTTTTTCTTCGGATATTCTTATTTGGACATCTTGTTTAGGCTACGGGATTTATGTTCTTAATTTCGTGGCGTGGATATTGGCTAGGAGTTGTACTCTCTTTTTGTTTTCTTAATGATCGGAGAAAAAATCAGATTCTTTGAGGATGTGATTGGGTCACAACAAAAGCATGATCATAAGCTCTGATGAAAAATCTGCCGTACTTTTTCCTCTTTGACCAGATCATCAGAGGAAAATTCTTTTCACTTTTTCAACTTTTTTTATTTTAAAAAAAAAAAAGAAGAAAAGAAATCTCTAAAATCAGTTTGAAGGTGTCAGATGAGCTCAAAATGCATGCCTACTTTTGCTACAAGCTGCTTTTTTACATACTAAACTCACTCTCTTTTTCTCTTTCATACTATAGCTAGCAAAGTTAAGTCATCTTTCAATTATTATTACTATCATCTCATCATCAAGTGCAACAGATTTTCACATGTTAATATCATTATATGTGCAATACTACTCTTTCTATGATTACTTGCCATATTAGTATGTATTCTATTATTATTGTTTGATTTGATACTTCGAGATTCGCGCAGAAAATCACAACTCTTCGTCGTCATCGCCGCCTCTAGGAGGAGGACTTGGAGGCGGAGGAGGAATGAGACCGCCTACTCTTAACATTTTCCCTTCTCAACCTATGCATGTTGAACCTTCCACCAAGGTGTATATCTATCCATACATTATATATTGATATTTGTTAATTGAACAGTTATTCAAGTAAAATAATACTTCTATCTAATAAGTTTTTACATATGAATAATTTTGTTATGTGAATAATCAAAGGCGAGTCCTGGAGTAGGAGGAGGAGGAGGTCAATCAACAAGCAGTGGTTCGAAGAGACCATCAGAGCAGCAGCCACCGATTGAGTTGTCAAACAATAATAAGAACAATAATAATAACAAAAACAAAATTCAACACGATGTCGCTGCTGAACAATCCAAGTCTATCAAAGTAAGTTGATCCGATCCCTTAAAAGATTATTATTGTATATTGTTGTTGATATTATATAGTGATAGTAGGATATTTTAAAGTATCATGAAAATGAAATGAGGAATATTAAAAATGTGTTGGTTTGTATTATTCTTTTTGATGGGAGCAGCGTGAAGGAAACCGCAAAGGTCCAACCTCAAGCTCGGAGCAAGAAGGGCCTAAAACACCCGACCCTAAGGTTAGTTATTATCTAGTCATAACTAGGTAATATCCGAGCTATGCTCCATTTCTTATTTTAATATACTACTATCTATTTATTTTTTAATGCAACATTTGCCTTTCTGGTGAATGGATTAAAATAATCAAATATTGCATCTAAAAAGAAAAAAAGGAAGTATTAGGCTGCCTTAGTTAAAAGTTTCAATCTTTCAAAGATTTTGCATTTCATTAGAAAAACTATATTTAATTTCATCCGCGATCATGTATTGTTCTTAGTTGCTTAATTTTTTGGTTTCCGCTTTAGTATATTATAGCTGAATTGATATAGAATTATGATAAAAGTCATACAATATATAATTACTCCCCATAAAAGTCATAAGGGGGAAAAAGTAAAATGGAGTATATCTAAATGTTCAAAGAATAATGCTTTGAAATTGTACTGTGTTTGGGTATTGCTTGCAAGCAGACACTCAGAAGACTTGCTCAGAATAGAGAAGCAGCAAGGAAAAGCAGGCTTAGAAAAAAGGTTGGTCAGTGTCACAGCCATTGAATTATAAATTATTCTTTACGCATTTTTCCAATTTCTGATAGTCATTGTTTGTTAAGCTTTCCTATTCAACTAGTACAATTACAATTTATATGTACTAACCACTATATAGTATATATTATCAAAGTATATTATCAAAGTATTTACATACAATAATGTACTTTCTTTTTTAATCTTTTAATTGTTAATTAATTCGTTCGTTCAAACTTCAAATTAAACAATGCAGGCTTATGTTCAACAACTAGAATCAAGTAGGATAAGACTTGCACAGTTAGAACAAGAGCTTCAGCGCGCCCGAGCTCAAGTAAGTTGATACATTATTAATTATCAAAATTTAATCGATAATCTTGATTATCAAGAAACATAATTTCGTGATTAACATTAATTTCTCGTTTATAGGGTATATTTTTCGGAGGCGGTTTAGGTGGAGCAGATCAAGGTATTCCGGTTGGTGTTGCCAACATTAGCTCAGGTACTAAAAATTTGGTCATATAAGTAAGGCATAATTATATATAAAAAATACCTAGTTGCATATATATATATATATATATATATGCATGTTTAACAAGTAGTACTAGTGGTTAATAGTAATTCAAACCCTTAATTTAGTCATACCAACTAGTACAAACCAACAAAATGTCAAATATAAATTAATGTATACTAATTAGTACAATCTCTTTCCTTGATTTATTTTTGTCTATAGATGCAGCCGTGTTTGACTTGGAATACACAAGGTGGCTAGAGGAACACCACCGGTTGACCTGCGAGCTCCGGGCGGCGGTGCAAGAACATATACCAGAAAGCGAGCTAAAACTCTATGTAGATAATTGCTTGGGGCATTATGATGTGGTAATGAATCTTAAGAGCATGGTGGCAAAAACGGACGTTTTTCATCTTGTTTCGGGTATGTGGAAGACCCCGGCCGAGCGGTGCTTCATGTGGATGGGTGGTTTCCGACCTTCCGAGCTTATTAAGGTACTTTTATCAGCTGACATGATCTAACGCTGACCTAGCTATCTACAGCAAGTTCTTATAAAAGCTCCTTGACATAATGGTGCTTAGACGATATTAGTCGACCTAACCTAGTTTAGTTGGTAATGTCTTATAGAATGGCACCTAAAACTAAAATTATATCTTATTACACCATTGTCTTTATGCACTCTATACACTAAAATTATAGAAAAACAATAGAATTATGAAATTTGTACTCCCTCCCGAAAATAATAGTATGTGTCACTTAACTTTCATAGACAATTTTATTTGCTTTGACTAGTTAATTCTATTTTTCTGTCGTGGTAAAACTATGAAATTAAACTTTTGGGAAGCATAGAAGAGTTACTCTCGTACGGTAGATTGATGATGGTCACAGCTAGCTAATCAAAATTTATAATCATCTATATATAACGTCATATATATGCATGCACTCTAAGGGCAAGTGTCTATCTTTTATCACGTTATAAATATATTAATATTCATAAATCATATCATATTTTTCAATAATGTGGACAATACTTGAGATTATTAACCAGTAACTATATATAAAAATGTTGTATAATAGTATTATTTTTTTCATCAGTTATTTGGCATATCTGATTCTGATTTATTATTTACTACAACTTTTTCCAAAAAACAACCGGGCTAGCCAGCAAATATATAAACATAATTCATTTGTCTTTCTATCTCGACCTCAAAGTAATAAAGTACTTCTATGAATCTATGCATGAATACATATTCAACAGAAAACCCTAGTTATAGATCAACACTGTCCACCATATATTATACTTCTATATATTAATTTACTTTTCATGTGCACTTTATGCCTACCTAGGTGTTACTTTTATAGTGGGGTTGAAAACAAGTGTAGCATGATACTGATGAGAGTACAAAACTAGAGAGATCAGATAATATTACAAGATAAAGGGATATATTCATTATAATAAGACATGGGTTCTGATTTCATGGAGTTATGAGTACAATTTGTCTTTGAGTTAAGTGGCCGAGAGTAAGTGGGGGAGAAGAAGATCTCATCAAAGGGTATGAAAATAAATGAAGAAAGGAATCCTGAAGAAGGTTTCCATTAGAAGGGTTAAAATGAGGTGATGTTCTGGTTAAAGCCCTAAAGCAATGTCTGTTACTTCTTCTTATGGACTTACACCAAGCCATATTATGGTTGTACTCTAAATTTATGAATATGGGCAAACTTGCACGGCTCTAGCTACTTCCTCTTTATTCTCTCTCCTCCTTTATATTCACCACCCTTGGATTGTTATTAATTATATTATTTCATCTTATATATTTTTGGTTCCTAGTAAATGAAAGTCTTACATGTGTACATGGATCTAATTATTAACTACTCTTGATTAAATATTTCTTTTATGATTGTCAGTTAGCTTAGGGTGCATTCTCTTCACCTTAAATAAAGAGTCGCGCTGATTAAGTCCAATCACGCTGACAAATTTAATTCATATAATTAAGTCAAGGTAAAGAGGTACGCTACCCGAGATTTAGGATCGATTTTCATCTACTTCCAGTACCAAAATAAAATTATTTTCTTACATTTTATCTTGAAATATAAAAACTTACTAATTATTTGCTTTCAAAAATAATAGACCAATACTTTCTATTTTAGTGTGTGATAAAATAATGGGCTACTTTAAAAATCTAGTATGTAACTAAAATTTGACCTTTTCTATATTGGCCATGTTGTTAGATAATTTTGCACCAAATTGAGCCATTGAGTGACCAACAATTGATGGGCATCTGTGGGTTGCAACAATCAACGCAAGAGGCAGAGGAGGCACTGTCGCAAGGGCTAGAGGCTCTCCAACAATCTCTATCTGATGTGATCGCATCCGATACATTGAGCTGCCCTCCTAACATGACCAATTACATGGGACAGATGGCTCTTGCCATGAACAAGCTCTCTACGATGGAGAACTTTGTAAGACAGGTACGCATGAAATTAGTACTTTGTGCATGCTAGTTTAATCTCATTGGTACGTACTTTTATATTTTAAGTTTACTTTATAGAATATTCATTGATTGTTAGAGTTTAGTTCGATAAAATAAAGTAGTTACAAAATTATAATATTTATCAACTACTGTGTTAGGCTATTTTGATCACCTAACAGTTCCGTGGAGAACAAAACCTTTATTGACCTTACTAGTCCTATATAAAAAAAGCAAGGTACCAAATAATGATAGAATTATCAATATACACTTTATTTTACATGTAACAATTAGCTATTTAGTGTTTTTCTTTCATTAAAGAGGGAGTCACCTTCTCATATTTCTAGTTGGATAAGTCTAAGGTATTGTTTACGATATATTTTGAGTCTTTGACTCATTTTTTGGAAAAAAAACAATTAAGTCTCAATGCTAGGTCAGAAAAGCGAGAACTATAAAATTTTGGGAAATTCTCATTGGTAACCTTGTAGTATTGGGAATTATATTTGGTAACTAATCTCATTGGAAATTCTCATTGGTAACCTTGTAGTTAGTAAATTATTACCAGACGTGACATTAATGTGGTAATTGGTTAACTTTTCCGTTAAATGTCATCCCCACCCATGCCACCCCTCACTCCACCCCCCACCCCCACCCCCCACCCCCACCCCTCACCCCTCACTTCACCCCCACCCCCGCAACCCCCCACAACAACCCCCCCACACGGCCCCTTTGCGGTTCCCACCCGCATTCCCGCAGGCCGCCACCCCCCCCACACCACCCTTCGCCTCCCTCCTTCGCTGCTGCTGCCCTCCCCTCCTCTCCTACCCTTCCCCCTTCGCATACCCTCTTTCCTCTGCTTGCCCATCGCCCCTCTCCTACCCTTAACAGGCTTCAAAGTCTCGCATAATCGGGTACCCACCACCAACCCGGAACCAACGCATAGGTGGATCACGTTTCATTTCCATGGTGAGAGTGGTGTGGGGGGGGCAGCGGCCTGCAGGAATGCGGTGGGGGAACCTGCAAGGGGTTGTGTGGGGGGTTGTTGTGGGGGGTTGCGGGGGGGGTGGAGTGAGGGCTGGTGGGGGGTGGAGTGAGGTGGCTGGCGGGGTGGGGGTGGGGGTGAGGGGGGGGGGGGGGTGGAGTGAGGGATGACATTTAACGAAAAAGTTAACCAATTACCTCATTAATGTCACGTCTGGTAATAATTTACTAACTACAAGGTTACCAATGAGAATTTCCAATGAGATTGGTTACCAAATATAATTCCCAATACTACAAGGTTACCAATGAGAATTTCCCTAAAATTTTCTCAAGTAGGATTGAAACCTCCGACCACTCAGTTAACGCTCGACCGCTCTACCACTGAGCAACTGAGGAACAAAGGACTTAATTAAGGAAGCCGACTCTCGTTCTCTAAAAATAAGTTTTAAAAAAGATAAATAAGTCATAAATCAACTTAATAAAAGCATCGGGTTAATTAAAAAGCTCAAAATGTTACAATTTTAAGGATAACACTACCAACTAACACGCATCTAGAAAAGTCAAAGTAAAAATGTCTAATCTCAAAACCGATCACCAAAATTTTACCACGTGGTAAAAAAGTAAGATAAACTTAATGATTTTTTCGTAACAATTCTTCTATGACGGCCATCGGTTTAAAGGCCATACTAAATTGTCGAGTTAAAGGCGTGATGGAATGCGTTGAGAAGGACCATACATTGGTACAATGATAGTATGATACATACCTTGAGGTTTGGGGAAAAAAATTTAAACATATGGGAAAAGTGAGGCTAATTTAGGAAATAAAGTGGGACCAAATAAAGAAAGTAATGAATCAGGTGCTGCTGCTATGGTTGGAAAACCTACTCCAATCAGATAACCTACTACACAAGAGCCTGCCTCATTATTGGAGTATAAAAAGGGAGCTAAAAAGGATGTATGTCCTTTACATATACTTTGTGAAATGGACCCTTTAATTTAGGAAAATTTATAAATTATAAATGATTTTAAAGAATATATATAAACCCTAATGTTATAGTTAGAGAGGGACATTAGCAAAGCGACAGCTTCGCTTATTTATATAATATGATAGTGATACGTGGCGTCTTATACCAACTTAGTTGAACTTAATTTTTGTGTTTCATTATTGAGAGTTGATTAAATTTGAAGTGCCTCAACTACTATTATATACTTTAAGGACCACTTTTGGCAGGATAATCTGGTTTTGTTTTTGAGTTAAATATCATTGAAGTATTTCCAAGTTGACAATTAATTAGGCATAGAAAATTATATGTGTAAACGAAAGCTAGAGAAATGACATTTGGGGTGTAATAGTATTTTAATGTTTTTTTTTTTTCATTTGCTACCTAAATCTTTAGGTAGTTTTGTTTTGTTCTAGAGTTATATAATGGTATAGGTCTTTTTATGTTAATCAATTTAAGGTATGTTTGACCAAAGCTTTTCAAAAATTGTTTCTACTCCTTAAATGGTTTTGCAAAACCTCTTTATAGAGAAATCAGAAGGACAAACACAAATTTTTAAAATTATTTTGAGATATAAATATAAATTTATATTGTTTGGCCTGTATATGAAAAAGAGTCTTTGACATATTCCTTATTATAGAGTTATTAAAATCTAAGGGCCGTTCGTTATCCTTTTTTGTCTTCAGTTTTCCGTATTTTTTAAAACTAAAAACCAAAAACAGGTTACCATAAAAAGTGGTTTTACTTTTTAGTTGTCAGTTTTCAAAACCATCATGTTCCCAATAAATTTGACTAATTTTTTATTCATTATAGAACATATATGATATGACCTTGAAAATCAAAAAACCAAAAAACAGAAAAGCATAGTAATACCGAACGGGCCCTAAGTTAATCGATTTGCTAGTTATTTCTTGTGGATATATCTAGAAGGACTAAACACAATCTTTACAACATAAGAAAGTAAGAGTGAAAACTGTTACTAATGCCTAGATATAAGTACTACATTATTAGTTTAACCTAACTACCTAAGTGACATGAGTTGTAACTTTTGTACACGGCTACACATAATAAATTTGTTATGCACTCATTACTCCATGTTTACATCAGATGACAATACAACACAATCAGGAATGTCAAAGGACCAACTCAACCAGAAGTTTAAGCTGATGGTTGAGGCCTCAAGATCAAATTGTTTTATACTCTATTAAGGAAGAAGTTATGAGCATGAAAAACAAACACAAAAAGAATAAGATAATTTTTTTTTATATTCCACTTAGAAAGGAGGTGTGGATGAGATTTGAACCCGTGACCTTTGTGCCACATTGACTCTGATTCCATGTCAAAGGACCAACTCAACCAAAAGTTTAAACTGATGGTTGAGGCCCCAAGAATAGTTTTATACTCTATTAAGGAAAAAGTTATGAGCATGAAAAACAAACACAAAAAGAATAAGATAATTTATTTTTTTTAATTAGTTGAGATACTTATGCATGGTAGCATCATATAACTCATGTAATTGATGCAAAATAAATATTGGGGTCTACAACTGTGGCCACTGAGGTATCTATAATTCATCCCAAAGAGAAATTCCAATTAAACAAAATGAGTATCATTTCTTTCCCCTCAAATGTTTTCTCATGATGCTATTTTAGGCTTTGTTATTCCCCACCCTGTATTTACTTACTATTGCTAAGTACGTATAAAAATATTGCTCTAAAACTTTAATTCTGTGTCTTTTCCCTCTTCACCCTCATTGACTTTCCTTTCCTTAACCTCCCAACCATTGTTGTTGCTTGCCCCAACTCCTCCTGCCACTTTAACTCGTGAACGCCAGATTACTCGCTAGATTCCAGAAAAGCGAGAAGGCAAGGATGATAGTCCTCCCCGAAATATCTTGACCAAGGAAAGGCATCTAATCCCGTGCCAAGAAGCTTGAAGAACTCGTTGAACTATGGTGCACAGAAAATGAGATAGGTGTATGAATTATGAATGAGTGTGAAAGGGAAGGGAAGGAGGGTGTGGCGGTTTTCATATGGAGGTATAAAAACACTAATATAGGGCGATAGTAAAAAAACTATTGGGTATAATTTAGTCCTTCACTTTTTTTTTACGGGAAGACCAAAATCATCGTACACATCATATAAGTCTCGTGCTAAGATGAATTTCCTCCCTCGCACATGGCCACTCACCCAGAGGCCCAACAAGCCCCAAACCCCCCTCCCCCCAACAATATTGAAATTTTGCTTCCACCAAGATTTGAACCTTGGTCCCCCATGTGGGATATAAAAAGCCATACCATTAGACCCAAGGGTCCTTGGTACATGTATCCAAAATTATCGTCACCAAAACCAAAGAGAATTTGGCCAAAGTATGAGCCACATGAATCTTTAATTTATTTTCACTTGGATTTAAAATTTTAGGGTTGTTGCTTGGTATCATAAAATATGACATTATTCTACTTCTCGTATTGATTTATGTTGAAAGAGAAGTAATAGAGAGGAACGTTTTATTGGGAAAGATGGTGTCACGCGATTATTAATGGACATTCGCACCATTGAGAATTTGAGATTGGAAGTTTACAACCATATGAACAGAGCTATGTGGGCCCACTTTAAATATCAACATCGAAAGATCTCTTTAGGCCCATAACGCATGATGTCAGAGTCATAACCGCTTGACCTACGAGACTCCATGGCCCATCCCACGTTCATTACTTTCTCTTCTTTCTTTTTTTTGTGAAGAATACTTTGTCTTCTCACATGCTCTTTTTTAATTCAATTTCTTTACCTCCTTCTCTTACTTCTATTGAATGATAAAAATCCATTTTATAGCGTTGTTTTAAATTAATTTCATCTTAATTATATATGGAAACTCTTAAAGACATATGGAAACTCTTGAAAATTTTAGTGTCCACTCTTTCTGACCAATATACCTTTACTTAAAAACATAATATACAAACTGCAGTCCTCTAATTTGGGAAGAAAAAAACAAATCGATCGGTAAAAAATCTATACAGCAGTTACATTCCACATACGAATATTGTGTATATAAGGCTAATCTATATAAATTGTACGATCGATTTCTTCTAGTGATCATGCAAATTAGAGTTGGCCCAAAAGATAAGGTCACCGAGTAAAAGGTTTTGGAAGGGTAGCTCTCAATGTGACAAATGACAATTATTAGAATTCTAACAATCTTTTGAGTACTAAGTCTACTAACCCAATCAAGACTACACAAGAGGTTTTTTTTTTGGTGAAATAAAGACAAGAGGGGGTTATGAAATCTTTAGCAAAAAAAACTTAAATGGATTGGGTTCATAATAACTTATTGTCCACTGGAAATCATATAATATAGTCCGCTTTCATTTGATATAGTCAGTTTTCATTTAATATAGTCAGTTTTTGTATGATATAGTCAATTTTTGTATAATATAGTCGTTTTTTTCTTCTAATATAGTCAGTTTTTATGTGATAAAGTCAATTTGGGTGCACAATTAATTATTGTGTACTCGGTTCACCCAAGACGTTTTGAATCTTTAGTGGTGATTTGTTTCACATAAATTTATACAATTGGTTTCTTGTTATAGTTAAATTGTTAAACCTAATGAGATCACTGAACTTTTATGTATTCTTGTTCATAATTTTTAATTTTTTTTAATAAGCCAACTTTTTTATAATTTTTTCTATAAAAATAAATGTTATTTTTTATTTCAAATAATATTCATCTCAAAGGATCAAAACATTTGATATAGAAATTTGAGGAAATTATAACGTATAACCTTTTTATGGAAAATATATATAGTCACAAGTCCCACCGAAAGTATGTGTTTGTTTGGTTTTCTCTTTACGTAAGTGAACTTTTATATAGTCAACTAAATAGTGCTACGCATATACTTCTTGAGAAATAAAACTTTGTAAAAATTTCAAATTCACTAGACATCACTTTTTAAGGGTATTATTTGTTCACCTTAAAAAAACTAAATTGCAAGTCTGATCTGGTATGATCAAGTCTAATCAAGTAATATATAATAAAATCATAGTTGATCAGATCACACCAGGTCTAATAAGTTTAAATAAAGATAATGTATCCTAAGTGGCTAAGTATGATGAAACAACCTATTGTTATTAGAGTTTGAATGATAGATGATCAATATGTGCTAATAATGAATGCGTACACACACACACAAAAAGTATCTATGTTTCTTAAAGACATGAAATTAATTTAGACCTCGTATTGAAAGGACTGCATATGCTTTCTCCATGTTCAAAATCAGACCTTGATTAGTCACACCATTGTATGAAATTCAATACCTTATCTATTGACAAAGACAAATGCGACGTATGCAGGGTACATAGGTAAGGTGATTGTTGTCAACCTCTTATTTGTTGCTAAGCAGTTTTCAATAATATCTTTATCGGTATGTTATCCGATGTTTCACTTTAAAATTAATGTCAATGTATATTTTCAATATATAGTTTTACTATTTTTACAGAATTATAAAACTTCAAAATATTAATGATTGAAATTGTAAGTTTCCTTATGGTAAAATTAAAATGGAACAACTAACATACAGACATATAGGGTTTATATTCCTTCAAAAAAGAAAAAAAAAATAGGGCTTATCTTTTAACTACTACAAGTTTTTTGTCCTAATCTTTTTTATACCATAATTAGGCTATGTTCTTTTCAACTTATTTAAGCACTCTAGTGCTTATTTCAGATTTGATCAGATCAGATCAGATCAGAAAAGTTCAGATCAGATCAGAAAAATTTAGATCAGATCAGAAAAAATCAGATCAGATCAGATCAGATCAGAAAAGTTCAGATTAGATCAGATCATAAAAGAAATAGTATATTGCACGAGTTGGGTAAATTAGAAAGTTCAGATCAGATCAGACCAGATCAGAAAAGTTCAGATTAGATCAGATTAGATCAGACCAGATCAAATCAGATCAGACCAGATCAGATCAGATCAGAAAAATTCAGATCAGACCAGACGAAAAGAACATAGCCTTAGAGTTCGTTACACACCAAAAGAAAGCCTGAAGTGTCACCCTATTTTTTTCATAAATTTATGGAAAATTTGTCAAAAACAACCTTTTAAATATAAGTTTTTGCGAGAAACAACCTTTTTAAAAAAAATCTGGCAAAATAAGACCTTAAAAGTATTTTTTTTTGCGAGGAACAAGCCTGTCCCATTTTTCGGGCATTGACCAAGTATTTTACGGCTTCGACTCACTAAAACCAAATATGGCAAGGCACGTAACCCACATTTCTTATGTTTCAACCCCATTTGCCTTCATTAACTGATAAAGTCAACATTGAAAAATACTTGGTCAATGTCGAAAAATGGAGAAAAACAGAATTGAGACATAAAAAATGTAGTTCACGTGTCCTCCACATGTTTGGTTTTAACGAGTTAACGCTGAAAAATGCTTGGTCAATGCCGGAAAATGGGTCAAGGTTATTTCTCGCAAAAAAAAAAATTCTTAATGTTTTCTTTTACCAGATTTTTTTTTAAAAGATTGTTTCTCGCAAAAACTTGTATTTAAAAGGTTGTTTCTAACAAATTTTCTTAAATTTATTGATTTACCCTTTTGACAGTTCAACCATTCACCGCCAAAGTCTAAACAAGCATATATATTTGTCTCAAAATTCAACTGTACGTCGATTAAGTCTTTTCATTGATCAAGAGTCAAGACCATGAATTTTACCCAATCTGTGAATCGATAAGTCTTGCCATAGAAGTTCTATGTACAAATATGCTGTTCAAAATCGTCCAATTCACATTCATATTCTAAGTCAAGACATTTAGTCTTCGTGTAGGAGCATGATTATACATTTATATGTTCAAAACCCAATAGTCAACATATTACTGAGTAACCTTACATACCATTTCAAAAAATGTTACATGTCTAATGTTGAACAGGTAATAAGCATTGATATTTATTTAAAATAATATCAAAGTTTTCTATTTTATGATTTTTTTTTTCCCATTAAAATATACAATTCGAATTTTCAAACACTTTTTTCTTATCTAGTTGAGAGTCGAGACATGTTGGTATCCTGTGAGGTAACATCTCTAGAATCTAATATCATCAGATGAGTATTTCCTTTCCCTAATTCAAAAACATTATATGGCACTCAGATGGTGATAATGGATGAGAATTGCACATAACTAAGAAATATGTACTGATGACCTAATATGATTCTTGTAGGTATGGTGTATGTGAAGTTCTAGTAACACTTATACATTAATACATATAAATAGAGTTTGATGATGTGTAGATTACGCATTACAAGTGTATATATGTTGATGTATCATTTGTCGTAAATCATTTGTAAACTTTACTTGAGATAATGTAATTTGACAATCATAAATATGATTTACAGGCGGACAGTTTGAGGCACCAAACTTTTCACAGACTTCATCAAATCCTGACAACTCGTCAAGCCGCAAGGTGTTTTCTAACGATTGCCGAGTATTTCCATCGACTTCGAGCACTTAGCTCTTTGTGGATGGCTAGGCCGCGACAGGATTAGATAATATGAGCAACACAAAGAAATCTAGCTAGCTCGTAGTAATAGAAAAAATTATGGAAAAGTTTCACGATACGCTTTCCACTTTGATAATATTTCTTTTTTTAGTAGTTAATCATGATCAATATGCTTCAACTTGAAGTTATATCAATTTCTAAGTTCAATTTTTTTTACTTATCATGGTGGTCTCATAGAGATGTGTATATATACGTATAATTTGGATACATACTTTTAGACGAAATAGCAATGCTTGACAAATCTCTTGCCTTTTTGTGCGATATTGTTTTCAATTATCTTGTTGTTGCAACTAAAGGATGACAACAGTTCGACTAGCCATGGTTTTACGAAGATTTGTCAATCCAATTGAGCCATTTTACTTTGGTCATGTTTAGATCGGATGATGTCCAGTATTAGTAGGTACCCCACAAGTCGTTTTTGGCTTGCTCAAGTCATTCAATGACTGGTAAAATCAATTTTATTCTATACAATTTCAATTCAAGTTCGACTCACCAAGTCATTTTCGAGTAAGGCTAGTTTAAGGTTTAAATCAATCTGGTTGAGTTTTTAACAGATTATTAGTTTCATGGTCTCTCGAACTAGATTCAAATTTCGAGTTGATATTTGTGGATTTAGGCTAAGTATGGATCAAGTCATTGTCAGTTTTAGTTAAGTTTAGATTACATATAGATCATGTTCAAATTAGGACAATATTACATTCATGTTACATTCAAATTGATTATTATGGAGTTCGGGTATATTTGAATCAACTATATATGATCGTGCCATTTTTGGTCAACTTAGAAATGTAAATTATATGAATAATTGATATGAGAATAGAAATTTGATATCATATATCTTTGTAATTTGTTCATGATTCAAGATAAAATTGTGATATTTCGTATTTTAAGTAATAATAACTATATTATTAATAATTTTATTTTTATTGTTTTTAAAGAGGCTTTTTAGAGACTTTTTGGGTAATCAAATCAAGTTGAACCCAAACTAGTAATTATTCGGCCAAATTTTTCAGCTATCGTCTTCTATAAAAAAAACTAATTTTCCAAAAAAAAAAAAAACATTTGATATGTACAAATTTAGAAGTGCGCAATTTTATAAGTTATTTACATCCCTTATTTAAATTACTTATAATAGGGTTTATATGAAATCACGCATCGAATTAAAATCATAATTACAAGATCTCATGAATCATGATATACATATAATAAATCTAACATGTATTTTATATCTTTGATGCGTGCCTTCCCTTTGTTTAGATTCAATCACGGAATAGGAAAGCTCCAATGTTTACACAACATGATCGAACCCCACCGAATTGATAACTTAATCAATATTTGATGATACTCGAACTCAAAGTAAGAGAGAGGAGAGAAAATGTGAGAATGCACGGAGAGAAGACAGGCGTGATATTCTTTTGAGAGAGAAGAGTGACTTTTCTCTTAAAATAATATCATCAATTATACCAAATTAACATCGTTTCACAAAAACACAAAATACGATTTTTTTGTACAAATCCCAAGAAACTATTGAAACTAATTTCATATAAATCAAACGAAATTAGGGCACCACTTCAGAAGAATCACACGGCATCGAGTAAAGTAATTCGTGCAATATACACGAAACATTTTAACTTATTTCATGCAAGCCCTATGAAACAGATTACCTTGTTTCATACAATCTGCACGAAGCAGGTTAATTTATTTCATACAATCACCAGTAAACATTTTAACCTGTTTTGTTCAATTTGCACGAAACAAAGTAATCTATTGCTTGAGAATTACACGAAATAGTGCTAATACGTATTTCAGGGAAATTGTACGAAATTGATAAGTTACAGAAGAAAATAAACTGAATTACTCATCAAATTGAAGTTCGTTTGGGTCAAAATAATCGTTCATTGAGTATCAAATTCAAATTTGTCAATTAGGACTTTTGCAATTTATGTTTCTCTAACTTGGGACGGAGGATGAGAGAATAATTTTTAAGAGAGAAGGTTTTATTAAGAGAGAATTTGATAATGAGGGTTTTGAGGGTTGCGTTTTAGTAAAGTGAGGCTGCGTTTAGTAACCACATGCCACTTTCCTTTCTCTTTTGATCTCACGCCTATTTCAGCTTCAAAGGGCATTATAGTCCTTTTGGCCTTAATCTTTAATTAAGCCTATGTTCATTGTGTTCCAGCAAGCTCAACTAAATAATTCGTATCATTCCTTGTGTATGACCCTATAAGTTCGATTATGATTAGGTTGTTTTAAATGATTCATATCAAATTAACAGTTCGAAAGCCTTTTCCAACCAAACATTTCAGTCACCTAATATAACTGGATTAATTATTCCGTAATAAATCCTTTAAACTATTATATATATAGAGAAATGCACATCGTTGAAGGAGACAATTCCAACAATTTTCCACTTGTCCTTCAGACAAGTGTCTGTTTCCATTCCTTTGTCACTTGTGTCTTAATTTGGACATAAGGTAAGATTTAGGTCATCCTTATTCAGTTCAAAAGTGTTTCTTGAACTCCCGAGTTAAACTATCATAACAGATTATCAATCCATGATCCATACGAGGACGATCATACATTTACAGTTTTCAATCTCTGGAAGGCTAGTAAAACATTTTCTTATAAAATAGGAGGACATTTCCAATCTTGTACATTCAATCCCATCCACGTTCATAGACTCCAGAGTATTGCCGTTATAGTCACCTTTTATGGTGCGACATTCGACAGACAATGAATCACTCAGGTTTTCAGGAATAATCTCTAATAGTTAATGAGATATGCTTATGACAATAAAAATTTCCTTTAGCAAGTACTAGTCTCATGGTAGGCCTGTCCAATACAAGCTCCCAACTTATATTTAAGTAATTGATTGTTGATATCCTATAGGCATATTTTTAGCCTATACAGTGTGGTCGTGAATTTGACTACCTCATAGCAAGGTTTAAATTTTGAAAATGATTTTATAAAAGAAGTCATCAATAAGTCTTTAAAGGAAGACTCATAAACCTAATTGAATATTAGAGAAACCAAAGGCGACATTAAAAATGGACTTATCCAATGTAGATCCCTGTCATGACATCACAACTGTTCAATGAACTAAAAATTGAGTTCGAGTGTGAGGGTACGATTATGATCATGAATCAAATGCGCCCACTGTTGGCCTCTACTAAATACGATTCATAAACTAATTTTATGTAAATAAACAACGGACAACCAATCAATTAATGTCAAATACCCTAAAAATTAATTTAGATTGGTTCATCAAATACAAATTTAAAGACTAAATTTGGACAATATGTTCATTAGCAATCAAATTACTAGGATAACTTCAAGGTTGTAAGATATAAACTTTACCACTAGAGCAAAAACTGCTTGATAACCTTTCTCCTCTCTAAACTTTCTCCCCCTCCTCAGCGCACGTTAAGGCGACTGCCTAACTGCGTTGTAGCCAGGGCAAGAGGTAGAGCGAAGAAGAGCGCGCAAAAAGGCAAGGGAAAAGTTGTGGGTCCGTCATCTTCTCCGGTGAGGAAAACAAAATCGGTGGATGAAGTTACTGGAATAGAGGGTTTGAAGGTTCTGAGTCCTATTAAGGAGGCAAATGTTATTGACGAACTGGATGAAGTGATGATGGTGATGCCATCTGCTACTATGGAGGATCAAATTCAGCAATCAATGGAGAAAGCGATGATGTCTGAATGGTTAGAGGTGATACAAAGTGGTTCGAAGGAAGGTAACTCTGCACAGCGAATGTCCTGGGCTGCTCAAGTGGAGGATGAAATTGCGACAAATGGGAGTCAGGTAAAGTCTAATGCTCCTACTGTTACGATTGAGGCTGATGACATTCAGGAGGAGATAGAATTTTGGTCTTCTGCTATTGTTTGCTATGTATTAGGTGCCAATCCACCGCTTACTGTTATGGAAGGATATTTTAGGCGAATTTGGGGGAAGCTAGGTATTGACAAGATTGCGATGATTGGGAAAGGTGTATTTATAGTGCGTTTTACCTTTTTAGAGTCTTGTTTAAAGGTGAAAACAGATTGATTTCAGTTTTTTGATAAAAAAAACCATTGATAACACAGCTATGGGAGCCTGATATGATTGTTGATAAAAATGCGATTCATAATGTGCCCATTTGGATTAAATTGCCTAATCTACCTCTCAAGTACTGGGGTGAGAAGAGTTTGTTTAAGATAGCTGGGATGATTGGGAAGGTTGTGAAATTGGACCAATCAACTCAGGCTAAGGAGAAATTGAACTTTGCTCGGGTTATGGTTGAGGTAGGAGTGCAACAATCATTACCTGAATCTGTCTCTTATTATAATGAACATGGTGTCATAGTTGAACAAAAGGTGGAGTACGAATGGCGACCAGTTTTGTGCTCTAAGTGCTTAGGTTATGGACATAGTGGTGAGGATTGCCGCAAAACAAATGGTAAATTGAAGGGGGTGCAGAAGAAAACTCCACAAACAGATGCTGATGGGTTTGTGGCAGTTGGTGCAAGGAAGGTTAATAATGTTGTAAAGGAGCCTGTAATACCAGTGCATAACTCTTTTTTGGCTTTACAGCAGGAGGGAGTGAATGAAGAGGCAGAGGATTGATGTCCTGTTTATTGATTTACTTTTTGATCTCTTTTAGTTGGTATTATAGTTGTTTTTGAGTTAGTTTAGGCTAGTTTGTTAGCTATCTCCTTAATTTGTGCAATTTTCCTCCTCGTATGCACTTTCTTTGGGCGCTTTGTTTCATTTCAAGACTTAGTAGCATGCTTGGAGGATACTTGCACAACCCGGATATTAAGATCGAAGACGAAGGTCACAAATATAAGAAGTTTTGGAAGGGTTTGCGCACAAGTATCAAATTAAAATGGCCATAACTTTCAGCGCACAAAACATTTTTGAGAAATTCAAGTTGGAGATGAAAGTTTGGCTCAATAGCTTTCCAACAAGTGGTCAAAAGCACAATTCTGATGCAAAACGAGTGAGATATGGCCGTTTGAAAATGAACTAACGAAACTGAAAACTGACCCGAGCGCTCGGGTCAACTGGCCCGCCTGGGTCAATCTGAAGAAAACTCAATTTTCACTCTTGTTGGTCTGACCCGCCCGGGTCAGGCCACCCGAGTTGTAACACTCCGTCATTTTATAAACATAATATAAACAAAATAGAGCATTTTATTAAAGAAATGGCGATAGCGGAAATATCGCGTGACGGAAATGGCACTCTAATCAAAGGTTAAATTAAACTAAATAAAAATAAAACCCCAATTAAGATAATCCAAAATATCCATAAGGAGGCAAAACAACCTCATAAACCCAAAGCAATAACTATAAATAAAATAAAACGTCTCAAACAAAAATCCTAAACAACCTTTCTCTCATTTCCCATAACACGAAATGATCACCTGCAAAATATATCAACAAACATCCACAATCAGTGGGGAGTAACTAACAGCTCTCCCAGTCCAATTAGGATCCATATAAAAGTTATAAAAGCCTTAATAATCAAGTTGTGCAAAAACACCTCAATAGCAAACTCCAAATAATCAAATATAACAATCAAACAAAGATAAAATAACATGCTTAAAATAAATAGAGTAAAGATAGCAAAATAAACAACATGGATAAATAACTTCTATATCTAAACTCAAGTATCAACAACATAAACCATCAAGATTAAAATAATAAAACAATATAATTAGTTTGAGAGAGAGAGCTGAACGCTAGTGGACAACCCACTTCCTATGCTAATGTCAGACAACCTCCAGACAGCCTATGGGTTACATTCCCTACTGCCTGTGTCTAAGAATGGCCATACTCCCGATGCAGTGTAGGATTACATCCCCACCGACCTCTCGGACGACAATAAAACCAAGGTATACCTAGGATTACGTCCTATGGTTTGCATGTTCTTCACCTCGGGATTACGTCCCTCCGGATAATCTTGCTCTCAAACAAGAATAATAATAAAATAATACTCAAAACCATCAGCAAATCATTATCAACTCAAGCGGATGCCCTTAAGGCCTTACACCAAATCACCAGAAATCAAGGATCGCAACCCAAGAATTTCAATTCAAAATAACACTCTTCTCAAAATATTAATAATAATAATAAATAATATTGATAATAGTGATAATAATAATAAAATAATAATAAATAAAATAACAATAATAGTAATAATAATAAATAGTAGCATCGTCTCTAAAATACCAATAATCTTATCATGCTAAAAAGACGCACACATGTTATAAATACTAACTCATAGAGACATATCCAAAACAATCAAAATAATCAAACATGCTAAATAACATATTAATCAAATAAGCATATAAATAAATCCAAGTCATAACTTTATGAGAAATATTAGTATAGATACTTATATACAAAAAAACAAGACAAAGATACAAAGTCACTTGTATAAGAGATACGAAACCTTCACATTTTAACACAAGTAGTATGAGATACATTATAAAGCTACAGAACCAAATCATGCTCCAACTGTATATGCATTCCCAAGCAAGAAGGCAAGCAGCAACATCTAAATACATAGCAACATAAACACTTACAAGCTATGAAACAACACACCAACAATAGCATTGCATTAGAAGCTTATAACAATGATTACAACAGCAACATGGAGCAGCATCATAATTCATAAGTGACCTCCAACGCCAACCACAAACCCACCCAAATCTTCACCCACATAACTCACAACAATCTACCTCCAACACACCTTATACTTCCCGTAAAACTAACTTAGAAACAATGTTATACAAAATCATAACTCGTGTTTAATCATGTAAATACAAACTATACAAATATGAACATAGCAAAAGAACAAAAACAAAGTAATTATAATTATGATTATCAAACCAGAACCTCCTGAATTTGGCAAGAACACAGCACGCATAAACACATAACTTTTCCTATCCGAATTCCTAGCATGATACTAACCCACTTAACTATTAAAAACAATTATAATTCCTTCACAGATACTAATCGCTCTAGGAACGCCATTAGTTACCTTTGAAGACCTCCAATTGCTTTCATTTTCATTATGTACTGCTCTGCTCCGATCACGATTCCCGGCAATTGAAAGTTCAGATTCAAAACCGCTCCGGTCACAATGAAGGTCCAGATGTCCTAAACGTGCTGTCCAAATTTTAAGACGATCAACGGTTAGATCTCCAGATATAGTCATTTTCATGAAGGTGTGACAGGTAAATCCGGGATGAACTTTACTCTTCTCTCTCTCTTCAGATGGCGTGAACAAGGAGGGTTACAAACTCAAAATATGGACGGTTTACAGCCCCCAAAGTGAGGATTAAATGGGGTTATAAACTTAAATGATGAGAATTCATAATGGGCAATAAGGGGTAATTAAGGTGGTGGGTTACAAAAGGATTAGAAGGTGGTCAAAGAGCCTCTCCAACGCTTCAAATCTCTGATTTTGTGGACAGCTTTTAGGAACATAAAACTTCACGTTAAAAAGTCGTGCAACGGTCCAAAACGCGCTAAAACCGAATAAATAAAAAATACTAGATCAAACACGCATTTTTAAATAGTAGAATATATATAATTTCTAATCCAATAAATTTGACAAATACAACATTTTAAAAGTTGGAAAACAAATAACATAAGATATAATATATTTAAGAAGTAAAATATTTTAAATTTAACGAAAAATAATAATTAAGGGAAAATAAGTCGAAGAAATTATGAGCGAAAATCTATGGTGTTACAAACACTCCCCCTTAAGAAAGTTTCGTCCTCGAAACTTGAAACGACACGAAAATACGCTATACGACGACTACATATATACAACTTTCTTTCGGGCATCTAAGTAACACCTTGGAGGTACTTTGAAAAAACGAAAACATTAGTGCTAACTAAACCTCACTAACTAACACATAAGAAAAACATATCGCACATCGTTTAACAAAAATAATTCCCGGGGCTTTCTTCCTACCCAAGTAACTCTCACTAAGTACTTTTCTTAAAGCCTAAGATACTAATAATCCTAGATGCAACAACTACATATTTCTCATGGAATATGTAGCAAATCAATGAGCGTTTTTGGATCATTTGCTCTGATACCAACTGTAACACTCTGTCATTTTATAAACATAATATAAACAAAATAGAGCATTTTATTAAAGAAATGGCGATAGCGGAAATATCGCCTGACGAAAATGTCACTCTAATCAAAGGTTAAATTAAACTAAATAAAAATAAAACCCAACGAAGATAATCCAAAATATCCATAAGGAGGCAAAACAACCTCATAAACCCAAAGCAATAACTATAAATAAAATAAAACGTCTCAAACAAAAATCCTAAACAACCTTTCTCTTATTTCCCATAACACGGAATGATCACCTGCAAAATATATCAACAAACATCCACAATCAGTGGGGAGTAACTAACAGCTCTCCTAACCCAATTAGGATCCACATAAAAGTTATAAAAGCCTTAATAATCAAGTTGTGCAAAAACACCTCAATAGCAAACTCCAAATAATCAAATATAACAATCAAACAAAGATAAAATAACATGCTTAAAATAAATAGAGTAAAGATAACAAAATAAACAACATGGACAAATAACTTCTATATCTAAACTCAAGTATTAACAACATAAACCATCAAGTTTAAAATAATAAAATAATATAATTAGTTTGAGAGAGAGAGTTGAACGCTAGTGGACAACCCACTTCCTATGGTAATGTCAGACAACCTCCAGACAGCCTATGGGTTACGTTCCCTACTGCCTGTGTCTAAGAATGGCCATACTCCCGATGCGGTGTAGGATTACGTCCCCACCGACCTCTCGGACGACAACAAAACCAAGGTATACCTAGGATTACGTCCTATGGTTTGCATGTTCTTCACCTCAGGATTACGTCCCTCCGGATAATCTTGCTCTCAAACAATAATAATAATAAAATAATACTCAAAACCATCAGCAAATCATTATCAACTCAAGCGGATGCCCTTAAGGCCTTACACCAAATCAGCAGAAATCAAGGATCGCAACCCAAGAATTTCAATTCAAAATAACACTCTTCTCAAAATAATAATAATAATAAATAATATTGATAATAGTGATAATAATAATAAAATAATAATAAATAAAATAACAATAATAGTAATAATAATAAATAGTAGCATCGTCTCTAAAATACCAATAATCTTATCATGCTAAAAAGACACACACATGTTATAAACACTAACTCATAGAGACATATCCAAAACAATCAAAATCATCAAACATGCTAAATAACATTTTAATCAAATAAGCATATAAATAAATCCAAGTCATAACTTTATGAGAAATATTAGTATAGACTTATATACAAAAAAAAAAAGGATAAAGATACAAAGTCACTTGTATAAGAGATAAGAAACCTTCACATTTTAACACAAGTAGTATGAGATACATTATAAAGCTACAGAACCAAATCATGCTCCAACTGTATATGCATTCCCAAGCAAGAAGGCAAGCAGCAACATCTAAATACATAGCAACCTAAACACTTACAAGCTATGAAACAACACACCAACAATAGCATTGCATTAGAAGCTTATAACAATGATTACAACAGCAACATGGAGCAGCATCATAATTCATAAGTGACCTCCAACGCCAACCACGAACCCACCCAAATCTTCACCCACATAACTCACAACAATCTACCTCCAACACACCTTATACTTCCCGTAAAACTAACTTAGAAACAATGTTATACAAAATCATAACTCGTGTTTAATCATGTAAATACAAACTATACAAATATGAACATAGCTAAAGAACAAAAACAAAGTAATTATAATTATGATTATCAAACCAGAACCTCCTGAATTTGGCAAGAACACAGCACGCATAAACACATAACTTTTCCTATCCGAATTCCTAGCATGATACTAACCCACTTAACTATTAAAAACAATTATAATTCCTACACAGATACTAATCGCTCTAGGAACACCATTAGTTACCTTTGAAGACCTCCAATTGCTTGCATTTTCATTATGTACTGCTCTGCTCCGATCACGATTCCCGGCAATTGAAAGTTCAGATTCAAAATCTCTCCGGTCACAATGAAGGCCCAGATGTCCTAAACGTGCTATCCAAATTTGACGACAATCCAACGGTTAGATCCCCAGATATCGTCATTTTCGTGAAGGTGTGACAGGGAAATCCGGGATGAACTTTACTCTTCTCTCTCTCTTCAAATGGCGTGAACAAGGAGGGTTACAAACTGAAAATATGGACGGTTTACAGCCCCCAAAGTGAGGATTAAAAGGGGTTATAAACTTAAATGATGAGAATTCATAATGGGCAATAAGGGGTAATTAAGGAGGGGGGTTACAAAAGGATTAGAAGGTGGTCAAAAAGCCTCTCCAATGCTTCAAATCTCTGATTTTGTGGACAGCTTTTAGGAACAAAAAACTTCACGTTAAAAGTCGTGCAACGGTCCAAAACACGCTAAAACCGAATAAATAAAAAATATTAGATCAAACACGCATTTTTAAATAGTAGAATATATATAATTTCTAATCCAATAAATTTGACAAATACAACATTTTAAAAGTTGGAAAACAAATAACATAAGATATAATATATTTAAGAAGTACAATATTCTAAATTTAATGAAAAATAATAATTAAGGGAAAATAAGTCGAAGAAATTATGATCGAAAATCTGTGGTGTTACACGAGTGCTCGGGTCAGGCCACCTAAGTGCTCGGGTCATCTTACTCGCCCGGGTCGGGTCATTTTTCTGGAAACCTTTTTACGACTTTGTTTGTTTTAATGCGGGGGTTGTTTTGTAATTTTCTGTTTTATTTCTTATGACTATATAAGAGGGACTCCTCTTATTTTAACTTAAGTTAATTTACATTATATTTTAATAAAGGGAGATTTGAAATTCTTAGAACCCTAGGAGAGAGAAAATCTCATCTTCTAGAGAGAGAAGTGAGAGAAACTTGTTGAAAGCTTGGAATTTAAAGAATCTAAGAAGGAAACTTGAAGATTTGGAGACTCCTTGCAACCTTAATGAGAATTTCTTACTCTCTCTCATATTTTATTGCTTTATTTTCTTATTTTCATGTCATTCTCACTCTATTTACTTGTTCATCCTAGATTATTGTTTTAGTTCATGTTAATAGTTGTTAATGTCTTTTAGTTTATAATTATTCATGATTTGTGAGTAGCTATTTCTTTGGGATGGGTTTGAAGCCATTAATGAGTTCACGAATCTCTAAATCCAACATTGGCTTTTGACTTGGGATAATTTTGGTTAATTGATTTGGCATTTTCATGAATGTTTTTGTGATTGGCCATCATAAAAGCATAATCTAGGTACCCTTAGTGAAGAATCGAGAGATGAAGTTAAGGGGTTGCTCAAATCGATCATTAGGCTTGAAGGACCATGAGAATAGGGACTACCTAGCATAGGGGACTTAGTTTGCTTGTTTAAGTTCATCATGTTTATGGATATGCTTGGTTGAATGCCTTAACCATGAGAATAGGTCTTTGATAAGAGACTAGGCCAATCTAGCTAGCTCGAGAGAGTGGTTAGAGTACCAATGGATGAACTATTCCCCTCAATTGATCCGCATTGTGAATTCCCATTGTGATTGCTTGGTTTGTGAATGAGTTGATTGGTAGATACCCCTTCCCAAAGTCATTTTTCTTATTGTCTTTTTATCTATATATCTTCAAAAACATAGACTTTGCTTAGCTTATCATAAATTCATACTTATTGGTGCTTCCCTTAGTCCTTGTGGATTCGACCCTTTACTTGCCTTATATTGGGTAGTTTAGGTATCTTTGACGTGTTTACAACGAGCGCGTCAAATTTTGGTGCCATTGCCGGGGACTTCGGCTTGCATTGATTCTTGTTGATTAGATAAGTCTAGGCTATTTGTGAATATTATTTTCCTTTTTTTTTTCTTTCTTTTTGTTTTGAAAAAAAAAATGGCAAATACTTCTTTTCCTCAATATGAAAATGAGTCTTTTTGGGTTTACTTTGAGAGACTTGGGGAATTTATAAAGTTTCATAGCTATGATATTGAGGAATCTTGTGAGATTACTTATTGGGGACTAAATGAACATACTAGAGGAGTTGTTGAAAATATGTTTAACGGTGACTTTCGAGCGACATCTTCGGATGAAGCTTGGAATTTTTTTATGTGATTAGCTAGGGACACTTATGATTCCGACTTTTATGCAAATTGTCATGATTTCTCTAATGTTGGCATTAATTTTTTTTATGAATCAAATGCTCGCACTACCGAGCCTATTATGCATGATCATATTCCCTCATATGTTTGTTGCAATGAGGTAGACTCCAATGTTGATGCTATTGATGCTATTTCTCGATTTTCATCAAATTTGTGCATGAATTTCAATGATGTGTCACATGTCCCCATATTGATTCTCATATGATTGATTGTGATTCCTCCCCCAAAACTGATTTTCAAGGTTCCTTGCATTCCGAATCATCAAAATCCGAATTGGAGCTTACTCTTGAGCGGTATCTTAATGGGGCAAATTCTAGTGTCAATTATGAGCTTCTCCCTAAAGTTGACTCCAAACCCATTGAGGATCTCTTTTCACAATTGAAAAGTGGTTTGAATTCGCTTAGGGAAAATCGGGGTTGCAAAAATGATATTCTCAAGTTTCATTATGTTGATTCGAGGGATGTTGAAAATGAAAATCAATTGGGAAAGAGTAGCCTCGATCTTGATAATGGTTTTTGGAGTAGTGATGACGAGGGGTATTGATGAGTGATATAAATATCACTCAAATACCTTATTTTCCTCATGTTTAGAGTCATTTTTCCTCTTCATTTATCAATTTCTAGCTTATTTTGCTTAATTTAGAGTAATTGAGTTATTTGTAGCTTATTTGTGAATATTAGTTATTTTGGCTATTTATATATGGTTTGGTAATGCTCATTTGTGTTTGATGTTGTAGGATCCACCTTAGAGGTCTCCATACCACACACCAAGCATAGAGTGAAGCAATTTTGCCAAAATAAGAGCTTTTGGAAGGATTTGTGCATAAGGGTCATATTTAAATAGTCATAACTTTCAACACACAAAATATTTTTCAGTGATTAAAGTTGGATATAAAAGGTTAGCTCGATATCTTTCCAACGAGTAGTCACAAGCCCAATTCCGATGAAAAATGAAAGAGATATGGCTATTTGAAGTCGGGCGCGTCTGCCAGAACTACGCGCCCGCTCCGTATTTTCTAGCCCGCGCCATAGGCCCAGAAAACATTTTGCCTGCGTGAAATTGTATGGAGAGCCCGCTCCAAACTATATAGAGCGCCCGCGCCGCTTGAATTATGCGGAAATCCTGTTTTTCGGCCCGTTTAATGATGTAATGTTTAAATCTTTTAAAAGGACGGATCCCTAACTTTTGAAGGGGGGAGAGAAGAACTAGCCTCCATAAGCTTAGTTAGAGGTTTTAGTTAGGGTTTTTAGAGAGAGAAACTCTCATCTTCTAGAGAGAGAAGTGAGAGAAACTTGTTGAAAGCTTGGATTTTGAAGAATCTAAGAAGGACACTTGAAGATTTGGAGAC
Organism: Beta lomatogona; assembly: GCA_947646795.1. Classification (NCBI taxonomy): domain Eukaryota; kingdom Viridiplantae; phylum Streptophyta; class Magnoliopsida; order Caryophyllales; family Amaranthaceae; genus Beta; species Beta lomatogona. Next base: position 4,176,382 of record CANSNZ010000927.1, on the reverse strand, counting down.
TTCTTGCAACTTTAATGAGAATTTCTTACTCTCTCTCATGTTTTGTTGCTTTATCTATTTATTTTCATGTCATTTTCACTCTATTTACTTGTTCATCCTAGATTAGTGTTTGATTTCATGTTTTTAGTTTGTTATTTAGTTCACTTTTTATAATATATTATGATTTGTGAGTAGTTATTTTGCTTGGGAGGGGATGAAGCCATTAATGATATCATAAGCCTTTGGGTACCTTTGGGTCATATTTGGGGTTATTTTGGAAAATGAAATCAAATGAACAATAGGGGTTTTATTGTTGGTTTTTGTGATTGGCCTCCATGGAAACTTAATTATTAGTCACTTCAATGAAGGATTGAAAGATGAAATTGAAGAGTTGACTCCCTATTTGTTCACTTAACTAAACTTGCATGAAAATAGGGGTTTTAGTTAAGGGATATATTTAGTCATCTTGTTATTCATGCTCTTGAGTTGGGGGTTTGTTGCATGAAAATAGGACATAATCTCCAATTTGAGTAACCCTCTTTAGCTTGAAAGAGTAATTAGGGATATGTTAGATGATCCCTTTGATTCATTCTCTTTATACTACCCCCTTATTTGCCTAATTGTTTTCATGATTGAAATAATTGGTGAATTCCCTACCCTAGCTCCTTTTGTTTAATAGTTTTTAGTTGATAATTGACAAATCTTTTCCCTATATCTTAGCCTAGCTTATTATAATTAACATTTTCAGTGATTACCCTTAGTCCTTGTGGAAGAATGACCCTTGCTTGCCATTATACTTAGGTTAGTGGTTAGTTAGGTTGTTTGATTTAGGAGTTTTGTCCAACGACCAAAATTTCTATTGTTAGGTATGCTTTTGAGGAGAAAATGCCCATTATTGAAGATATTGTTGAAAGTGAGGATGTTTATAAGTCTCTACATACCCTTTTTGAGTCTCATGTATCTACATATAGTGGATTGAACCTTACCTTCCCTCCTTGTGCTTTAGAGCATCCATCCTCTCCTACCCCTTCTTACTTGAGTGAAGATCTTGGTCAAGTTGAGGGTGAGATACTTCATTTGATGGTTGGTGATGTTTTTAAGGCTTTAAATGATGGCAAAGATGTTTATAAGGAGTCATTGGTTAAAAAAAGTGTGTGATTTGAAGACTTGTGATATAGGAGAAGTCATTTGTGAAACCTATGTTTCTATTCCTTCACCTTATATCCCATTTTCAAAAAAAAACATCGACCTAGTTCCTTCTTTTCCCATCTCTTTCCCTTATTTACCCAATTTACCTCCATTAGATGAGCCCCCTTCCTCCTTTGCCCTTCAAGTGCCCAATTTGATTATTTTTGAGGAAGAGAGTGAGACTGCCACAAAAAAAGAGTTTGTTGAGGAGAGTTTATCATGTCATTTTTCTTTTTCTTCTTATTTCTTTGTTTTTCCTTTTGTTCCCTCTTTTAGGCATCCTTCTCCTCATTTGCATAGAGTTGTATTGCACTTTATGCACTCCTTGCATTTTGTCATTGCATACTTAATAATAATGGAAATGTGTGCTAGTGCATTTGACAAACTCTTGCGATCTTTGAATTGCTATTTACTAGAAAGGTCAAGCTTAGGACCTTAAATAAGCCTTTCTCGGGAAGTAACCCGTGATTTATTGCTTTTATTTTTTGTTTTTATTTTACTCATTCTTCTTTTCTATTATCTTTGAGTTTGATTTAGATACATAGTTTGTATGACAACCATTCTCAATAGTACATGGAATGCAAATCATGGTTTTGAAAAAGTTTATTAGAAATGGAGAAAGTGGATCATTTGCGGGTATTTACACCCACCTACTATCCGGTAGCTTCCTTCCTTTTGTTCTTTCTTCAATGCTCTATGCTTTGTAGATAATATGTTTGTTGGTTGAATGTTTCTTCCCTCCCTCCCTCCCCTTGATCGTCTTGTTCAAGCATTGAGGACAATGCTTAATTCTAGCTTGGGGGAGTAGCTATTTGCTAGTTTGGGGAAGGTGTATATAGTTTTTATTTCCTTTTTTTTCAAAAAAATCTAAAAAAAATTGACTTATTTTCATTTCTTTTCTTTCTCTTTCAAGTTTTGATTTCCCTCTCTTTAGTTCTAACAAGTAACAAAGTCAAAAATGAAAAAAAAAAGAATTGAAAAACAAGGAAAAATAAACAAAAAAGAAGCGTTAGTTATAAATAAAAATATGGTTTCCTTGCCCAAGGAAGATGCTAAGTGATGATATGATGTGGATTCCTTGCTTTGACATTGAGTATATGTTTAGAGGCTTCTTTTGGAAGAGTGTGATCATGGGTTAAGGTATTTTAGGACTTGATTAATCTTGATTGCATTAGAATCTACCAAAATGAAACTAATGAATGCTCAATTGGATGTCTAGTCTTGAATCTTGACTAAGTTGCTCATGCTTGAATAAGTTTAGCTTTAAATTTGCATCCCTTGTGTCCCTAGATATACTCATCATGTCCCGAAACAAAGCTCTACAAGAAACTTAGTTTGTATTTCTCTTTGTATGCAATAAGTGGCACAAAAAGCCACAAGTTCTTATGTCTCTCTTTAGTGAGTAGTTACTTCACCTTTGTATAGGAAAAATTCCCATAATAAGGGAAAAAGAAAAAGCCAAAAACAGTCGAAAAAGGCGTGAAAAATGAAAAAAAAAAGTGAAGAAAAAAGAAAAGCACAAAAAGAACTTCAATGAAAGAGGTCAATTTGTGGATGCCTCCCACACTTAGTTCTACTTTTCTTAAGTTTCAAGTAGAGTGGAGTCTAAGGCCTATTTGTGTATCTAGGGAAGGTGGACTAGTGATTTAACCTTCTATAACATTTGAAGAGTCCCGAGTCTTCTGGATATCAAGGTATTCCTCTAATGACAAGTAAAAGGTCTAATTAGGTGTTCTATTGCAATCTTGATTAGTTTCTTTCTCTACCCATAACCTATGAGTACACTTGAAAATTAGTTGTTTTGAAAGTTGCTCTCTATCCTTGCTTGTGAACCATTTCATTGATAGTTGAATTGGGCATTACTCTTGAATTTGATTGAATAAATGGTTGATGAAAAACTAGAGTTGTGGGTTTGAAAACTCTTTGGAAACCCTCGTGAGATCCCACTCGCCCTCTAGAGCGATTTAGGGGTTTAAAGAGCTTGTTGCATATGCTAAATGCAATCGTGATTCCTACGAAATTGTGTTAGTGTAAATTCTTTCTCTATCCTTTTTTTTTCCTTTCTTCTTTCTTCTTGATCTTGTTTTCTAATAATCTTCATTATTCTCTTACCCTTGTGTTTTATTTAATTTTGCTTGGGGACAAGCAAAAATCAAGCTTGGGGGAGTTTGATGTCATGTTTATTGATTTACTTTTTGATCTCTTTTAGTTGGTATTATAGTTGTTTTAGAGTTAGTTTAGGCTAGTTTGTTAGCTATCTTCTTAATTTGTGCAATTTTCCTCCTCGTATGCACTTTCTTTGGGCGCTTTGTTTCATTTCAGGACTTAGGAGCATGCTCGGAGGATACTTGCACAACCCTGTATATTAAGATCGAAGACGAAGGTCAAGGAAGCTTCAAGGAAGCATAACCGAGCTCATGGGGACAAATATAAGAAGTTTTGGAAGGGTTTGCGCACAAGGGTCAACTTCAAATGGCCATAACCTTCAGCACACAAAACATTTTTGAGCGATTCAAGTTGGAGATTAAAGTTTGGCTCAATAGCTTTCCAACAAGTGGTCACAATCTCAATTCCGATGTAAAACGAGTGAGATATGACCGTTTGAAAATGAATTGACGAAACTGAAAACTGACCCGAGCGCTCGGGTCAACTGACCCGCCCGGGTCAATCTGCGGAAAACTCAATTTTCACTCCTGTTGGTCTTACTCGCCCGGGTTAGGTGACCCGAGGGCTCGGGTCAGGCCACCCGAATGCTCGGGTCATCTTACCCGCCCGGGTCGGGTCATTTTTTCGGAAACCTTTTTACGACTTTGTTTGTTTTAATGCAGGGGTTGTTTTGTAATTTTCTGTTTTATTTCTTGTGACTATATAAGAGGGACTCCTCTTATTAATTTACATTATATTCTAATAAAGGGAGATTTGAAATTCTTAGATACCTAGGAGAGAGAAAATCTCATCTTCTAGAGAGAGAAGTGAGAGAAACTTGTTGAAAGCTTTGAATTTGAAGAATCTAAGAAGGAAACTTGAAGATTTGGAGACTCCTTGCAACCTTAATGAGAATTTCTTACTCTCTCTCATATTTTATTGCTTTATTTTCTTATTTTCATGTCATTCTCACTCTATTTACTTGTTCATCCTAGATTATTGTTTTAGTTCATGTTAATAGTTGTTAATGTCTTTTAGTTTATAATTTTTCATGATTTGTGAGTAGCTATTTCTTTGGGAAGGGTTTGAAGCCATTAATGAGTTCACAAACCTCTAAATGCAACATTGGGTTTTGACTTGGGATAATTTTAGTAAATTGATTTGGCATTTTCATGAATGTTTTTGTGATTGGCCATCATAGAAGCATAATCTAGGTACCCTTAGTGAAGGATCGAGAGATGAAGTTAAGGGGTTGCCTCAAATCGATTATTAGGCTTGAAGGACCATGAGAATAGGGACTACCTAGCCTAGGGGACTTAGTTTGCTTGTTTAAGTCCATCATGTTTATGGATATGCTTGGTTGAATGCCTTAGCCATGAGAATAGGTCTTTGGTAAGAGACTAGGCCAATCTAGCTAGCTTGAGAGAGTGGTTAGAGTACCAATGGATGAACAATTCCCCTCAATTGATCCCCATTGTTGATTCCCATTGTGATTGCTTGGTTTGTGAATGAGTTGATTGGTGGATACCCCTTCCCAAAGTCATTTTTCTCATTGTCTTTTCATCTATAAATCATCAAAAACATAGACTTTGCTTAGCTTATCATAAATTGATAATTATTGGTGCTTCCCTTAGTCCTTGTGGATTCGACCCTTTACTTGCCTTATATTGGGTAGTTTAGGTATCTTTGATGTGTTTACAATGAGCGCGTCAAGGATGGTGCACAGCTAGCAACTGATCAGGGGAAGAGTAATGAGAATGATATTGGCCAGGTTGAGACCATTGGGAAGATTGGTATGGATGTAGGTGGTAATGGGTCTCCTACTGGTATTGGTGGTAAACAAGCAATGGCTAAGGAGCAGGGGGTGCCATCCCCTTCCTCCAATGGATAGAGTCCTTACTTGAATGTGAGAGGTATAAACAGCAGAGCTAAATTGAATGAGGTAAGGTACTTCCTATCTTCTCATGATGTTAAGCTGTTTGGCCTACTTGAAACTAGGTTAAATCCCCTAAGTTAGGTGATGTTTATACAATGTTGTGCCCTGGTTGGTGTTTTACTCACAACAATAGTTTTCACAGTAATTGTAGGATAATACTAGGGTGGTGCCCCTTGTCTTTTACTATTAACATAGTTTGTGTTAATAGTCAATTCATTCACTGCAATGTTAAACCTAAGAACTGTGCAGAGTTTGATTGCACTTTTGTCTATGGGTTTAATGATCAGAATAGCAGAATGGAGCTTTGGAATTGTCTTAAAAGGTTTGCTAGTGACAATAGTAAACCTTGGATCCTTATGGAGGATTTTAATGCCCTGAGTAATATGGATGACAGGATTGGTTCAGTTGTTAGATATTCTGAAATTGCTCCCATGATGGAATGTATGAGAGTCTGTAATTTGGTGGATGTAAAGGCTACGGGTAAGTATTTTACATGGACTAACAAGCAAGATGGTGATAGAGGGTATTTTCTCGCATTGATAGAGTCCTGATGTGATGGTTTAATATAGTGTTTTCCCCCTGTATTTGAGCTAAAATGTGTATCGATGGTGCTCTTAGGAGCCATTTTATGCTCACTCTCTCCATCTAGTTGTGGTTTTCTATTCTGTGTCTGATTGCAGGTTTTAGGGAGTTATCTCTCTATTTTCTACCACTATCTGACTATTTCACTGGACTGGAGAGGTTCGAAGACATATTTGATGAGTTCCAAAGTCCTGAGGATCTTTTCGGGATCTCTGAGCGAAGAAGCATTGAAGCCTTGGCGTTTGAAGCCAAGGAATGAGTATCGGACCTGAGCCCGATCGGGTCGGGCGCCACACGCCCGATCGGGCGGTCATCGTCATCAGAAGCAAGAGATAAGAGTCGTTGCGGGCCCGATCGGGCGACGTTGCCCGATCGTTATTTCGGTGAGGAGCCCGATCGGGCGGTTCGGCCCGATCTCATCGGGCGTCCTTGGCTATGTTCTGCGCTGGCTGTGAAGCGTTGGTGTGCGGCCCGATGTCATCGGGCGAGGTCCTGTTTTGATCCCAGCTGTTGGTGTTTGAGCCCGATCTCATCGGGCTTAGTTGGCCCGATCGGGCGACTGACTCCGCGCACTCATTTAATGATTTTCGGGCACTAAGTATAAAGAGGAAAGTTAGAACATTTATTAAGGATCTTGTTTTTGGAGCCCTTATTTTTGATAGTTTTCTCTAGAGAGTTATTCAAGAACCCTAGTTTATTGCTTTTCATTGTGATTCAAGATCAAACCTTTGGATTATTCTCAAGTTCAATATAGTTCTTTGATTTGGTAATCTTCTTCCTTGTTTTCTCCATTATTATTTGCTTTTTCTATTATTGATTAGATTAGTTTCTTAGTTATTTGCAATAGTTCAAAGTATGGATTTTTATATGGAATTTGTTATTGTTTTCTTAAGCATGAGTGAGTAGTTTTATTTCTAGGATTGCGGGGATCTATGTATGCAATGAAGGATTGATAGATTAGTATAATTACCCTTATTTCAATTGTTTCCTGTGATTGAATCGTTCATGCTAGATTTATGAATTAGGCCTGATTTGTACTTCTACTATCGCAATATTGAATCTACTTCGAGAGGAGAGATTTCGTATAGGCTTTCAATCATTAGGCATAGTGATCCTTTACCATGCGAGAGCGGCTAGGTGATCTTTGAGGGAGGTAATGTTCGAGAGAAATTACATGTGCCCTAGATAAATTGACTTATTGGTTAGTTATTATTCGTCTCTGATTTCCTGAATTGTATGCATAGTGATCCATAGTCCTTGTTCTTTATTAATTGATTCATACCTTCATATTTAGTTCTATCATTTGCCTATTAGTTTAGTCACACACCCATTTTCAACTGATTTAGTTAGTATAATATTAGAATTCAGATACAATAATATAACTTTCTCCCTGTGGATTCGATCCTGACTTCCCTGACTACTTGTTAGTGGACTTTAGGTTATTTTTGATAAGGTGATACGACTTTAGCCTGTCAAATTTTGGCGCCGTTGCCGGGGAGACGGTTTATTTTTATTTTGTCTGAATTATAGTATTACACTAACCTCTACTCTTAAGAACACCTGTTCTTTGGAGCATCTCACGTTTGTTTTAGTGTTTTTGGTGTATGAGCAGGAAATTGAAATCCTCAAATCTCATTCCATTTGATCCGGAGATTGAAAAGACTGCTCGTAGACTCAAAAAGACAACTAAGCAAACCAAGTTGTCTGCAGGGACACCCTCCCAAAAGACACCTTCTCCACCATCTTTACCACAACAAGGCTCCCCTGTATCACCTATTACTGCTAGAATGGGTGACGAGGCTAAACCGACTTTCAGAGACTATGCACAACCATCTCCTGATAATGTGCCCACTGGGGTACGGTTGCCTACTATTGCTGCTGCAAACTTTGAAATCAAGTCTCACGTTCTGAATATGGTTTAGAATAATCAGTTTGCTGGGTTACCATCTGAAGACCCAAATCAGCATCTGCAGCGGTTCTTACAATGTTGTGCTACTCGAAGCAAGGCGGTGTTCACTGATGAGATGAAACTCATCTTATTTGGTTTTTCTCTGCGCGACAAAGCTCTATTTTGGTATAATAAGCTGCCTTCCAACATCACCACCTGGGCCGAGCTCTCAAAGATTTTTCTCATCAAGTGGTACCCTTACCAAAAGACTGCAGATATGCGTCATGAGATAGTGACTTTCACCCAGGATCCTGGAGAGTCACTATATGAAGCTTGGGAAAGATTCAAAGATCTGCAGCGTCTTTGCCCCCATCATGGTTTTGACAAGTGGTATCTGTGCCACATTTTCTACACTAGAGTTGATGCAGATACGAGACGGGTAATTGATGGAGCTGCAGGTGGGTTTTTCATGGATAAAGCTGTGGACGAAGGGCATGAACTTCTGGAGAAACTCGCTTCTCACCAAGCGTCTACTATTCGTTCCTCTATGACAAAGGGAGGTAAACATGATGTTGAAGCCATTTCTTTACTGACCGGACAACTAGCTGCTCTTCACCAGAAGATTGATTCTTTGAAGCTAGGTAACAATTCCTCCCCTCATATGAGTGTCAATGCTATGGCTAGTGATTCTAGGTACAATGCTTTCATCTGTGACGCTTGTGGGATAGCGGGACATAACTCTCAAGAGTGCCCCTCTCTCTCACATTCTAGTGAGCCCGTGCACGCATTACAGTCACCACACAAGCCCCAGTTTGATCCCTACTCCAATACATATAATCCTGGGATGCGAGATCATCCAAATCTCTCGTATAGGAGCAATAACGTGATGAATCCGCAACAACAACATTACCCTCAACAACAACAATATCAACCACAAGCTCCTCCTGGATATCAGAGAACTCAGTTTCAACAGCATCAATCTACACCTCCTCCAGACCCAGCTATTGCTGAACTTAAAAGTCTAATGCTGCAGATGCAAAAAAGTATTATTTCCTTTCAAGCAGATACTAGGTCTCAATTTGAGAGCTTGCATGCTCAGAATAAGCTGCAAGGGACACATAATAAGATGTTGGAGTCACAAATAGCTCAGCTGGCCAGTTCGTCTGCTAATAGGCCATCTGGGTCCTTGCCTTCGCAACCAATGCAACCTAGGGACACTGCCAATGCTATCACCCTTCGCAGTGGAATGCAGCACGATGCTCCAGCAATGCTAGAGGTGGAATCACCAAAACCACAAGAAGTGCCTGAGGATGTTGAACCTCAAGTAGAGCAAGGAGCTGCAGATAAGACTAAGGAGGTGACCAAGGAGAAAACTGTGCCTCCGGTGATCAAGCTACCATTCCCCGAGCGGATGCTCAAGAAGAAGCTCGACCACCAGTATGGTAAGTTTTTAGAGGTGGTAAAGAATCTGCAGGTAACAGTTCCTTTTACTGAATTATTAAATCAAGTGCCTGCTTATTCTAAATTTTTGAAAGAACTGTTGAGGAGGAAGCGGACTCTCAATGAGGTGGAGACTGTGGCTTTTACTGCTGAATGCTGCGCTCTTTTACAAAACCAGTCTCCACCTAAATTGAAAGATCCAGGGAGTTTTTCCATCCCCTGTCACATTGGCACCATATTTATCGACAAAGATTTATGTGATTTGGGTGCCAGTGTAAGTGTCATGCCTCTTTCTATCTGTAAGCAACTGAACATGGGCGAATTAAAATGTACTACCATTACTCTGCAAATGGCTGACCGTTCTGTGAAATATCCCTTAGGTATATTAGAGGACGTCCTTGTTAGAGTAGGTAAATTCTTTATCCCTGTGGACTTTGTTATATTAGACATGGCCGAAGACACTCAAACACCCATTATCCTTGGGAGACCTTTCCTCCATACTGCTGGGGCGGTGATAGATGTTAAGAGTGGGAAACTGACACTGACTGTGGGGGATGATAAGGTCATGTTTAGCCTAAACAATGCACCTAAAAGCTCAATGTTAGAGGAGTCATGTTATAGAGTTGATATTATAGATGAACCGATCCATGATTGCATGCCTTACCCCCTCTCCCGTGCTATTTCACATGATGTGCTTGTCGAGTCTATTGCAGGTGATGAGCATTTTTTAAAGGTCTTACAGACTCACAAAAAGACCATTGGCTATAGCACTGATGACTTGACAGGAATCCACCCTGATCATAATGAGCACAGCATTCATCTACAAGAGGACCACCACACTAGCATTCCAGTTCAACGCGGGTAGCAAGAGGTGGTCCAACATGTGGCTACTAAACTTCTCGATCCAGGCTGATGGGCGGCTGATGCCCATGTCCCTTTCCTCTCCCTTGTTGCAATGAGGCCATTGCCAAGTTCAGCTTGGGGGAGGATTTCTGTAAGTATTAGTAGTGTTTTTCTTTTTGTTTTTACAGTTTTCCTTTTTGTTTTACTGCTTTTTAGGATATTTAAGGTAGGTTATTTGCTTTGAAAAAATGAAAAATCACAAAAAAATGAAATATTGCTGAAAAAAAACACAAAAATACGAGTTGAATTCGAATAGTTTGATTGCTTCCCTGTGCCCCGAACTTATTTTGAAAAATGATTTAACTCATTATACTGGATAGTTGGGCATTTGTGATTGAGACGTTGTGATGTGATCTTTGACTGCCTTGATCTTGAGTGAATTTTGTTGATAAAGCGCCTATTTTAACTGCATGCTTGAATTGGTTAGATTGTGAGGATTCATTCTTGCCCTCGGATTTATCTCTATATCCGATATATTCTTGTGTGTTAGTTCCTCGTAGCATTCTTATCTTGGTTTTGGCATTGTACTCGTTGAGTTCTGGTAACTTTAGGCATGTGCTGTGATAGAGGCGTTCATTTGTTTAATTTTAAGCCTCAGAGTTGTTTAATGAAATTTTCCCCCTAGCCCCGCTGAGCCTAATGACTTCTTTTTGGATCTATATTAAACCACATTACACACCTTGAGCCTTTGCAATGACTATTGTCCCAAGCCTAGCTTGGGGGAGCATTTGTTAAGTTTATATCATATTGTGTGGTTGATTCCGTAGGGCGGTTGGAAAATAATGATATTTTGGTACAAAGAAAAGAAAGAAAAAGAAAAAGAAAAATAAAGTGAAGAAAAAAATGATAGTGAAAAATTTGAAAATTTTCTATGATCTTCATTCGTTAACTATCAAAAGTGTTAGAAATTATGTTGAAAATGACAATTATTGGTTGGTTCGTGAAATTTCAAGAGTTGGTTATTATCTTGGTTATGTTGTTGTTGCCATGGGAGTTGTTTCGACCACACTTAGTCCTACTAGTGTTTTTTGCTCCCCTTTTCTTGGCTTTTCCACCACAATTCCTAAATAATTTCCGTACCTTTACCCGAGCCCCATTACAACCCTGAAAAAGACCTTTTGAGCACGTGTTTGATTGTTTATTGGAATAATACTGAGTCAATATGCCAAAGTCGAAGATTAAGTTTGTTATTTGAGTCGACCTGATTAGGATGAGCGATATTACACCTTTCTAAAAACATGAGAGTGTGAGTGGGAAGGGCTATTATGGTTGGGTTGGTGAGAGATCGGGCACACATTTTGCCTGCCACAAAATTGAGAGGAGTGACACCTCGGTGAGCACCTTTTCAAGATTTGCATGATATGTAGGGCGGTTACGTTTGATGGTTTACTTAAGTGATTGGTAGTCAGGTGATCTGAGCAACTGAACTTGAATTTTGCTTGCTTGAATGATTTTGAGTTGGAAATAATTGAGTTTAAACTTTTCCATCTGAGGGGTGAAGCAATCCTATTCTTATTCCTGTTGTGCTTTGCTTGAGGACAAGCAAAGGTTTAGCTTGGGGGAGTTTGATGTGATGGTTAAATATAGTGTTTTTCCCCCTGTATTTGAGCTAAAATGTGTATCGATGGTGCTCTTAGGAGCCATTTTATGCTAACTCTCTCCATCTAGTTGTGGTTTTCTGTTCTGTGTCTGATTGCAGGTTTTAGGGAGTTATCTCTCTATTTTCTACCACTATCTGACTATTTCACTGGACTAGAGAGGTTCGAAGACATATTTGATGAGTTCCAAAGTCCTGAGGATACTTTTCGGGATCTCTGAGCGAAGAAGCATTGAAGCCTTGGCGTTTGAAGCCAAGGAATGAGTATCGGACCTGAGCCCGATCGGGTCGGGCGCCACACGCCCGATCGGGCGGTCATCGTCATCAGAAGCAAGAGATAAGAGTCGTTGCGGGCCTGATCGGGTGACGTTGCCCGATCGTTATTTCGGTGAGGAGCCCGATCGGGCGGTTCGGCCCAATCTCATCGGGCGTCCTTGGCTATGTTCTACGCTGGCTGTGAAGCGTTGGTGTGCGGCCCGACTCCATCGGGCGGGTCGGCCCGATGTCATCGGGCGAGGTCCTGTTTTGATCCCAGCTGTTGGTGTTTGAGCCCGATCTCATCGGGCTTAGTTGGCCCGATCGGGCGACTGACTCCGCGCACTCATTTAATGATTTTCGGGCACTAAGTATAAAGAGGAAAGTTAGAACATTTATTAAGGATCTTGTTTTTGGAGCCCTTATTTTTGATAGTTTTCTCTAGAGAGTTATTCAAGAACCCTAGTTTATTGCTTTTCATTGTGATTCAAGATCAAACCTTTGGATTATTCTCAAGTTCAATATAGTTCTTTGATTTGGTAATCTTCTTCCTTGTTTTCTCCATTATTATTTGCTTTTTCTATTATTGATTAGATTAGTTTCTTAGTTATTTGCAATAGTTCAAAGTATGGATTTTTATATGGAATTTGTTATTGTTTTCTTAAGCATGAGTGAGTAGTTTTATTTCTAGGATTGCGGGGATCTATGTATGCAATGAAGGATTGATAGATTAGTATAATTACCCTTATTTCAATTGTTTCCTGTGATTGAATCGTTCATGCTAGATTTATGAATTAGGCCTGATTTGTACTTCTACTATCGCAATATTGAATCTACTTCGAGAGGAGAGATTTCGTATAGGCTTTCAATCATTAGGCATAGTGATTCTTGACCATGCGAGAGCGGCTAGGTGATCTTTTAGGGAGGTAATGTTCGAGAGAAATTACATGTGCCCTAGATAAATTGACTTATTGGTTAGTTATTATTCGTCTCTGATTTCCTGAATTGTATGCATAGTGATCCATAGTCCTAGTTCTTTATTAATTGATTCATACCTTCATATTTAGTTCTATCGTTTGCCTATTAGTTTAGTCACACACCCATTTTCAACTGATTTAGTTAGTATAATATTAGAATTCAGATACAATAATATAACTTTCTCCCTGTGGATTCGATCCTGACTTCCCTGACTACTTGTTAGTGGACTTTAGGTTATTTTTTATAAGGTGATACGACTTTAGCCTGTCAAGTCCTTGCAAATCCAAAGTGGATAGCCAAGTATAGTATGGCTGAGGTTGCTTTTCTTCCTGAAGGTAATTTTGACCACACGCCTATGTTGTTGAGTGTTTATAAGGATGTGAGCTGCAAGAAACCTTTCAGGTTCCATAACATGTGGTGCAGCCATAGTTCCATGTTATCCACTGTTGCTCAGTATTGGCAGATTCCAGTGAGAGGTTGTGCTATGTACAGGGTACAACAGATTTTGAAGAAAGTTAAAGAAGCTTTGAAAATTCTCAATAGGATAAGCTTTGGGGATGTTGAAGCTACAGTTATCAAGGCTAGAATGGAATTGTTGGAGGCTCAGGATGCTATGCACAGAAACCCTGGTAACAGTATGCTTGTACATAGAGAAAAAATTGCTAATGATTTATTTCAAGTGGTTAAACAGAATCAAAACTCCCTGTTGAGGCAAAAATGTAAAATAGCTTGGTTAAAAGATGAAGATGATAATTCTAAGATCTTTTACCAAGCTATTAAAGCTAGGAGGTATAAGAATAAAATTATGTCTATTCATACATCTTCTGGTGAATGGGTGAATGAAAAAGAGAAAGTTGATACTGCTTTCTTGGAATATTACCAGAGTTTATTTGCTAGTCAAAGGCAAAAACAGGTTGTTCTGAGAGCTCTTCTTAACAGGGGTAGGAAGCTTTCTCCAGCTCATCTCAACATTATAAACTCTGAGTTTACAGGGGAAGATGTGAAAAGAGTTTTGTTCAGCATCCCTGATGATAAAGCACCAGGGGATGATGGGTTTAATAGCAAATTCTTCAAGCATTGCTGGGATATTGTGAGTGAAGATGTGATAGAAGCTGTTTTGGATTTTTTCAAAACAGGAAAACTTCTGAAGGCTATGAATGTTACAACTCTGACTCTGGTTCCTAAGATGGATTGCCCTGGCTCTGTCTCTGACTTCAGATCCATTGCTTGTTGTACCATTCTATATAAGTGTATCACTAAGCTAATTAGTGAAAAGCTTAATAGGGTGTTACTTGATATTATTTCTTCTAGCCAAGGAGCCTTTGTGGCGGGTAGGAGCATTCTTAGCAATGTCATGATTTGCCAGGATTTGATCAAGGCCTACAATAGGAAGTCTACTAGAGCTAGTTGCATGATGAAGCTAGACCTTAGGAAGGCTTATGATACTGTAAATTGGGAGTTTATTCAGCAAATGCTTGAAGGGGTTGGTTTTCCTAGTTACTTTGTGGAGCAAATTATGGTTTGTGTCAGAACTCCTACTTTTTCTATCATGATCAATGGCTCACTCACTGGTTTTTTTAAGTCTCATAGAGGGCTCAGGCAAGGAGATCCTATGTCTCCTTTGCTTTTTGCCTTAGGTATGGACTATCTAGACAGGATTCTTTCCTATGTTGGTGAAATTGATGGTTTTAAATACCATGTGAGATGTAAAGAACTCAAGCTGATACACTTGTGCTTTGCTGATGACCTGTTACTCTTCTGCAATTGAGACTTCAGGTCTATATATACCTTGTTGCAGGGTTTCCAGATGTTCTCTAATGCCTCAGGCTTGGAGGTGAACAGAAATAAATCTGAAATTTACTATGCTGGAATGACTACTCAGGAGATCAATAGGGTGCCTGATGTTAGTGGCTTCTCTTGTGGTATTTTGCCTTTTAAATACCTTGGAGTCCCTATTTCTACAGCAAAACTGAAGGCTAGAGATTGTCAAGGGCTTGTGGATAAGATGACTGGAAGAATCCGAACATGGAGCACTAGAAGTCTTTCATTTGCAGCAAGGTCTCAACTTGTTCAGAGTGTTCTGATGAGTATGCACATTTATTGGGGGAAGATTTTCTTGCTACCTAAAGCTGTGATTAATGACATAAATGGCATATGTAGAAGCTATTTATGGACAGGGAGCTATAATGATGGTAGACTTGGTGCAGTTAACTGGGCTAGTGTGTGCAAGGACAAGAAGGCAGGAGGCTTGGGCTTCAGAGATATAGGGCTATGGAATGTGGCTGCTATATGCAAGCTAGCTTGGCAGGTCGCCCAAGAGAAGGAAAACCTATTGGTTAAATGGGTTAATTGTGTATATATTCAAGGAGCACATTGGCAGGCCTATGAAGCTCCAACTACAGCTAGCTGGGCTTGGAAGGTGGCCTGTAAGGCCAAAAATGATGTTATCACAAAGTTGCAGTGCACTCAATGGATGCAGGACACAAGTTTCAGCATCAAGCAAATTTACAGAAGATTGTGTGCTGGTGCTACACAGGTCCAGTGGAGTCGTACTGTGTGGAATAGGTATTCCATACCTAAAAACAGATTCATTATGTGGTTAGTGGTTCAAAATAGATTGAAGACTAAGCATAGATTAATGCAGATGGGTGTTCACTAGTAGAATAATTGCTTATTGCTGCAGTTTTAGCCGCGCAACAATTAAGGGAGCAGCAATAGGTAATTACCTATTGCTGCGGTTTTTAACCGCAGCAATATAGCAACATATTGCTGCGGTTTTTACCCAAAACCGCAGCAATAGGTAGTGTGAATAACAAAAAAAATAATTAAAAAAAGCAACCTATTGCTGCTGTTGTTGGTAAAAACAACAGCAATAGGTGAGTCTATTGCTGCTGTTTTTACCAAACAACAGCAGCAATAGGTTGCTTTTTTTTTATATAAAAAAATTTATACATTTATAATGTCATATACTAGTATACTAGTATACTACATTCTATACCCACACAACATTTTCAAAACCACACCCAAATTTGTTGAATTCATTCAAGCATCAAATTAATTAACAAATTACATAACAACATTATACATTTGACTTTATAAGTTTTATGTTGAAATAAGAAAATACACATATAAAATCAAAAAAAATATATACAAATGATATCTAAAGAAAATACAAATTAATTTAATTCACCATAAACCTAAATTACAAATTCAATTAGATCTACAAAATTAACAAAAAATTAAATTGAAAAAAGATGAGTACAATCCACAAAATCAGAAATAACAGATGTAAAAAAAATGAAATACAGATGTAAAAAAATACAGATGTAAAAAAATGAAATACAGAACGAAAAAAAATTAACAAAAAAAATTATTTAATCTTCAAGCTTCACGTCGAGCTTCATGAGTATTAACAAAAAAAATCAGATTTTCGAACTAAAAAAAGGCAGAACTTAAAAAAATAAGAACTAAAAAAAAATCAGATTTTCGAACTAAAAAAAAAAATCAGATTTTCGAACTAAAAAAAATAGGAACTAAAAAAAATAGAACTATGAACTAAAATAACGAAAAAAATCAGCTCAGATCTCCGATGTATGCTGCGTTCGACGAGAACCGGCGATTTGCGAGAAGACGAACAACGCCGACGAGCAGATCGAGCAAACGAGAACTGGCGACTTGAGAGAAGACGAACAACGCAGATCTGGAAACGAGCCAACGCCGGCGAGCAGATGAAGAATGGGGCGCCGATTCTTTGAAGACACCGGCGAGTTGATGAAGAACAAGGGGAGCAGATGAAGAGCGCCGGCGAGCAGATTTTTTGATGAAGAGCGTGAGTTGGGAGGATGAAGAACGCCGACGACAAGGTTGAATGACGACCGACGACTGAGATTGGCGCGAGGTTTCGAAGGGTCGATCTGAACAAATTGATGCGTTGATGATGATGATTCGTTGATTTGAACAAACTGAGATTGGAGTATGATGAGACGCGATTCATGCGAAGAATTAAGAGAGGAGAGGCGAAGAATTGAGAGTGAGAGGAGAGAGAGAGAGGAGTGAGAGGGGTGTGAGAGGAGAGTGAGAGATGTGAGGGAGGCGGGCAAGTTTAGGGTTTAGTTAGAGAGGTGCGATTTTCCTACTTAAATACTATTAAATAATATTGGGCATTTCTATTGCTGCGGTTTTTTAAAGAAACCGCATCAATAGAGCTGGTCAAACTAGTCAACCAAATTTGAAAAATTGTCCAGTTGATATCTATTGCTGCGGTTTTGGTTGGGAACCGCAGCAATAGGTTTATTTTGGATTTTTTCTTTTTTTTCGTGGTTTATTGCTGCGTACGGGTAAAACCGCAGCAATACCACCGCAGCAATAAGCAAAAATTCTACTAGTGGTTTGTGGTGATGATCTCTGTTATCTTTGCTTACAGCACAGTGAAGTTCAATCTCACTTGTTTTTTTATTGTGCTTTCAGTCAAAGATGTATGGAGGAGATAATGCAACGGCTAGGCTTACAATGGCGTGGTAGGAATGCGTCTCAGGTTTGCAGGTGGCTGAAAAGTGGTAATGCAGGAACAAAATTTAGGAGGCAGGTTGGGTTGGCTGCTGTGCAGGCAACAATTTATAAGATTTGGATGAATAGAAACCTCCCTTGTTGGGATTCTACTGTGCATACTATAGATCATACAGTCAAAGAGATCAAATTTAATGTAAAAAACAGAATTGTACAGATCATGAGTAGTAAAGTGAATGGGAGAGATAGGCTGTGGATTGAGAGCTTGTAAATGCTGGGATTGTCCAGTTTAGGCGTGTTGGGTTGATATTCCCAACTTAAGTGTAAGTTTTATTTTGGCTATTTTATTCTTACTTACCAAAAAAAAAAAATTACTAGGATCCTAAACCAATTGTCCAAATTATATGACTTTGTTGTTGAAACATTTATTTAGGTCTTGATTAGAAAAAATAAACATAGTGGAAAGATAATCAAATAATAATGAAAAATAATCATACAAGAAAAAGAAACAAGGAAATATATAAGAGAGTTAGTTGTAATACATGATATGCACAATATATGCAAACTATCTACATCATGTGAGTAACTTCAATAAAAGCAATATCGCATGCATAGATCATCTTATAATTGAAAAAGCCGCCCCCCCTCCCCTCTCTCTTTTTCTCTCTCAAACCCTAGCCTCCCCTACCCCCTTTTTCATTAATTTGGGGCTGCCATGCATGATTTTATCCATGGTAAACCCCTTTTTCCCTTTTATTTTCTGTTTTTAGTTCATTTTCTTGCTTTGTTTAATAAATTAGTCTCTCTTTATGATATTTTTTCAAACCCTGTTATGGGGTTTTTAGTCCTTGTTTTGGAGATCTCCTTCTCCCCTATGGGAGTTGTGAGTATGGTTTTTTTTTGTTTTTAGGTATGAGAAATTGTTCTCATTGGTTGAAGTTCGAGACTCAACATGAAGGTATTGGAATCTCGGATGCGGTCAACATGGCTCGATCAAGAATGCTCTTCCCAAACTATGTCAGAATGATAGACTTCCTCATCAATAGTTGCTTGATTCAACAAATACAAGGGGGTTGCGCTGTATTGTTCGATCTGGTTCATTGTAGTTTTTTCGAAGACGAATTTGATTTAGCCTTTTTTAATTGTATCTTATTTTTCATTAATACCTATTGTAGATGTCGTTTGGCCTTCAATTAATGAAATTTCTCTTTCAAAAAAAAAAACTTCAATAAAAGTAATAAATAGCAACGAATTCAAAGATCAAAGGGATGCTTAAAAAATAATACCTCCGTCTGAGTCGTTTATTTGTACAAATTTTGGATTGCATATTGAAACCAGCCTTGAAAAATTATTGTTTTGAATTAAATAGTTGCGTGAGAATAGCAAGCAACTTGATATGCTTGGTTTTGTTTGTATCGTATGATGATGATGATGATGATTGATGCGTGCATGTAGATGATTAGGAGATGCTGATGATCATAATGGTGTTTAGAGGAGATCAATTAAGAGGTTTAAAAAAGTGAGGATGATTAACTCTATTAATGAAAACGGGTTTTAAGAAAATGGGATTTTATAAAACTTTATTCAAAAAAGGTTTTCGAAAATGGGTTCAGTAAAAATATTTATAGAACGTTTTCAAAATTGGGCTTAGTAAATGGGCTAAAATATGGATTAGGATTGAAATAGTTAAAATTTAGGCTCGTTCTTTATTCTTTCTTTGATCCGGGCCAATTAGACGGAGGTAGTAGTCATCATAGGGTACGAAAATAGTGAGACAAATTTATGTGTCTATACAACCATGTCCCTTTTAGCCTGTGAAACAACGCTATAAATCAACTTTCAAGCTAGTTTTCTTCAATCATGAGTGTCCACTCTCAATGATCAAGAAAGGGACAACATCAACTTTACCACCTGGTTCACTAATTATAGTTTTAATATCCAAGATATTATCTTGATAACCTATTTGGATATTGTAGATTGCTTTTGGACTTTTTTATTTAACATCAACCTAGATAAAATGAATACGAAATGATAATAATTTCATAATTGATAAATAGTACTAGTAATTAAATGAATATGAAATAGTACAGTTATAAACAAAATAGCTATGGAAATCACAACCATTATTATATGTGCTTGATTCCTATCGCATGAAGACGTATGAGACTCATGCATGGTCTGAGGTAGAGGTTTAGTTAAGGGTTCGACAACATTTATATATCGTTCCAACTTTGCCAATCTAAACACCACCTATTTAGACGAACTCTCGAAGAATGAAATTTCTATGGGTTTGGATTATGTGGTGCTCCCTTAACTCCTTTACTTGAGCAATGGCTCCACTATTATCACAAAAGAAAGCCACTGAGTTAGCTATGATAACGACTATACCAAATTCTTATATCAACTTATTTTAATCCAAACTGCTTCCTTTGCAGTTTTATGCACAATTTAATATGTGACATAATATATCATCCTATATTTATTTTAATTACATGAATTTAACATTGATAGTTTGTTTCCTCAACCTATTAAAATAAGTTTGAGATAAAATAAGTTCAGTTTAGTAAAGATAAGTTAAATTCAGTAAAAATAAGTTCAGTTCGGCAAAATTAAGTTAGCTTTAACAAAAATAAGTTATGTTTGGCAAAATTAAGTTAAGTTCAACAAATTTAGTTAGAGTTAAGCAAAAACTAAGTTAAGCTCAACAAGGATAAGTTAAGTTCAGTAAAAATAAGTTCAACAAGAATAAGTTCAGCGAAATAAGTTAAATCCAACAAAAATAAGTTAAATTCAACAAAGATAAATTAAATAGCAAAAGTAAGTTAAAAAGAACAGGCCTTAAGTCTTATTTTAACAATCACAATATAGACCTGACACACCTTTTAAAGAAGCATGTGGAGAGGAGATAACTTAGATATAAAAAGGAACCAATGTGATAGGATAAAGATAAAGAAAATACAATATCAGATAAGGTAATGTTACAATTAATGTATACTATCATAAAAAGTTAAAATTAATATAAAACTTCTAAATAAGAGAAATATTGAAACTAGTATGGAACGGGAAAGTATTATATCTCTATTATATAAGGGAACTCTTGTGAACTCTTGGAGTAATGATTGTTAAAGACTAGCACTAGTGGAAAAAAAACCTTAAATGACACAAAGGAACTGCTCCGGTTCTACCCAAATCGGATATTTTAATCCTTATTTATGTGCGAGCAAATAACTTGAGCAACTAACTGGTTCGGTGGGCTTACAAACCGGATCAGTTAACATAACTAAACCGGTTTTAAGGGTCGGATCAGTTAGCAATCACCTTATGAAAGGCCCAGGAGCCCATTAGCATACCAACGCCAAGGCCATTCTCCCATCTTGTCTTCTCTCCTCCCTGACACAAACCCTAATACCCCCATTCTCCCTCTCTCACCTACCAAACCCTATCCCCAACAGACCAACACCCACAGCGGCCAGCCCTTGTTTCCCTTCCATACATCCTCTCTCTCACTCTCACCGGCCACCCCGCTAGCTCGCTCAACGTCTCTACATCTGCGCTTCAATCAACTACCGCGTCGACGATTCTCGCCGGTTTCCTCTTCAACCACCGCGCCGACGATTCTCGCGCTCCTCGTCTTCATCCTTGCTCAATCCATCGCACTCCTCTTCAACGCCGGTTTCCTCTTCAACCACCGCACCGACAATTCTCGTCGATTTCCTTATCAAAGAATACCAACCTCGCCATTAACGAACATCTACTGACGTTTATGTAGGGTTTCTGTTTTTTTTTTTTGTTTTGATTAATTTTTGGATCTAGATTGTAAATTCTGAATTTTTATTTTCGTTGTAATTTTTGAGTCATTTTTGGATCTGGTGTTTCAATTTATTTTTATTTCTTATTTTCGTTTTTTAATTTCTTTGGATCTGGGAATGTAATTTCTACCGATCGATTGATTTTTTCGGTTACATTCTTGTCTAAGTTTTGGTTTGATTTTTTTCGTTATATTCTTGTATAAATTTTGTTTCTTATTTTTGTTTGATCTGCGGTTTCGCATAATTTTTGTTTCTTATTTTTCGTTTTTTAATTTTCTGTATTATTTTCGTTTTAATTTGTTGTATAATTGCTTGCTATCTCAGTTTAATTATTCGTATTCTTTTTTTTTTATGCATATATGTTAATTATTGTGTGAAAATATCTAAAGCATTGATTGTGATTGTGCTGGATCATTTGAGTTGTGGCCTACTCGTGTACCTCTAGGATGTAGCCTGCCATTTTTTTGTAGCACATATTTCTTTATTGATCCGGTTTGGTGGAGAAAACCGGATCAATTAGTCACTAACTGGTTCGGTTTTCCCCACCAAACCAGATCAGTTAAGTAGTAACTGATCTGGTTTTGAACCGAACTAGTTGGAATTCGTCAACTGCTCCGAGCCCAACTGATTCGGCCTAAATTCCGGATTAGTTAAGCCCATTTTGACCGGATCAGTTGGGCTTTTTTCAACTAGTGTAGCATTCCTCTTGACAAGGGTCTAGGTGAGACCGCTTGGGACTCCATGTTTAAAAGCAAAGGTTTAAGGTTAATGGTGGCTCTGTGCTAAGTGATAAAATCATTAATGGTTGAAAGAACATAAGGTTTTTTAAGAGGATTATGAGTTTCCTTCATACCACATTTGGGTATCATCTCCCATGTGGGGGTTACTGTCATTTTCAGCAGTTATAGCTTTGTGTCAGATAAGCTCATAAGTTGTTTGTTATTCTCCTTGTGTCATGAGGGTGAAGGTAGTACCTGGAATGTTCATGTTGTGGGGGATCTTTAACTATAGTTGGATTTATATCCTTCTTTTACACAGTTGATGTGAAGATTTTGTTCTATATGGCTGTTTTGTGTTGAAATTCATGATGTGCTTATTCCTTCTTGAACGAGCTTTGTTGGATGAATCTTATGATATCATTGATTATTTATTGGTCACTGGTATGATTTTTCAGTAGTCATGATTATGTGCTTGCTGCTTGATTCTCTTCGGTGTCTCTCCTAGCTAGTAGTTGATGTGCAATTCAACAAAGGAGTAGCAAAAGGTAAATTATCTAAGCTAGCAAAGTCCATTGTTACTTGTAACCTCTGTAGTTAGGAAGTTCTTTATGTTTTGATATGAAGTCTTGGGGCTCTTATCTGGAGGTGATGGTAAATTCATAAGGGGATATTATGGCTTCTAGTTGGGGCTATTGCTTAGAGAAGAGCAAGCTTAAACGTGACTCATTAGTGACCTATCATACTCGTTGTGTATGTTTTTTCCGAACCACAGTTGATACTTTCGTTGTGTGTTGACCTACAATACACTTTGAAGTTGTAAGCTTGAAAAGCTATGAGGTAAGATGCATGGTTACGAGGTTCATTAATGTTTTGGTATTAACCTATATATGTAGTTATCTCACCTGTTGCTAAGTTTGCCTAGGCCAGTGGTTGTGTTTGCATTAGCATCTTGTTATTTTATTGCGTATCAACTTGATTTGTAAAAGTGCATACTTGAATGGCATCTTAGAGGAGAAAGAGTCATTAGATCTTGTGGACTTAGAGTTACCCTGTGAGGTTTCTTTGGTGAGTAGATTTGAATGGTCTGTAGGTGGTCTATGGTTTACACCACTTGTATTATTAGTTCTGTGTGATGAACTAAGTTTGTATCTTGACTTATCATGATGGTATCTGTTTGAGTGATATTGATCAACTTGACATTGTTTTGGGGATCATGTGTTTATATATGATTGATCTTATGTCTTTGGTGATATACTCTTGATGTTTTTATGAAACTGAAGGTTTCGATCTTAAGCTAAGATGGAAGTTGGAGATGAGGTAACTCATGTGGTTTATGGATGTAAATCCAAGGTATTGGTAAATGTACCTCTTATCTCAATCTTATTCAGAGAACATGTTTTGTAACAGGTTCAAATGGAAGGTTGAATAATTAGCATGAATTGTTATGTTCTCTGTACATATTTGTGAACTGTTTTTAGAAAGTGATTTTCTAAATGATTATGCTTATATGTTGATAAGTGTATACGTTGGCATATTGTTCTTGACTTGTTGCTTTGTTGAGAAGATGCAAAGTATGATCAACTGTCAAGGGGAATTCATGGATAACATAGAGTTTCTCAAGCTCTGAGGGTATGATATGTGTTATCGGGTCCCTTCTCTCTCCTGCAAGTAGAGGTGTAAGTGGACTGCGAAAAGTCCATAGTCCAATTTAGTCCAATAAATATTTTAGCATATAATATATGTGTGTGTGTGTGTGTGTGTGTGTGTGTGTGTGTGTGTGTGTGTGTGTGTGTGTGTGTGTGTGTACATATACATATAATGTATATTTTTAAAAAAAATTAACATTTTTGTTAAAATTTTGGACTTTTAACATTCACGTCCTAAATTCTTTTACCTGGCGTAAGAACTTTCACTTACCATCCGAAAGTCCAAAGTGAGAATTGAAAACTGAAAAGGCGAAAGTTACTTTGACTCTTTTATCCACTTTTGTATTATGTAACTAGTGTGTAGCTCGGGCGATGCCCCGAGTTTTTACTTTGAATAATACTTCTAAGTTTTGAGCTCATATTTATTCCAAATAAGTTTGTTATATATCTTAATGTTCCAATCTATATATATATATATATATATATATATATATATATATATATATATATATATATATATATATATATATATATATATATATATATATATATATATATATATATATATTTATGTGGAGTAAGAGCACATCTAATAGTTGGCTGAGATGGTAAGACTTTTACTTTACAACGTATTGGTCGCATGTTCGAATGTTACTATACAAATTTTTGTAGTACGTATTCTTTGTTAGTATATGACATGGCTTGTTTCTAGTGAATGGGGGGTTCCACATGGCAACATATACTTTCTTATGTACACCTTTTAATATATTTGTATAGATTTGCATTTTGATAAGACTTTAAAGATGTAAAAATATCTGTAACTTACTTTATGAAATTGATGTAATGAGTCTAATTTTTCAAATTTCAATGATTCAATCATTAGAAAACATTGTGAACCTAAATCGGAAAAAAAATATTATAAAATAATCGGACTGGACTGTACTGGATTCGGACTCAAGAAAAAAGTTTCGGACTGGACTGGACTGGATTCAAAAAAAGTTTGGATCGGATTTGGACTCAATTTCTCGAGTCCAAAAAACTTTGGACTGGATTTGGATTTGACAAAGTCCAATCCAATCCAATCCACTTACACCCCTACCTGCAAGTTCAATCCAGCGGACACTTGTAGGTGAAGGAACACCCCATCTCACTAACATGTTAGTTCAATCATTGGACCTTAATATGTAAGCATTAAACATTCATTTCACTAATCATTTCTTGTTTCTTGTAACTTCGCGTCTGTGGAAGATTGTTGGAATACATCCTAAAGAACGCGAAGGACGTTGCCGGAGGGTGCGTGCCACGCAAGCGTGCTGCGCATGGTGGTTGCGTTCCGTGCATCGTGGTTGCGCTGAGGGCAGAGCTCACGCGTCAGGTGCAAGGTGTGAAACCAAGCCAATTCTTGCCGAAAGCTAACCGCGGCTCGTGGTGTATGCTGCGACCCCAGGTCTGGGTCGTATCTTGCGGTGAATCACAAAGAGCAACCAGCGACTCACGGTTGTCGGGGATTTTCGAAAACCTTATATCTTTTATTTTCGGATTTATTTCGGAGTTGTTATCCTTAATCCTCATATAAATACCTTCTTGGCCCTTTTTCTCTCTTTAATTCATTATTCATTAATCCTAAAACACAAGCATACCTATTTACTAGAGGTGATCAACATGGGCCCGACCCGACCCGAAAATGACCGGGTTTTGGACGGTCGGGCCCTACCCGACCTAATTTTTGGACTAAAATTCCGGGTCACGAGCAACTTATCATGCAAAACTAGTCTAAATTTTGTCCTTACCAAAAAATGGCCCGAAAAGCCCGCTTGGCACGGCTCGAATTTACAAGTTATGGCGCGGAAATTTCGCCCCGCGGCTAGGCCCGGCCTGGCACGAGACTTTGGCCCGAATTGTGCCACTTTTTTGGGCCAAGCCCGGCCAGACCCGGCCCATGATCACCTCTATTATTTACCTAAATTTGAGTATTTCTTGAGAAATTCCAATACTTTGGGTTTGATGTGTAGAATTTTTGAGTGTTGTGTGAACCTTGGGGGGAGTTTGTCATTGGAAGCCTGCACCGGTATGGTGGCGAAATCACTTTTAAGGCAGTGGCTTCTGTACCACGGCACAACGCCATTAGTACGAGATTAAATCAAATTCAGCAAGTTCAGTTGACAGATATCTGTAGATGAGTTTCTTTTATTATATTGTTTGTCAATATAATTTATTTGGTTGTTTTTCATGAATATTTCGATCATACGAATTATTTCCAATAAAAGTTACTTTTTTTGGGTCAATAGTTAAGATTATGTAATAGTTATTATTTTAAAAGGTAAAATTACGATTTTTCTAGTTAATATAAAGTTTTCTGATGTCAACCGTGTAATAATAAGTTTATTGTCAGACGGTCTGACGAGAGACTTAACGATTATTTACTTTTTTTTTAGAGAAAAATTGATTCACCCGGTTATCTAATATGTTCACATGAAACTACATTTTTTTTCCTTTTTAAATTAAAAGGACTAAACGGCGTAGTATGGTGAAGCCGAAGGGAACAATAAAAGGAACTCAATTCCATTTTCTAGGGTTTATCTTCTCTCTCCTCATTGCTTCCACACACAAACCCTTCCACTACCAGAGGAAGAACTCAGAAGGAGAATAAGCCGTCAGTAACAATGGTGAAGCCAAGGAAAGTTAGCAGAAACCCAGATCTTGTCAAGGGTATTGGTAAATTCAGCAGATCAAAGATGTACCACAAGAGAGGTCTTTGGGCTATCAAAGCCAAAAACGGCGGCGTTTTCCCAACCCACCCACCTAAGTCTGCGGCTCCGGCTCAAGCCGAGAAGCCGGCTAAGTTTTATCCAGCCGATGACGTCAAGAAGCCGTTGATCAACAAGCGCAAACCCAAACCCGCTAAGCTCAGGTTTCTCATATTTTTTCTAATTTCTGGTGATTTTTTTTTTGGGATTTTTTTAAGTAATAATAATGATTTTATGGGGAAATGTGCAGGGCAAGTATCACACCTGGGACAGTGTTGATTGTATTGGCTGGGAGGTTTAAGGGAAAAAGAGTTGTGTTTTTGAAGCAACTCTCTTCTGGGTTACTTTTAATCACTGGTTAGTTTTTTTTATTTGTTGTTTTTAATTTCATATTTTGGTTTTTGGAATTGAAGTTTCGATCTTTTCTTATGGAATTGGAATTTTCGGTGTTTTATTGAACCTGTAAAAGCTTTGGTCTTATGGACTAGGATCATTGAAATTGTTTATTGGGAAATGGCTTGGTGCGTTATCGAGTTTTATCTGTATCTAATTTTTGATTTCGTATTCGGACAATTGAGTTTAATCTGCCTTGGTAGTGGGTTAGAACTGAAACATTGTATGGCATTATGTAGGAGTATTCTGTTTATCCTTTTTTTTGGGTGTTATTTAAGCAAACAGGAAGCAAGTTTTAGTTGCTTTAAACGCATTATGCCTAATTCATGATGTTGTGTTATTTTGCTTTGTGGTATGGATTTTCTCTATGAAATGATTGGTCTTTCATGCATTACATTTATTTGGATGATTTTTGGGGGTTTTTTTTTTTACATTGTTGGATAATTTACTTCCTTGGATGGATTGAGGATTATATATTTTTTTTGCAGTGGCAAATCATTATCCTGGCTTTGAAATTGTTTGCTTTTTAGCGAAAGCAACATAGAGTGAGCCTCTAACATGTGATGATGTTTTTATGGATATGTCATGGTTTCTTAAACTGACATTCAGTTGATATTTTGGCAGTAGATGCTCTTGAGTTGTGTGCGTACATGTCTTGTCCATAATTATGCCTTGGTAAGCTCTACTTAACACTCAGTTAACAGCTATTTCTGTTGTTTTACATAGGTCCCTTCAAGATTAATGGCGTTCCTCTTAGACGTGTCAACCAAGCATATGTAATTGGTACCTCTACTAAAGTTGATGTTTCTGGAGTGGACGTGTCAAGCATTGATGACAAATTCTTCGCAAAGCAAGGCGAGCAGAAGAAGAAGAAGGGAGAGGGAGAATTTTTCGAGGCAGAGAAGGAGGTGAGATTTTCTTCAGTTGCTGTACCAATTAGTTCAGTTCTATTGTTCTTGTTTTGATTGTCTTACATCTGAATTACATATAAAATTATAGGAGAAGAACGAACTTCCTGCCGAAAAGAAAGAGGCTCAAAAGGCAGTTGATGCTCCTTTAACTAAGAACATTGAAGCTGTCCCTGAGTTGAAGGCCTATTTGGCAGCAAGGTTTTCATTGAAGTCAGGCATGAAACCTCATGAGCTTATCTTTTAGGGGAGTTAACTAGAGAGTAGTAACCTTCACTTAAGATTTTGCTACCTTCTTATTGAAGCTGGTTTCCTATGTTTGTTTACTATCGTGACGCGGGTATTTGCGAATTTTTATGTGATATTAAGCCTTCAAATTTTGTTAGATGCGGTGATTATATGTCCTTTTGCTGACTTGCTTGATTTTAGATACAAATTATGACTATTCTGTCTGTCTTTGTTTGTTGGATGAACTTTTTTTCCAAGAGAAAAACTATTGTAGATTGGTTTTTCTTTGTTTGGTTTCTTACGAGAAAAGTTGGAGAGAATGAATATATGGGAGAAGAGGAGGAAAGTAAGGAGTAGGGGATAAAATGTGGCATTGCTCCCTTTGTTAGGAGAGTAATTTCCATTGTATTCTTAGTAGAACTGTTTTCGACTCTTGAGAAAACTATATCACATCTACTTTTCCAGGATAGAGTTTTCGTCTCAACGTCACTCTTTGAGAATGGCATGATGCAATCAAGGCATCTATATTTGGTGTTTATGGCAGATCATGGTTCTTAGTTGATCTGTGTTTTTTTTTGATGATGTGAATTCTTCCTTTTCCAGAGTGTTGGTGTTTCATTCACATGGTGTACTCTTATATTCTAATGGATCAAAATCACATTGAAACTAATTTATTTAGCTGACATTAAATCGTTTTCAAATTTCGTACACCTATATTTTCTGTGAGAAATGCTAGGGAATCACCTCATACATGCAATTTTACCCGAGTTTTTTGATATTATGCCATACCTGTCTTGCTTCTGTTTATTGTAATTCAACAAGTCTTAATTGAGTTCCTTCAACCCTTGTTCAGTGTAATTTATTGTCTTGTTTAGCAATGCCATATTGTTATGCCTCGTTTTTCCTGTGAACATAACCCAAAAACATCACTTTGTGCCTCGTTTTTCTTGTCTTGTTTAGCAGTCTACGTTTATGTTTAAGAGCTGGACTTGCCTTAGCTACAAACTTTGACAACTTGTTTCATAGGTGTTCATAGTGTAGATGGTGATTCTTTTTTTGTTTAAACTTAAAAAAGGAAAATATCATATCAATATCCATGACATTGCTATTTCATCCCAAAAATTCACTATTCTTAATAAAATTCCATTATGATCCATAATTATGTACATTACCTTACTTTCTTTTTTTAGTCATTTTTTTTGATTTAGTACTATTGCAATATGTAACTCCACACATATCGTAATGTATATGTTGAATATAGGGATGTCATCGGATCTGGACCGGTTTCGTATGGACCCAGATCCAGATCCCTTTTTCTAGGCTGGATTCGGATCCGATGGTCTGAAAAACAAGGACCTGGATCCATATACTGCGGATGTTATGGATCCGGGTCCAAAACGGATCCGTCCATAATTTCTCCACCAAACCATAATTAAACAACCCTTATTAAAAAAATACAAAATTTAATAAGGAATACATATATAACACAATCGGAAACACAACAAACATTCAATTATAATATTGAGACTTCACTTAAGCAGAAATAATTATATAAAAAAATTGAACTTTACATTATAGATTTATAGAAATCAAAGTATGGACGAAGATGAAGGGAGAAGAGAGAGAGGGGTTGGGGAGTGACGGGCTGCTGTCGTGCAGCGCTGGTGGAGGTAGGGTGTTGTGCAGTTAGGGGACTTGGTGGTGCATCTGCTGGTAGATGGAGAAGGGGACGGTACCAGCGAGTGACGGTTGTGCTGGTGGTCGTGAAGCAGTTGGTGGTCGTGCGCGGCAGGCCTAGTGGAGAGTGAGATGGGAACGTGAACTGTGAAGCTGACTAGGAGAGAAGCATACCCCGTGTGCTGGTGGCCGGAGAGGATGGAGTGTTGCTGGATACAGATTAGAGAGAGAGAGAAGAGGGGAGGGCTTGTGAGAGATGGGGAGAGAGTTAGGATTTTGTGTCTTAGAGGCTTAGCTGGAGTCCTGTGCTCCTGCTATGCGCCATCCCATTTAGGTTTTTCAAAAAATGGGTCTGCGGATCCGGGTCTTGGGTCAGATCCGGACCTGGGCCCGTAATCTAACGACGGGACCCGAATCCGATCCGAATCCAACGGCGGGACCCGAATCCGATCCGAATCCAACGGCGGGACCCGAATCCGATCCGAATCCAAATCCAACGGGTCTGAAATTCTAGGACCCAGATTCGGGTCCACGGATCCGGGCTGGGTCCAGGATCCATTGCTATCCCTAGTTGGATCCTTCTTATTACTTGATCAATTTCTTATTTACATGAGATGTGTATGAATATAATTTTAAAATTTTAGGAAGCTCATAGTAAAATTTACAGTACCACGAAAAGAGTTAAAAAGGGGAAAGTAGCCAAGTATCGTATGCCCTATACCAATCGGCAATCGATCTGTGTAAACAGATCCACTATTTTAAATATCTAAATCGATATTTTAGATATGTAAATGTTGGAATATGAGTTTGTGTAGTTGGGTTTACCCCTCGCTTCAGTTATAAAGTTGTCCTGATAGGTGAATATATCATTCTTTTATTGCTATCAAATTTAGATCATGTGAATTTTTAATTGACTACATAATACATATGAAAGGATGTATCTGTCTGATCTTTGTTTATTTTCTCTAAATTCTCTCATTTTTTGACTGGTGCATCACATATTTGGATCATGTAATAATGCTGAATTATTCAAAAAATTGGCCATTTTAGTTGCAATTTTTGTTAAAAATTAGATATTCAGAAATATTGGCTGTAGAAATCTCTTAAGAGGAGATGATACATGTGAATTAAATGATTGAAGAAAAGGGAAGAAAAAGTAGGGAAAGAAAACTGGAGGATGATCTTACAATTAATAAACAAACGAAAGTTTTAGGAAGTCTGCAGCTGATAGACTTAATCAGAGCAAGCTATCAGCTCGAGAAGGCAATCTTCTGAAGAAATTGCTGGGAACTGTTGGCATCTTGCTTCTGAACCGTGGATGTCGTAAGAAATACAATCCTGCAAAGATAGCCAACAGCCTAAAAGGTGTTACATAGAGTAACACAGCTGCAATGAGGCAAAATAAAGTATAAAGGCAGGTAGCTCTTGGATCTCTCCAGCTTAACAATGCTAGAAATCTCTCTCCTTGAGTAGCCATATCTCCTAGCACTGTCTGTATCCTCCCTGCTATACTTCTGAGCCTATCGTATCTCATTCGAACTATATCAGATGGTTTAGTTGTTGGAAAAGTATCGAACTCTTCATCAAGCTCATCTGGGTGAACTGCATCTGCCCATGATAGTTTAGTATCCATGTGAGGAGGATGCCTAGGCCTATATCGGTAATTCCATATACCAATCAGAAACATGTACAGGCAAACTGTAGGGAGGATAAGTTCTGGGTAGCAAATTAAAATGAAGAAAAGAATGTGAACAAGAACTGTAGTGACTGGGTTTTTCCATTTGCAGACCTCTCCGAACCACTTGCTCATGGAGATCATCCCAGAGAAGACCGATACTATTCTGAAGAAGTTTGCTTTGCTTTTTCTCATGCTCCATATGTGGGAGTCGACATCGAGCATGTATTCTACGATTTCCCTCCTAAGAGGTGGTTCTGCTCTTCCAAGCCTTACTGCTACGATGTTCATGGCTTGGTATCTCAAGTTGTCTAGCTGGTTTACAGTGAATGGATGGACATAATGCATCTTTGGGAGTAAAGTATGTGTGTATTGATAGATCATGTTTGAGAAGGATAAGCAAGTGAATCTAACTGCTAGTTGGAGCTCGCCCATCTTTTTCACACCGGATGATTGTAGGACGAGGAGAGGGTATGAATGAGTGTAAATCTTGTCTGTTTCTAGGGTGGATAGCCGAATTCTTATCTTTCCGATCTTTGGATCTTTTGTGCTTTTGTCATTTCCACTAAGATGGCAGTTGTCAAAGACAGCTAATGTTATGACGGTGCAAGGATCATAAACCTCCCATAAGTATTGCTCGTTCCATTTAGGGTTGAAGCTTTGGATGATGGTTCTTGTTCGAACCCATTTTTGTCCGTACTTAGCCACACAGTACGCGTCGGTGCCACTCTGACCTTCCTTTTTCTTCATCGGTTGGAGCCCTTGAGCACTTAAGATTCCCACCTCTAGGATTCCCATGGGTTGTTTCCACAATTGTCTAGCAGTTGGCCTCGTATCACTGATGTACATTGTTGATTCATCTAGCACGTGATAACCTCCCTCAAAACAGACTCTCATGTGTATCCTTGTTGAGAACTTGAGTTCATTCCTCCTGTCACCCTCCAAGGCCCCAAACCCAAATCTCTCAAGGTTGAACCAACGAGAGTGAACGGCTTTGTGGTCTAGTCGCCTCTCGAAGATGTTCAAGGGTAAGCTTATCTTCCCCACTAGCTCATCCTTTGAGCCGGCTTTGTTCACCACTTCGAGAACCAACATTTCTTCAAAAGGCTCTGCTGCTACGAAGATCAGATCTTCATTCCACAGTGGGTTGGTGGTTTTAACAGGGCACAGCTTGGTTTTAAGTATCTGGCTTCCAAGTTGAGCCTTAATATAGACTTGTGGGAGTTGGGTTTTATCATGTGGTTCAACATCTTGGGCTTCAATCACGTTTACTCTAAGATACCATAACTTTGGAGACACATAGACCTTCGATCTGATATTGTAAACACCTTCACCTGAAACAACTGAAGCAGCATCAGTATGCCAAGCTTCAGGGAAAGCTTCATCAGCCTGTGTACCCATCCAAACAGCAACCATAACCTCTCCTCTTGTCTTCACCTCCCCTCGACGATCCTCTAGCCTATACCATTGTGGGGCCAGAGGACTGTCAGGTGGGACCCGTGTTGGCACTTCATTCAGGTCGAACACCACCTTTCCTAAGTAGTCATCTCGACCTACCATCTCCTTATCTCTAACGTAAACTTCAAGGACAGTGGATTGTAACTTATCCTTTGTGAAGGCAAACACTTGTTTCCACTCCGGGTTGATCTTGTTCTCAAAGTGTTTCGTTTTACCCTTGTAGTTGCCTAACTTGACTTCAACATATGGGTCACAGCTCCCCGATACAGGGTTCACCGGGAGATCTTTGGCACGCACCACATGAACATAGAGGTAGTTCATCTGTTCAACAAGGTCGTACGTGCTTGAAGTCCTGTCACCGCCTATCCATCCATGCCCACCTCGGACTCCTCCATGTGGCCATCTTTCTCCGAGCTGGGGCTTTGTGTCTTTTAACTTGAAATCATCTGGATTTGGAGGTGAGGCTTTCTTATCTGACATGGCTAACAACTCTGATGCTACAGTTCTGTTGGCTTTGGGTCTGTCAACTGAAGCACAACGTGACTGACTATAATTATGGGATTAAAACATAAAAGATGGTGTTAGAAGTTGGTTGAAGCAAGGATTTTCAATGAATGTTTAGGATTTTATGGTTGAATTTCTAATTCGGGTTGATCAAGAAGGTCTAGGAAGCTTTATGATTCATCTGTAGAATTGTGATATTGAGGGTTATATCATAAGCTAGAATATGATTGACTACTCATTTTTACGCAGCTTTGATGGCATCCACCTTTTGCACTAGCAGGTATATATTCCCTTTTCCTCTGCTTTCTCAAACTAGTGGTCCTTTTGGAATATTAGAAAGCCCTTATCATAAAAGAAAGTCATGATTAAGTAAGTTAAAGAAAAGTTTAACAGAAAAGAATGGTTTAAGAGTCATGGTGTGGTGAGATAAAAGGGTATAGTTGTTGCAAGTGCTAAAAGTCATTAGCTTTGTTTGCAGACAGTACTATAAACTGTAACCAATATGTGTTTGGTTCTGTTCTTTAGTAAAGAGATAAAAAATGTCAATCTCTTACACTTATTTAGTCTAAATGTAGCAGATAGCAGTTATTCGAAATTTTGCAACCTAAAGTAATCTTCAACTTTGCGAGCTTAATACTAATTGCACCTGAGATTTTTCCAAAAGAAATTCCAAGCTTGGGATTAATACTACTTGAATTTATTGTAATAAAATTTCCAATGATAAAGTTAAAATATACTTCTAGAATCTTGTCTGAGAGGAACATAAATACACAGCTTTCCTGAACTATGGTATGGCTTAAGAAAGTCCTTTTGCTAGACCCTTGAAATTAGACATTATGATGGAAGATCAGGTAAAATTCGGACATTTTTTTGGACCTCTTGACCGTTTCTAACTCGGTTAGGCACCTGTGTTGGTCTTTTCTTCTACTTTTGGGTAAATTATAGTGTGATAGATACTAGTCTTATAAGAACTTTTAATTAATTTTTTTTTAAAAGGTAAGAAGAACAGAACTTTTAATTATACACTCAGGCTATAAGCACAAAAATTTCTAGCACCTGCAGTTTTCTGGTTAAACGTCTGCATTTCTGAAAAACCATTTCACGCTAATGAAACCTGAAAATGGCTCGGACCTAAGTTTCCGTGTTACCAAAAGTCCAAGTGTTCCCTTGGGTGCATCGAGCCATTAGGTACTCCCTGTTTATTTGTTTATTTAAAGCTCTCTTATTATCTTGTTCTTGCTCATATGGGGCTCTCCAAACAAGCAAGAAGATAATCATGGGCATACTTGAGTTAGATATTCGAGTGTATAATAGGAGTTGTGCTAGTCCATTTCATAGATTTTTGAGATTTCTGTTTATCTTTCCTCTTTATGAAGTATATGCTATCTTTGTGGCTTTCATTCTTTAACTTCCCAAATCTGCAGTCCACCATTTAACAGCAAAAGGGGCATTTTTCTTGATCTCTTTGTTCTTTGTAGCAGCTGTACCTACTGTGAAGGAAAGTGCAGGGAAAAAGGGTTTGTAGGCTAAAGCGTTGAGTACAGAGGATAATGCAGGACAAACTTAGCCTAAAAGATGCTTTATTTAATCCTCTTTATTCTCTTCTGCTACTTTGTTCTTCTTTGATTTTCTCTAATGTGATTTACCTTGACTTGTTGGTTTATATTGTGTAAAAGTTTCAGCTTTATCTATAGCTTCTACATGACTCAACAATTTCTCCCTCTTTATTCTCTTCTACTACTTTATTCTTCTTTGATTTTCTCTTCTGTGATTTACCTTGACTTCTTGTTTAATATTGTGTAGAAGTTTCAGCTTTATCTATAGCTTCTACATGACTCAACAATTTCTTCAACTCAATCTTAATTTCCTAGTGCTGCTCAGAAGAATGCCGTTGCGGTCTTATGCTTAAAATCTACCTTTTCATATGTACCGCCTTCAGCGCCTCCCATCAATATCTGTAAACAGCACATTGTCTTCAACTTGCAAGGTGAAACACCGGTGCCAGAATGTAACATAATTATACAAAAAATTGTCTTTTGTAACATAATTATACAAAAAATTGTCTTTTGTAAGAGTTGGCTCATTCGATTTAATTGGAGCTATTCATAGTTAAGCTATAACTATCGTCATGATCCTAAGTAGGTCATAGTTACCAAGTGAAGAAATGTAGAAAGTAAAAAAGATGTTTACTTATGTACAATTGAGGTTGAGGTGGTGGAGTAGTGAGTAGTGACATTGCTTTCCACCTCATATCCTTGAGGTTTAGGGATCAAACCTCATGGGACTCATTTGAGGATTTCCCCTTATCCTCCTCAAGTGAGTCGCCTTCATCTTACCTTAAAAAAAAAAATTAACTTGTGTACAATTTAGCAAGTAAAAAAAGACGGAGGGAGTAACACAAAAGTACGAGAAAGTGTTGGCAACAATATGTTGGATGTTTTTGGACGACGGAGGCAATTTGGTAACTTTACGAGCCGGAGAGATAAAATGGTACTGAATTAGAGTCAAATTGGTATAAGTTAGAATTTGGTATCGAAGTAAAAGTCAATTTGGTAACAGATTCTAATTTGGTACTAACTTGACTATCATATAATACCAACTTGACGTTGCTTTAGCATTAACTTAACTTTTCAGCGCGTGTTATTTTGATTGTGTCCTTATTAGCCTCTGTTCTTTTGGATTGAACTGAACTAAATTGAATTGAACTTAATTTGTCTGAAATAAACTTAAACTGTGATAACTAAACTGAACTAGATTTGTCTAAACGAAACTGAATTGAACTACACTAAATTTCCACGAATTCAATACAAAAGGAGAGGGCCTTGGAGTCTTGAAGTTCCCCAGAATTAGGGCATGTTTGGCAAAAATAGCGGTTCTAATAGTGGTTAGATGTTGCACTAGCTGTAGCTGTTGGGGGTAGCTGCTAGCTGTCTACTAGTAGCTGTTACCGATTATCGTTTAAATTAGTTGTTTAATTAGAAGTGTTTGACAAAAGTAGCTGTTGAAATTGTAAAAAACAACAAATGACATTTATTCAAATATAATTCAAATATGAAATGAACTACAACAATTTCATTTGTTAGTTCAATAGTTAAATTCAATATTTATTTTTCAAATAACTTACACAGAAAATGGCATACAACTTTTTAACTACTCAAAGAAATGTATAAATTTAAGATAATATTCAACTCTCAAAAAGTTTATATTATCTATTTTAACTAAAATGCATGTGAAATTTGGAGTATAAACATATTGTGATATTACTTATGTCTTCTTTTTAGAATAAATATTTAAATCACATCCCTACTATTGTAAAGGAAAAACAATGAATTGTCATAAATAAAACAATTAAGAAGCAGAAAGAGGAAAAAAATTAAAAACATTCGTCAACAATTCTATCTATACTATCATATAGTGTTTATTCACTAGATCGCTTCCTATAAATCTCAAACGTTACTTGTATTAACGTTCTACAACCGTTACCTATAATCTACTCCAAACCCTATCCGCTACTACAACCACTACCTTACCAAACACTCATAATATTCTCAAGTAGCATTTTGATCTTGTCCAACCGCTACCCGCTACCTAAAACACTAGTGCCAAACATGACCTTAGACGTTTAGACGTCTAGACATACCCTAAGATATCATTAGGTCCAAAACTAGTTTCTACCAGAAAACGTGGGCTCGTTCATTTGAATAGATAATACTCCATTCGTTTCATTTTAATTTACTCACTTCACTTTGGGGGAGAACCAAGGAGGAAGTACAAAAGTATGAGAGAGAAACTGAAAAGGTGGAGAGAGAAACTGAAAAGTGAGAGAGAGAAAAAAAAAAAAAGTGGGTTAAAATATTAAAAAGTGGATAACATGGGTGGAAAAAGAGGAGAAAGTAGATGTGATATGTTACCTAAAATAGAAAAAGCAACAGTGTGTAGATTAAAAAGAAACAGACCAAAAAGAAAAGTGTGTAAATTAAAAAAAAAGGATTAATTCACAAGAAAGAGCTCAACTATTTCCCATTTTCTTTTATAAGTCCCAACTATGGATTACTCACTATAGGTCCCAAGTTTAACAGTTTGTGATTTTTATAAGTCCTCATTTACTTAGAACCGGTTAAGAAGGTTGATTTTTTTAAAATCTAGGACCCACCCACCTTTTCTCCTTCTTTCACTTCTCCTCCTCTACACCACCACCACCCCCTCACCACCACCAGCCCCTCCCCCATCCCTTTGACCCCCTCCCCTCCTCTTCCCCTTCCCCTTCATCCGCCGACCCTCTCCCCCCCCCCTCCCAGTGTCGGCCCGTCCTCTTCCCGCCGACCCCCTCCCCTTCCCCGCAGATCCAGTAACCCCCTCCCCCTTCTCCCACAACTCAAGCATCGCTCTAAATTCGAGCCCGAAAAATCGTGCTTCGAGCCTAGAAACTTGCCCGAAACTTCGAACTTCATCGGGGGATGCGAGGGGGTGGGGGAGGGAGCGAAATACAACGGGGAATGCGAGGGGGTGGGGGGAGGGAGCGAAATTCGACGGGGGATGCGAGGGGGGGGGGAGGGTCGAGGGAGTGGGGAGGGGGTTCTTTGGGAAGGGGGATGGAAGGAGGGGCTGCTGTTGCCGTCGGACTCGCGTCGTGACGTCGCCGCTCTACTGCCCAGTCTCGTTGGCGCTCCATTACTACTCGCCGGAGCTCTACTCGTGCAGCCATGGTGAGATGAAGATGAGAGAAAGGAGAGGAAATAGGGAGGGGGTGATATTTTAAAACTCACGTGACATTCAACCTGCTGGGTCTTATAAAAATCACATTATGTGCAACTTGGGATCTACAGTTAATAATCCATAGTTGGGGCTAATAAAAAACGATGGGTAATAGTTGAGCTCTATCTTGTGAATTAATCCAAAAAGAAATCGAGGGAGTATCATACTATTGTATAACCACGGAAGCCGGAAGGGATTTGCATCCTCGTGGCCCGTGGTCTGTCAAGAGTGTCAACATTGAACTTTTTTAGGTTGTTGATTCACACTTCAGAAAGGAACACATCTGCTCCCTCGTCAAAAGTCAAAGCTTTGAAGTTTTCAAAATCTAGAACTGCTTTGTCTTTTTTTTCACTGATCTCCGGAAAGTGGATAAGCTAAAAAATAAAATGAAATAATCGGCTACTAGTGGTTTTGTGCACCTGCATGGAAGTATGGAACGACACAAGGAACGGGGAGAAAATTGTTGGGACTTAGGTCCTGTTCTCCCTATCTTATTTTCAGTTCAGTTTAGTTCAGTTCAGTTTCTAAATGATAATCATTACTATTAATTAGTTATAATTAATTCAGTTCAGTTCATTTCAGTTCAGCTTAGTTCAGTTCAGTTGTTTTATGCGGAAGATTACAGGCCCTTATAACAAACACAATCCCTCACTTTAACAAATTTTGATGAGTTTAAATTATTTTAAACAATTTGTTTTAAGGAATGGTTTAAACAAATTTTAATACTCCATTCGTCTCATAATATAGTACTTACATTCCATTTTGAGTGTTCTAAAATATTGTGCCTACTTCATTTTTTATTAATTTATTTCACTAAATTATTCTCAATTTTTACACAAACTTTTCAAAATATTCCTACCTTTCTTTCAAAACGTGTGCTCCTATTTATTGCTTTGCACCATTTTAAGGAAAATTTATTGCTCTTTGATTTTTTTTTGAAGGAAAAGAGAAATAAATAAGTAGTTCCAAAATAAAAGTACTTTATCAAATATATTTTTTAAGAATCAACTACTACTCCCTCCATTCTTCTTAATTCTCGTAAAAAGAAAGAAGTAAGCACTATATTATGGGACGAAAGAAGTATCTTTTAGTAAGTTATAACAAGTTTTAATAATAAAAGTGCAGATAAGTTCAAAAAAAATATTGTTGAGAAACACCCCTTTGGTATAATGTGTGAGCAGGGGCATAACTAGGAATTTAAAGTCAGGGGGTTATTGTTTAATATACCGTGTCTGTATTTTATTAGTTTACCTTTTTTTTCACGGTTTCCAAGACATACATGTCTCCATTTCTATCTTTAATCATGTTTAAAAAAAATACTTAAAGCATATATATCGTACTCTACCTTCTTTGAATCACTGGATCTTTTATTTGTCTGAGAATTTGAGTAATCACTTTCTTGCATCACAATATTTTCAAGAGTCAAAATTTCTTATGGGGAAAAGTTGGAGATATGAGATTCGAAGGGTAAAGAATTCATGAAAAAAAAGCAAGGGAGACAAAGAGGTGAGAAAAGTAGAGGAATAAAAACAATAAAAGAAGAAAGGGCGACGACGGTAGAATACAAAGAATGACATAAAATCACACACAAAAGCAATAATACATGATCATTCTAATTGATTGTTGTGCGATATTGTGATTAGTTTTGTACAATTTTCTTGTGCAGTTAATTTTGTACTTTATTGAAAATAAATATGCTTAATTAACCTTGAAAGAGTATGAGTGTGGAGCTTTTTCACCAGTTTGATCTTTGATGGTTACTGTCACGTTATAGAATAAGCAATAATACAAAATTATATTATAAAATAAATTATCTCCTTAGTTACCAAATAATAATAGCTAAAGAATTAAGTTACCGATGAGCATTTCAAAAGACGGAAAGACTAGAATTTAGAGGGCAAACTTGAATTCCTATATATTTCTATGGTACTTGTGGAGTACTGGAGTATTACTTTTAGAAGGTATAGGCTGGCTTACTTACAGAGTACACCTTACTTATTTTACTGAAGTCGAAGAGTTCGGCTTGCGTGGAAGCAACTGGGGAGAAGTAGAACACAAACTTGACCAAGAAAATGTCATATTTAATGATGTTGGTTGACTAATTCTTCAATCATCATTCAGTCAATATACAATAAATTAAAGCATGCAATAGAATTCTATATATATATCCCAACCAAACTGGATCATACACCAACAAAAATCACATAGATTTTGGCAAAATCCTACATACAAAACACAGATGGAAATTGTACCAAAATTCTCTCTCTTCCAATTTTTTCTCCTTATTACAACCTCCTCTTTGATCACCTTCTCTCAATCCGCTGAACTTTGCCACCCAATTGACAAAAATGCCCTTCTCCAAATCAAAGCCCATTTAGGCCCAAAGACTACCTTTTTCTCCTCATGGCAGCCCAATACTGATTGTTGCGACACTTGGATCAACGTCGGGTGTAATAACCGAACCAATCGAGTTAATTACCTATCCATAGGTCAAAATAATGAGTTGATCGGGCAGATTCCTCGTATTGTTTGGCAGCTGACCGGCCTTGAGGTTCTCTACTTTAATGATATGCCTGGTCTAACGGGTCGTATCCCCTTATCTATTTCAAACCTCATTAACCTCCAAGAGTTAAACTTATTTCGAACTAACTTATCTGGTAAAATTCCGTCTTTCTTAGGCCAGCTCAATAATTTAAGTCTTCTCGACTTATCAGAAAATCAGTTCAGTGGTTTAATCCCTGCCTCTCTTTCTCGCTTGACCAATCTCCGACAACTCAACCTATTTAAAAATCAGCTCACCGGTTCAATTCCAGAAAGTTTTGGTTCATTCAAGAATAATTTAGCCTTACAAGTGCAAGAGAATTACCTCTCTGGTTCAATCCCAAAATCATTGAGTCGGGCTGGTTTTAGTTGGCTAGACCTTTCTAATAATAAGTTTACTGGGGATGCTTCCTTTTTATTTAGAAATAAAAACCTGATATTGATCTATTTGAAGAATAATGCATTCTCGTTTGACTTCTCAAAGGTGGTTTTTAACATAAGATTACGAGG
Source organism: Beta lomatogona (assembly GCA_947646795.1). Lineage (NCBI taxonomy): Eukaryota > Viridiplantae > Streptophyta > Magnoliopsida > Caryophyllales > Amaranthaceae > Beta > Beta lomatogona. The sequence goes on along the minus strand of CANSNZ010000927.1, from coordinate 4,135,415 downwards.
CCTTGATGTGAGCCATAATATGATATATGGTTCCCTTCCCAAACAACTCTCTCAATTGCCTTTGGAGGTTTTTAATGTAACATACAACCAACTTTGTGGACCCATCCCTACCGGAAATTGGTTGACCCGGTTTAGAGCTGATTCTTTCGGAAATAATAGGTGTCTTTGTGGCGGCCCCTTGCCTGCTTGCAAATAATATAGAGTAAAATATCTTTGCGTCCACGTCCCAGACATAGTTTGTCAAGATGTTCTTCAATTTATTTATATAATTTTTTTTAATTTTTTTTTTGACATGTAATATCTGTTGGTCCAATTTGTCTTTATATAGTAGTAAATTACAAACTTTTTATCTATTAGTTTGTCATTATTACTACTTGTGTTCTAAAGTTGTATATGTATCTCAGTTGTTATTTTTGGTTCCAGCACTTTGAAATTTTCGTTTACTGATGTACGAATTTAACCATTATTAAGTTTGATAATTGATAAAAATATTGACCTTGTCGGTTTCATTCATTACTCAATAATATATACAAATACAAGAGAAGTTTAAGGCTACAAAATCGTAATCAAAACAAGAGCATATGACAACTTCTAAAAATAAAAGATTATATACATACTTTACATATTCTAATACACCCTGTAGTCGAAACGAGAGAATGACGTACGTACTTGAGACTATCTCGGGAATCGTCAAAGAGTTGCAGCGGAATCCCCTTAGTAAAAATATCAGCAATTTGATAGCGTGAAGGGACATGAAGGACGCGTACTTGACCCCGAGCAATTTTCTCACGTACAAAATGAATGTCCATCTCAATGTGCTTTGTGCATTGATGCTGAACTGGGTTGCCAGAAAGGTATACGACACTAACATTGTCATAGTAGACCAAGGTAGCTTTTGTAATAGGACAATATAGCTCCAATAGTAAATTTCGAATCCAACAAGATTCGGAAACGACATTAGCTACTCCACGGTATTCTGTTTTAGCACTAGACTGAGATAAAGTAGGTTGTCGTTTGGCAGACCAAGTGAGCAAGTTATCCGCAAGATAGACACAGTACCCAGAAGTGGAACGTCTGGTGTCTGGACACCCACCCCAATCTGCATCGGTGTAGGAGATAAGCCTGTTGACTGAAGAGGGATAAATATAAAGACCAAAGTCAAGTATGCCATGGATGTAGCGAATGATACGCTTCAAAGCAGACATGTGCTGTGTTCGGGGATCATGCATAAACAAACATATTTGGTGAACAACATAACATATATCGGGTCTGGTAAAAGTTTAAGTATTGGAGGGCGCCTGCAAGACTGCGATACTCAGTAGGATTATGATAAGGATTTCCTGAGGAAGCCTGAGTTTGGCTTTGGTATCGACTGGTGTAGGAGAGGGCTTGCAAGATGACATGTTGTCTCGTTCAATGATTTATTGAGCATATTTCTTTTGAGAGAGAAATAGACTATCTGAACGGCGTTCAACATAGATGCCAAAGAAATAGCAAAGAGGCCCTAAGTCCTTCATGGCAAACTCAGAACCAAGCTTAGACATGATGGATTGTCGAAGAGCATCTGAAGAAGTGGCAAGAATAATATCATCGACATACATAAGAATATAAGCCATATCAGTGCCCTGACAATAAATGAACAAAGAATGATCTGAGATGCTGTGAGAGAAGCCCAATGTAGCCACATAATCTGTAACACCCCGTAATTTTCACTCTTTATTTTTGGTGTTTGTTTACATTAAAATGGTATTTTTCGTAAAAATAAATAATTTATTATTTAGATTATTTTGGAACGTGTTGTGAAAATGTGTATATATTTTTATATGTTGTGATATATTTATTTTAAGTTGTTATTTATTTATTTTAAATGTTATATTAATTTCGTTATTTGTTTAGGCGTTTAGGATGCTGTTTTGTCGCGTAGCGTTTTTGTAGCGTTGTTGGACCGATTTGAGTGATGAAATGTTGCATCGCATGTGGCGTGTTAATGTGTTTATTATATTTATATTTATAATATAATTTATTAGAGTTATTTTCATTATTAAGTATTTTCAAAGTTTAGGCGCGATTTAGGAATTTATCGATTTATCGCGTGACGGACTTTTGATGCATGGACTATTGATGACTTGGGCCCAAATCTTCTTGGTGTACTTGGGCTTGGACAGCCGGCTATGGGGAGGAAGAAGGAAGAAGTTTCTCCTCTTTTATTTCATTTCTTTTAATTGGTGACTCTTGGTAGATTGTAACCCCTATAACCCCCCTAATCATTTCTCCTAAACCCTTCATTTTTTTCCTTGCCATAAAATTCTGATTTTTATTAAAAGAGGTTCAGCATCATTTGCATTTAACCCTCACCGTTTTCAAGGAAAAAACAAAGAGAGAAAAGGAAGAGGAAAAGAATAGGAAGGTTCAACCCGGTTTTTCCTGTCACACCTTCACGAAAACAACTGTAGCCGGAGATCTAACCGTTGGATCATCTTCAAATTTGGATAAAAGGTTTATAACATCTTGTTATACACTCTGACCGGATCGATTTAGAATCTGAGCTTTTGACCATCGGGAATCATGGTCGGAACAGAGCAGTGTGACATGAGATTTATAACGTTCAAGAAGAAAATGCAGTGACTGGTTGCTTCAATTCTCGTTCGTTGTGCCTTGGGGTTAGAAGAGGAATTGGATTGTATGCGTAGCTCTTAACTATCTCTTTAGACTCAGCTCTCCTCCCGACATTCCAGGTAACTAGTAGTTATCTTAGAACCATAGTGATTAGAGTATTATTCGGTATTAGATTATTACGCTAGGAATTATTTAAAATACTTTTTGAATGAAATTATTGACTAAATTTGACATGAATATACTTGATGCATGCTGTGTGATTACTGTAAAGAGAAAAATAATTTGCGTATGATTTTTGGTATTTATTTGATTTAATTGGTGTTTTGTGCGTTTTTGGCTAAATTGCATAATAATTATTAAACGGATGTTAAAATTTCTGAAATTATTTTTCTTAGATCATGTTGTATGTGTAGTATGTATTCCGTGCCTTAGAATAATTTTTGCCTACTATGTACTGGTTTATTTAATTGATATATCTGTTTTTACAATTTCGTTTATGTCAGTATATAAATCATGAAAATTATTTCTGGAGGCCCAAAATTCATTTCTTTGTATAATATTTATTTCCGTGAGTTTATGCATGTTGTATAAATTTTTGGTAATTTTTGGGCGTTTATTTATATTTTTAGTTATTATATTGGCTTTATTGAGTAATCTGTATATTAACTTTTAAATTACTTTTGGGGTCCGAAAATTATAAATAAAATTTGTACCATGTCAGTAGAGCCATTAGGGTCATATGATAATTTTTGTGTGATGCTCGAACTTATTAGTTTAATAATTATTATTGGGTTTTTGTTGTGAAATTGAGGATACTCTTTTAAATTATTTGAGAGCTTGTTAATCAGAAATAATTTGTGATCTTTTATGTTCTTGGATGCTGGTGTTTAGTAGGTTGCTGTAAGTATTATTGGTATCATTATGTTTATGTTTGATTTATGTAAAAATGATTAATTGTGTACTATTCATTTATTTAATAAGCCTTGGAGTTAATTGGTGACGCACTTTTTATTGATGTTGTTAGTGCTGTAAAAACTATTTCACTATCATTGTTGATACTTAGTGATGTTTAAAGTATTGTGGTTGGAGATATTTGTTGTAAATTTGTAAGTTACTACTGTGAAGATTTTTGAAAAAAAATTACTTTTGATGAATTATGGGTATAAGGCCGGGTGGCATCCCTTTTGACGAATATTTTTGAGATGAATGATACTTTGATGATTATGATTTTATTTTGAGATAAGAACATCCGGTGGGATAGATGTAGTCCCCGGTGAAGAACATGCCAACCACCTGGTTTGCGAACTAGGGGTACACCTGGGTTAATTGTTGTCGTTCGAGAGGTCAGGGAGTTCTGCGTGTTCTACCCTGCATCGAGAGTTTGGCCATTCTTAGACACAGGCAGTGGGGAACGTAAGGCCATAGACTGACCTGGAGATTGCGATCTGACAAACCTTAGGAAGTGAATTGCGATTCACTAGCGTTCGGTTTCTGACTCAATAACTTGTTTTACCTATATTTTATTTTTATAAAAGTACTCTTGGGATGATTTTTTTTTTTTATCCAACTCACTTGCTATTTATTATTCATTTGCGTTATTTGTGAGTTATATGGAAGTGGATGCATATTGTAGTTGACTTGACTTTATGCTTTCCTTTCTTATTAATCTATGTCTGACTCATGCTTTGATTTCTTTTGTTCTGGGAGAACTGCTAGTTACTCCCCACTGATTGTGGATATTTGTTGTATATTTTGCAGGTTTTGTTGATGGGGATTTTCTTTGATTTTGGGCTCGGGTTGAGATGCGAGAAATAACCTATTAGGGGTTTTAGTTCTAGACTTCTCTTTAGTTTGAGATAGTTTTCTCATTTCGATTTTAATCTAAGTATTTAATTTACTTATAGTACTTACTTATGTTTGTTTTTATCACTTAGTTATTTAAACACTATTCTTGTAGTAGTGACATTCCCAGAAGACGATGTTTCCACCATCGTCCTATTAATACTATTATTAATTTCTTTCTTTTTCCGCTTTGAAATTCTGGGGTGTTACATAATCACCAAAATGTTGGTACCAAGCACGTGGAGCTTGCTTAAGTCCATAAAGGGACTTCTTTAGCAAGCACACATAATCACGGTGCTTAGGGTCGCGAAAACCAGGAGGTTGATGCATATAGACAGTCTCATCAAGGTTCCCATGTAGAAAAACATTCTTTACATCTAATTGATGAAGACACCAAGATTTAGAAAGAGCTATGCTTAGTACCGTACGAATGGTTGCCGGTTTGACCACTGGACTGAAAGTCTCACCACAATCTATACTAGTTTGTTGACCTGCTCCATCACCCACAAGACGAGCCTTATGTCTCTCAAATGAACCATTAAATTTTTTCTTATGCCTGAAAATCCATAAACTTCGAATGACATTGGCATTAGACGGACGGGGAACTAAGTCCCACGTCTTATATTCAATAAGAGCATCATATTCGTCATGCATGGCCATTTTCCAATTATGATCATTCAAAGCATTGAGAGGATTAGTGGGCAAGGGAGAAATGGATGGGTTAGATGAAGTATGGAGGTTAAAGAGCTTCTTAGGCTTAAAAATGCCATGTTGGGCTCGTGTGACCATTTGAGGGGAATGGGACGTGGGGTTTTCCATTGGAATGGGTTGAGCAGATGTCATTTTAGGAAGGGTGGTAATCTGATTTGTGGTAGAAGGATGTGAAATGGGCGCTGACCCATTACAAGATGGGCAGTTTGGCGAAGGAAAAGAGCTCGTTGAAGCATCAGGATTTGGGGGCCGAGCAAGAGGAGAGAAATTGGAAGCTGCTGAGATTTGTTGCTGGGCCGGTAGGCCTGAAGTGTGATGGACCACCGTGGGAGCAGGGAGAGGAGTAGTTGGGCTGACGGGCTACAGACTCCATATTATGAGTGGAAGGTGGGGATGCATAAGGAGTGTTGGATATGGGCTGAGAAATAGGATATAAGGGAGTAAAACCATCATCCAAAAATTCATAAGTAGAAGAAGAGGGGGAATGCAAGTTAGAGAAGGGAAAAGAATTTTCATCAAAAATAACATGTCAGGAAACAAATATTTTACGACTCGATAAATCATAACCACTTATAACCTCTATGATTCGATGGATACCCCAAAAGCACATATGGTGTTGAATGAGCTTGCAATTTATTTCTTGAAGTGAAGAAATAAGAGGATAACACAAGCATCCAAAGACGCAAAGATGAGAGTAGGTAGGATCTTTATGATAGAGAATTTTTGTTAGCGTTTGATAGGCAAACTTTTTGTGGGGGAGTACGATAAGTGCATATTCTAACATCATTTAGTTGCATATTAGGATGCATTTTCATGTAGCATTAGAGCATTAACATTGCATTTATGCATATTTAGGTCCATTTTTATAAGCTATAGTGCTTTTACGGGTTGTTTGGTCTTTTGATGTAATCTCAGGTACTTTGGACTCCTTTTTAAGGACATGATTATTAAGACACTTGTATAACCTTCAAAATGATATATCATGTGCCCAAAACGGATTGGAATTGAAGAAGATACAAATGACTTTGTGTACTTGTGCGAAATATATGCACCATTTTACCCATAACTTTTGACACAAAAATGATAATGAGGTGATTTCAACAGGTTGGAAACTAAACTTGAAGAGCTTTCCAATGATATATTACATGCGCCAAACAAAGCTCTAGATCCAAAGTTATAGCTGTTCGAAGTTGAGCTTGAGAATCTGACGATTACAGGACAACACGTTTGTGTCACTTATGACACGCCATGTCACTCTGATTTCTTCGAGCCAGTAGCTTATCTGTCGTAGGATATTTATGTAGTAGCAGGTCAACACGTCCGTGTCATCGTCCGTGTTGGTCTGCTCTTTAGCGCGTCTTATTTCGTCAGTTTTGTTATTATTTTAGGAGATATAAATACTCTTTTATTTGTTTAATGACGAGAGATAGTTTTATTATATACACTTTTTAGAGTTTCTAGAGAGAAGTTAGAGAGAGAAACTTGTAGATCTTCATTAATCTCCAAGACTCTACCTTTCTTCCATTAATTCATGTATTTATTTTCTTCTTCTTTTCTCTTTGTTTTCTATTATGAAGTTTAACTATTGTTCTCTAGTTTGTCTATTTATTGTAGTTATGCTTGAGTAGTTATTTTATCTATGGTTAGGTAGAACCCTAGTACGAATTAATTCATGATTATGCCTTTAAATTCCCAAATTAATTGTTCAATTGTTCTGGCTTAATTGATTGTGCATATTCCAATACTAGATTAGGGATTATTAGTATTGTTATTATTCCATTGTTTTGATCACAACGGGAGTTGAGTTTTGACGGATTTTGGTATTTCAATTAAGGATATGAAATTCTCCACGGGAGTAGGTAGAATGGGTTGTTAGGAAGTTAGAGTGTCGTGTTTAATGTCTTTAATTTGCATGATTCCATGGGAGTAGGCTTGAGTGCATATTAAGGAAGCCATAGATACTCGGGAGAGGTTTATGGTATTTTATAGGGTGTACTTTTCTTGTGAGCATTTAAATGATTAATTTGGGGTAGGAATTATTATTGTATTTATTCATGCTAGTGGGGATACTTAACTCTAGAGTCTTTTATTTATATATTGATTTGTGTAGTTGATTCGACCATCACCGATACTAACCTCCTTTTAGTCTTACCATAATTTAAGGACTAATCATAGAACAACTCTCTTTCTGTGGGATCGACCCTGACTTACCCTACTACCACTAGTACAAAATCGTCAATTTGCGTCGGACCTAGGACCCCCATTTGCGTCGGACATAGGTCCGACGGCACAGGTCTCGTCGCAGATGATGGATACATCATCTGCGTCGGATAAGACACGACGCAGTTCATTTACTATTTGCGTCGGACCAAGCCCATAGTGCGACGCACATGACCCATCCTCCCTGCATGTGCGTCTCCTATCTGCGTCGCATGCAGAGCTACATGCGACGCACATGACCCACATATGCGTCGGATGAAGTTATACAATCCGACGCAAATTAGGTAATTTGTATTAAAAAAAAAAATTTAAATCAAACAACAAAAAACACATCAAATCTGATCCGACAAATGCCCAAGTTTTCACACTAAGTTTCACAATTAGATCAATTACAATATAAAAATTAAATTCAACAAAGTATGTATAATGAAAATACAACAATGAAGAAATGGAAAAATACATAAAATATCTAAACTAACTAATCTAATAGTTGTAACTTACAATGAGAGGAAAAAAATCCCTAAGTTCCGAGATCTAAAACTGAAAATATATAAAATATATGAACTTACCTCAATTGTATTGAACAAGTATGTAAAAAAAAATGTAAAAGCCGACTTTCAACAAAGATTGACGAACCGAACACTTTGATCTCTTCGGAATTCCTTCGATTTTGAAGTGTTGTGCGACAATGGGGAGTACAAATTCAACTTTACAACACCAGATTCAAACACCCAGAACAAAAAGTCCCCAGAAAAAAATCTAAAAATCCATTAAAAAATCAACCTTTGTAAAGAATGAGAGTGAAGAGGTTTGATGGTTACCCCACAAAGCAGTGTCATGATTCAATTTGTCTTCCATATGACAGTACAAGGCACAAGCTACTAATCGGAAAAACTAATGAAGGTCCTAACAGCACTGGTAAAAGCTTGATGATACGATCTGGTGATACGATCTACACTTTCACCAGATCCAAATACCCAAAACAAGTTTCTCGGCCTTGATGTCCATCATAGGGTGTGAAAGCTTCTTCACCGGCGCATGCATTTAAGAGGAGAGAGAAAATCAAACCCTTAGAATCCATTAAAATCGACTGTCAGCGTGGACGTCGTCGATGAAGCTTTGAGAGATTTGCGATCTCCTTCAGTTTATCGCCATTGAAGAAACAAAAAGAAGAAACTTGAAGCTTCAACAAGTATCAAAAGACCCATTAAATCAGATGCCCCAAGTATTCGAGAAATCTCTTGCTCGAGCTTTTCGTCGCCATTGGTGAGAAGAAGGAAAAGATGAAGAAGGGTAGAGAGAGAGAGAAGCGGTGAACATCGTTGTACGTGTTATGAGAAAGAGATCAGAGGGAGAAGGAGAAGAGAGAGAGAGAGACGGCTGGTGGAATGAATCAGCAGTGGAATGGTTAGGTTTTAGAAAAAATGAAGCGGGACTTATCTGCGTCGCACATATAGCCCATGCGACGCAGATAAGCCCAAATCATTTTAAGCCTTGCATTTTTTATATAATCAGCCTAAATCATCTGCGTCGGATGGTCCATAGAGTCCGACGCAAATAACTTTTTGCATCGCACTAAAGGAACGTGCGACGCAGATAGACCGTCTTTTGCGTCGATTCCCTGTTGCATGCGACGCAAATGAGTCTTCTGCGACGTTTGTCCTGTTGTGCGACGCAGATGGTGAGACGCAAATCATCATTTTTCTACTAGTGTACATAGTTAGGAGGATTAGTTAGGTTATTTATTTTTGTTAGGTGCGCGACACGCCTATCAGAGTATTTTGAGGAGATAATTAGTAGCCATTTGTAGTGCATGGTGCCAAAAAGAGGGTGGCATGGAAGCATGAGCTAAGAGAGTTTGGATGAGATTATTGATGGTGCAAATTTTTCTTTCGGCTTTTCCATTTTGAGGAGATGTATACGGGCAAGAGAAACGAAGAGTTATGCCATTGGAAAGACAAAAGTTATGGAGTGGTGCATTATCGTATTCCCGACCATTATCACATTGCAAGCATTTAATATTTATTTCGAACTGAGTTTTAACATGAGCATGGAAATTGAGAAATATGGAGTGTAGTTGAGATTTGTGTGCAATGGGATAAGTCCACAAAATTTTTGTAAAATCATCAAGAAATAGAGCATAATATCGATGACCACCGGAATTTAGAATAGGTGATGTCCAAATATCGCTTTGCACAATATCAAAAGGCAAAGAAGTGTACGATAAAGAGTCATAAAAAAGTAATTTAACTTGTTTCCCGAGAGGACAAGAATGACAAAAAAAATCATCTTGAACTTTATTACATGAAATCAAATTGTTTTGGCGAAGAGAGCGTAAAAATAAAAATATGTACAAACACAAGAGAAGTTTAAGGCGACAAAATCGTAATCAAAACAAGAGCATATGACAACTTCTAAAAATAAAAGATTATATACATACTTTACATATTCTAATAATAATCTATAGGTGAAAATTATGTAAATACTCTATTTTGTACACGTACATTGAGTTTTAAAATAAATCTAATAACATTTCACATATTAAAACTTCTTATATATATTAGTTGGAAGTTTGGAACTAATAAACGAATGGAGGTATTATTTGTCATTGATTGGTCACCATATGATGTCGTGAAATTAACAATGGGCCTGTTTGGCAAAAGTAGCTGTTAAACTTTTATTTTTTACCATTTAGTTGTGGAGGTAATTGTAAGCTTTTAGCTGTCAAACTACCTGTCTGAAATAGAAGTGTTCGATAATAACAGCCGTTGACAAAATTTTAAAGTGTAAATAATATGTAAAAATGGTAGCTTTTGACGGATTGTTCTGCAAAAGTAGTTGTTAGCTGTAGAAGTAGCTGTCAGCTGTTGTACTAGCTGTCAGCTTTGAAATACTAGCCAGCTAATAGAGTTTGACTGTGAAAATAGCTTTTATGATAATTAGTGTTTGGTAAATTAAAATTAGTTGGTAGTTTAAAAAAATATCAAATATAAATTATATTTAATCTTCAAAAGCTACCTCAACCTCAAAAGCTAATATTTATAGCTTTTCCAAAACACTAGTTCAAACACCAAAAGCTACTCTCAACACTAGTTCACCAAACATAACTTTTCACCATTATTAGAGTTTTGACGTAGTCCAAACACTAAAAGCTACATCAAAAGCTATTGCCAAACACAAGCTAATAATCTTAACTTTAGGCAAAAGCTACTCAAAAGCTAAAAACTACCTAAAAGCTACCTCCAAAAACTAGTTTGACGAACACTAAAATAATTTTTTAAAAGGTAAAAGTTACCTTCAAAGATGCACCGAACACATCAAATATTTTGAGATTGCTCCATCGAGCCGACCGCCTAGGTTCCAATGGGCAGAGATTTTCCTATTCTAACTTCAAAGCATCTACATCTAGTTATTTACTCCTCCGTCTCAATTTATACTATTTGTATTTCATTTTAGGTGTTCCATAATATTATTATTCCTCTTTGTCATATCTATCTATACAATTATAATAAAAGGCATCCCAATCAAAGGAATAGCGCCACATGACACTCTCCAATGCATGTGCCACATGGCACTCTTCTCAAGCTTCTAATACAAAAATATTAACAATGTGTAGCTACTAGGTTTTGAATACATGACCTTTGAAAGGAAATGTGAGAGTTTAACAACTAATTCACTACAATCTCAATGTTTAATGTTTCAAAGTAAAACATAATAAAGTCTTATAATTATATGTAACTATAAAGACATATACAAGTTTTTTAATCTCTAACACTTTTATTAAGGTGATAATATTCTCTTACCCCAATTCCATTGAAATTAGTATTTTTATCCCCAATACCTTAGAAGTTTTTTTTTCAAATTTTCAAAACAACTAATTACCATGCCATAATGTCTATTTTTCAATTTCGCACTAGACAGAAAATACAAAAAGCTAATAAAATCAATTATGAAAGTTATGAATAATAATATATTTGATAATTGTAACTGACCCGGGGCATCGCCCGGGCCAAAATACTAGTTTCTATTTATAAAATGGTATTTCTGTAAAATACCCTCATCAACCAATTGTTATTCTTATTTTGTCCTCATTTTTGCATGTAAAGTTGTAACTACATTTAATATTTGTCCACGAATTCATGTTACTTTGATCCAAATGATACTTTCCAATGCAAAGACTTATATTTCCAATTCAAGTACTATAAATATTTAAAGCAATGATACTTTCCCTGATTTTCGTGCAAAATGAGAAACAAGCACTATAAATTGGGACAGTGGGAGTTTGTGAATTTTGATAATTATTACTACTACTTCCGTTCCCTATTGTCTACCCACAATGTATTGATTACATTTTTTGCTGGGTGGTGTTCAAATGTTCATGAAAGAAGAAGAAAAGTGACGGGGACCAAATATAGTTAATGTGAGAGTAAAGTATTGATCCCTATGATCATTTAATATGACGCATATCTTTAGTGGACATGGACATAACAAAAAGAAAATTGGGACAAACAAATAAAAAGCTGTAGCATCGATTGCTATAAAATAAAAATCCTCTTTGTACAACTTTCACACTCATCATTAAAAAGTTGGCCACGATTCATCACCATTTGTACCAAATACATCCTACTCATAATTAAGAAAAAAGTTCATCACCCATCTCTGCCGTGCTTTTTCGTAGTAATTAAGAAATGTACAATTACCCTACATTTTCACTTGAGAAAAAATTAAAGCAAAAAATTAAAAATATAAAAAAAATGTAACATTATGGGTGTCAATTTAAAGATGTTAAAAAGTTGTGACTATTGGTATTATTTATTTTTATTTTTTCAATACGTATTTTTCTCATTTATCGCAATCCTAAATTTGCGATAAAAAAGAAAAAAAAATCTTAAAAGTTGTTGCATACTTGCACATGTATCACAATTCTATTGACTCAAAATTATAATGGCTCATCTTCAAAACTGATCATCGTGTGATCTAAAATGAGCTTGGTCATGCTATGATCCAATCTGATGGTATGATATTGTAATAAAGTTTAGTTTTACTTTTCTTTTTCTGTAATAAGAATTAGTTACAGATTGTAACTAAATCTCTCTCTACAGTAAATAGCTCCCTGAGCTCCTATTTTCAATTGAATGAAAGTACTTCCTCTATTACATAATCACATATATCTTTCATTCTCTCTCTAGAACTCATGTAAGAGTTCTCTGATTCTCATGGTATCAGAGCAGAATCAGTCAATTTTATGTTCAAATTCTCTAAAATTTTCAAGAAATCTTGAAATCTTTTCATCTTCCGCTAATTTCGTTGAGTTTTTCATCAATTGATTGCTTCAAATTCTGCAAAAGTGGTGGAAATCGATCAGAACTCTGGAAATTCTGGTGAAAATTTTGGCGATCAATCTAATATCAATAATTTACACAATATAAATATAGCTTATAATGATCCTTACTATATTAAAAGTTCAGATCAAACTGTAAACAAACTTGTTGCTATAAATCTTAATGGTAGCAATTTTATCAGCTGGAAAAGGAATGTTAAGAGAGCTTCTTTAATTGCGAAAAACAAGTTAGGTTTTCTTGATGGATCTATTGCTAAACCAATTGATGGATGAGGTGTGATTATGTGATCATTTGCTGGTTAGTCAATTCTATGAATGGGATATAAGTGAGAATTTCACTTTTGTTGAAACTTCTGCACAATTTTGGCGAGAAATTTGTGAGTATTATGGTCAATCAAATGGACCACAATCTTATCAACTAAAGAGAGAATTGGATAATCTTAGACAGCAGTCTAATATGATTTACTATGGCAAGCTGAAACGTTGCTGGGATGAATTACAAAATTTGCGAAGCTTTCCTTCTTGCACTTGTGGAATTCTATCCAAATGTTCTTGTGATTTCTTGAAGAGGTTGTCTGAATTTGATTCTGAAGAGAAGCTTATGCAGTTTTTGTTAGGCTTGAATAGTGGATTTGATAATGCTATTAGTAGCATCTTAGCTATGGATCCACTTCCTTCACTTAGGAGAGCTTTCTATTTGGCTCAACAAATGGAAAAACAAAAGGAAGTAAGTGGTATGAATGCTGGTCCTAGTAATCTTGAAGTCAATGCTTTGACTGTTCAGAAGCATAATTCTCATTATTCTAGAGACAAGTACAAGAAGGACTGGAGGAAAGTTAAACCGGATATATTTTGTGATTTATGCAAGAAATCTGGACATACTAAGGATGTGTGCTTCAAAATGAAGGGATATCCTGAATGCACTAGGGGAAAAAAAAGGAAGGGCTGCGCTGGAAGGGCTGCATTTTTTTAAAAACACAGCCCTTCATACAAGAAGGGTTGCGTTTTTAAAAAAACGCAGCCCTTCACTTCCAATTTTTTTTTTTGATACATTTTTGCGCGCATACACAGTGCCCACAGCATTTCATTTTCCATCCCTCTCACTCTCACTCTCTCACCACCCGTGCGAAACCCTATCTCCACCACCACCACTCATTTCACGCACCACCGCCACGACGACGCATTAACAATCTCAACCCTCTAGTTGTACCAACTCTTAGCTATTGAAGTCCTCCCAACGGATTTTCTTTTGCGGATTTTGGTTACAAGTGAATTAAGATTGGTTGTGGATCTTTTTAGTGGTTGGGCGGTGGGTGAAAGGAAATTTGTTGTGGTGGTGGAAATTTGATGAGAAATAAAGAAAAAGAAAGAAAATAAAAGGGATCTCGGGTTGCCTCCCGAGAAGCGCTGTTGTTTAAAGTCGTTAGCTCGACTTAGTACCTTGAGCTCAAAAATTGGGCTTGTGCTCCATATGTGACAATGGAGGCTCCATGTCAATCTCCAATTCGAGTACCTGCAAAACAAACTGAGAAGAACTCTTGCAATGCATCGTTAGTGGTACAGTTTCAAAACAAGGTGGTAAATCAGGAGGCTTTTTCCGCTCTTTCAACTCCGGCACCATAACCTGCATGTTAGTAGGAGATGCACAATCCTCAACCAAGACATCATCAACATTCATCGACTCATCAACCTGCTCAATATCAAGAACATCATGCAAAACAGAGTCAACAATGTTAATAGAGCAAAGAGGGTTATCATCCTTAATCAAAGGCTTAGAATCATTGATTTTAAACGCCTCTACCTTTCCCTCGAATTCCATGGTCAAAGAACCAGCGCAAACATCAACTTTAGTGCAAGATGTTTTCAAGGAAGGTCGCCCCAAAAGGATGGGGGCGGCATGCTTATCAGGTTCCATCTCCAAAACATAAAAATCAGCAGGAAATTGCAATTTCCCAACCTTAACTAACACATCCTCTAATTTACCCCTAGGATAAACATTGGATCTATCAGCTAATTGAATCACCACACCAGTTTCATGCAAATTTCCAAGTTTCAAAGACTTATATAATGAATATGGAATCACATTAATTGACGCACCTAAGTCTAACATGGCTTTAGGAAACATGGCGTCACCTATAGTACATGGGATGGTAAACATGCCTGGGTCATTGCACTTTTGAGGTAATTTCTTTTGAAAGATAGCAGAGACATGCTCGTTAGCCTTCACTTTTTGCATTCCCTTTTGTTTTTGCTTTCTTTTTGAAGTACACAATTCTTTAAGGAACTTAGCAAACCTAGGTACTTGATTTAAAGCATCAAAAAGGGGAATGTTTACCTCACATTTACGAAAGATTTCGTAAATGTCATTGTTGCGCTCTGCATTGCGGGTTTCTCTCAATGCCTCGGGAAATGGTGGCTCTGGTTCATATGGTGGAGGAGGTGATTTTTGGACTTTCTCCTCTTGTTGAGGTGGCAATGATTTACAATATGTTGTCGGTTCATGCTCGATCACCTCTTCCACTATCTCTTTATCTCGAACCACCAACCTCTCTTTGCTTGCAATTTCCGCTCCACTCCTCAATGTGATGGCACTCACGTTCATTTTAGGGTTGAGTTCTATTTGGGATGGAAACCTCACCGAATCCCTAGCCTCTAACTTGGCTACAGCTCCCGCAATTTGGCTTACTTGGCTCTCCAAGTTCTTGATGCTCGAACGGGTCTCCTCCTGAAACTGAACCATATTTCCCTGCATGTTAGTAACATTTTTAGTTAAAGCATCAATCATATCCTCTGTAGACATGCTGGTACTCGGTCCCTGTGATTGGCCTTGAGGCCGAAAATATGGAGCTCCTTGCTCCGGTGCCCTCGAATAAGGAGGTGGTGGGCGGTTATACTGCTGTGGCGGCTGCTGGTTCACTGATGAGTTCCCGTACCTCAAATTAGGATGATCTCGCCATCCCGGATTGTAGGTACCAGAATATGGATCATATCTTTTCTAGAAACCTTGGCCCTGAAAATCGGCCGCCTTAACCTCTTCACTCGGTTCTTGTAGATGAGGGCAAAAATCAGTTGGATGATGTGAAGAGCAAATGCCACAAGCCTTCACTTGGTGAGTTTTCTCTTTCACTATGAATTCTCGCATCACGGATGTGAGAGCTTGAACCTGATCTTCCAACTTAGAAGAACTAGAACCCTCGGCGACCACACGTCGAGTTCCAGACCTTCTACTAAACTGCCTCGAGCTTTCAGCAAGCTCATTTAACAGTTCTTTAGCAGTGAGCGCAGTTTTATTCACAATGGATCCACCACTTGCTGCATTAACCATCCTAGCATCCTCATCACATAAGCCATTATAGAAGTATAGCACCAAATCTTCCTCTGAATAACCGTGGTATGGACAACTAGCACATAACTTCTTAAACCTCTTCCAATACTCATAAAATGACTCATCACCCCGTTGCTCAATGTTACTTATCTCCTTCTTCAATGTAGATGGTTTAGAAGTGGGAAAGTATTTCTCGAGAAAGCTCTTTTTCAATTGTGCCCAAGTGGTGATGCTGTCGGCCGGAAGGTAGTACATCCAGTCCTTTGCTGCGTCTTTTAGCGAAAAGGGGAAGGCTTTTAAGCTTGATTCTGTCTTCTGAAACTCCACTTGGTTTCATGCTGCTGCATACCACATGAAACTCTGACAAATGTTTATTTGGATCTTCACCATTTAGCCCATGGAATGAGGGAAGCAAATGTATCAACCCCGACTTTAGCTCAAATGTGTCCCCCACTTCCGGTTCCGGAAATGTGATACACAAAGGTTGTTGGTCAAGGTTAGGAGCAGTGAGCTCCTTTAAAGTGCGGTGCTCAACTCTAGGAGGCATCTCTTCTTCAAATTCAAGCGAAAAAGGGAGCTCTCTAAAGTCTTCACGCAATTCTCTTCTCAACCTGAAAAGGGTTAGTTCTAGATCTCGATCGTACTGCAAAGGTTCTTGGTTAGTAGCACGAGTATTAACCATAAACAAAAACCATAAGCAATACAATCCAAAAGCATACACTAAATACAAACAAGTAACACCGTTCCCCGGCAACGGCGCCAAAATTTGGTGGAACGCGGACGTGTCGTTGTGCACCGCACCCGGCCAAAGATAATATTTCTCCTACTCTCTTTTACACTAAACTAGTATAATGGAAGTAAGGGTCGTATCCACAGGGAAACAGGGACGAGTTATATATTTAGCGTGCGTTAATACCTAGATTAAACTAAGGGCCGAGAAACCTAATAATAAGGGGGGTTTTCAAAGAGTTGTTATTAGACTACAACTAACTAGCATATAAATAAAATGAGAAATCAATATAGGAAGATCTTGAACCCGATTAACATCCACTTCAATTCATTATCGATCATTGAACCTCCACTCTAATTATTTCCTTAATTATCTATTGTTGAGAATTAATCTCGCATTCTCCTTATTCTTAGTTGAATAGCACGATCAGCGTGACTATAAAACCCTAACTAAAGGATAACCTAGTCCGATAGCGTCTAAGTTCAATCCAATAGCAGCAATAAACACAGAAAACCAATAGACCTGCTAACGTCATACAAGCGATAAACATTCAACAATTGATTCAATTTCCCTAAGAAATAACCAAGACGATCTGCATCTAAGTTACTCCCTAGTTTGCTACCAATTGATAAAAGAATAAAACAATCCGATTCTATTCTTAAATCTAGCATTAGATTAATTACACAATCAGACTAGTAACGTTTCTAGCATAATTATGCAAAAACCATAGAAAACAATCATAGAAATTAAACCATAATAAAAGAAACTAAATAGAGAGGAAATATCTCACAATAATGCTTGAAGCTTCGTATTAATCTCTTTCAAGAACAGTTCAAGCTACAATCGGCATAGCATACGCCAATTCCATAATTGAAATCTACGATAACTAAACTAGAAAATGAAAACTAAAAAGAGAAGATAAGAAGAGAAGAATGGAGTGTTGGATATTCTTTCTCCTCAAGTGTGTGTGTGTTTTGGACCAAAAACAAAGTTTAGTATTTATACTAAGGCTCAAAAGTCAGCCGACAATTACACCGACCTAGGGGTCGCGAGGTGCGGTACAGGTCGCACCGTGCGATGAGCTACTGCCTTCGCAACGAGCTGAAGAGCTGGGCAAAACCAAGAGGTCGCACCGTGCGAGGGAGCTCGCGAGGTGCGAGCAAGGCAGGTCGCAAGGTACGACCTAGCTCGCGTGGTGCGAGCTCGGCTTGCCTGCTGCCGAGCGCTGGGCGTGCCTGCTGCTGAGCCCTGGGCTGGCGAGGTGCGAGCACTGGGCGTGCATGCTGCTGGGCGCTGAGCGATGATGCTTGGGCGAGGCTGCTGGGCGAGCACTGGGCTGGCGATGTGCGAGCGCTGGGTGTGCATGCTGGATGGGCGAGGCTTGGGCTTGCGGTGCTCACGAGAGCTTGGCTTGGCGAGCTTGTCGTGATGCTTAGGCTTGCAGTGATGCTTGGGCTTTGCTCGGCTCAAATGCACTTCACCTTGGAAGCTCGGAATGCATGACGTTAACACAAATTATCTCGCAAAACTCCGAACTTCCGCTAAGAGTTAAATAAAACACGAATGTTAACAATTACAATCAAACCCTTAGCAAAGTGCACCCAAAGTTACGTAAATACTACGTGTAACTTGAGCGTATCAGTTAGTAGTATACATGTGGTTAGGGAGCATGTCTTTCGCCGTGGGTTTAGGCCTCAATACCACGTATGGGTTTGGCATGGTGAGCAGGGGAAGTATGTAGGAAGCTCTAGAGTAATGAACGATGTATGTGAAGAAAAGAAGGATTTAGAGAATTGGGATGATGACTTTGGGGATGAGAATTGGGATGATGAGTTTGCAGATGATGATAGGGATCGGGTAGACAAGATGATACACGAGGTTGAAGATCAGTCGTGTAAACGACCTCGTATTTTCGAGTCTATGTCTGAGGCTGCTAAAAAGCCGTTGTATCGAGGTTGTACAAAGTACACCAAACTTTCCGCGGTGATAACATTGTTCAACATTAAGTTGAAAGCTGGTTGGACGGACTCTAGTTTCACATAGTTGTTGGAAGTTTTAGCTGATATGCTCCCTGATGGAAATGAACTGCCAAAGTCGTACTATTATGTGAAGAAACTCGTGTGTCCTCTCGGTTTAGAGTACGAGCGGATACATGCTTGTCCTAACGATTGTGTGCTTTACCGTAATGAGTATGAGCATTTACATGAGTGTCCACGTTGTGGATTGTCGAGGTACAAGCGTGAAGGAGCTGGAGGTAGTGAAGGACCACCAGCTAAGGTGTTGTGGTATCTACCCATAATACCTAGATTTAAGCGCATGTTCTCAATTAAAGGAGATGCGAAGAATCTGAGGTGGCATGCAGATCGTAGGAAGAAAGACGGTGCTGCTCAAGCATCCTACGATTCGCCCGAGTGGAAAAGTATCAACAGGGTGCATAAGGCATTTGGTAATGAGGATAGGAATCGAGGCTTGGTTTATGTACGGATGGCATGAACCCTTTTGGCAATCTCGGTTCGCGAAGATAGTACATGGCCGATAGTTTTAGTGGTTTATAACTTGCCTCCTTGGTTGTGCATGAAACGCAAGTACATGATGCTGTTGCTTCTTATATCGGGGCCCAAACAACCTGGAAATGACATTGATGTATACCTCCAGCCGCTTGTTGAAGATTTACAGAAGATGTGGAACGAAGGAGTGTTAGTATTTGATGCGTATGCTAATGAGATGTTCACTCTGCGTGCCATGCTTTTTTGTACTATGAACGATTATCCAGCTTATGGGAACTTATCTGGGTATAAGACTAGAGGAAAACAACCCTGCCCGATTTGTGTAGATGACATGAAATCTACACACCTTAAGGGCTGCAAACATGTGTATATGCGCACACGAAGGCTCCTCAGACGCGACCATCCCTATCGGTTTAAGAAGAAGGCATTCGATGGGACGGTTGAAGAAGAAGTTGCTCATAGGCCAATAACTTGGTACTGAAGTTTATAATCAGGTGAAGGGCATTGAAACAATCTTTGGTAAACCTGCTAGTGAGGTTGATCGACCTACAGGATTATGGAAAAAGGAGTCCATTTTTTGGAAACTCCCATATTGGAAAGATCTAAAGGTTAGACATTGTTTGGATGTCATGCACGTAGAGAAAAATGTTTGTGAAGCTATTCTTGCGACACTTATGAATATTCCGGGCAAGACAAAAGATGTTAAGGCATCACGACTTTACTTGGAAAAACAGGGGCTTCGACCAGAGTTATGGGCTCAGAAAAGGGACGGAAGGAAGAAGAAAGTAGTGGAGGAAAGGGTTGATGATGAAACTCAGAAAAGTAAAAAGAAGGTGGAGGATTCGGAGAAGAATTATTTGCCACCAGCTTGCTACACGATGTCGCGTGCAGAGAAACAGATTTTTTGCGAGTCATTGTATGGCATTAAGGTCCCAACTAGCTATTCATCGAATATGAAGCGATTTGTTACCTTAAATGGTGAGTTGAAGTTATCGAGTATGAAATCTCACGATTGTCATGTCATGATGCAAGTATTCTTACCGATTGCAATTCGTGGGATACTTCCAAAGCATGTGAGGCACACTATTACAAAACTTTGTTCATTTTTCCATACAATATGTAGCAAAGTCCTAGAACCGTCGACCATCGATTCCTTGCTGGCCAGAGTAGTTGAAACTCTATGCAAATTTGAGATGTTTTCCCCCCCCCCGCATTCTTTGACATTATGGTCCATCTCATTGTCCATCTAGTTCGAGAAATTAAGCTGTGTGGTCCAGTGTTTTTGAGGTGGTGCTATCCTTTTGAGAGATATATGGGCACTTTGAAGGATAAAGTTCGGAATCCTGCACAACCAGAAGGTAGTATAATTCAAGGGGTTGTGGGTGAAGAGATCAGTAATATTGTGGCTGAGTATTTTGCTAGTGTTGATCCTGTTGGACTTCCGACATCCCGACACGAGGGCAGACTTGAGGGCAAGGGTACAATTGGTTCAAAATTGATCACACCTTCCGTAGAAAAGCGTAAACAAGCTCACTTATTTGTATTGCATCACGTAGCAGCTGTCCATCCTTATTTAAATGAACATATGGAGGAATTACGTGTTAGCAATCCTGGAAAAGGAGTTAGGGCATTGACGCAAATGCATAACAAGACTTTCATTGATTGGTTTCATAAACGAGTAGTGAATGATTTGGATGAAAGTGTTCTCGAAACGATCAAGTGGTTAGCATTTGGTCCTCGTGAAGCTGTACGCTCTTATGAGGGTTATGATATTAATGGGTATACGTTTTGGACTGAACGTCAAGATCTGAAGTCAACATCGCAAAAAAATAGTGGTGTTTCACTTGTGGCGTCATCTACACAATACGCAAGCTCGAAGGATAAGTTGCCTGTACATGCTGAAAGCAATTATTATGGGCGAATACAAGAAATATGGGAGCTGGATTACTATACTTTTAATATTTGCCTCTTGTGTTGTAAGTGGGTTGACGATAATCGACGTTGCGTAAGAAAAGATGATCCTTGCGGATTCACTCTTGTTGACCTTAGTCGTCTACGTGAAACTGAGGAGCCATTTGTAATTGCATCACAAGTTAAGCAAGTATTTTTTGTAACTGATCCTGCTGATAATAAGTGGTCAATTGTTGTACCTGGTAAAAGGAGAATCCTCGGTATTGGTGATGTTGATAATGAGGAAGAATATGATGCATTTGAGGACCTCCCCCCTTTTACCTATCCTGAAAATAGAGTGGAAGATGATGTGAATATGTCGGAGAACTATATGCGTGTAGATCACACGGAAGGGATACATGTACTTGAGGATCCTAAGAAACGGCGGAAGGTCAATAAATCATGAGACATAAACTCAGGTCTGTGTAATTTCTCCAATTTGTAACTATTATGTAGATTTTTAGGCTTATTTTTTGTTGTAGGTTGAATTTGGGGAACGAAAAGGTCATTTTAGGGCCACATGGCAATGACGGAGTGCAATGGGGGGGGGCAGTAGTGGTGGTGGTGATGGGACTATGTTACAAATGTGGAGAGTGAGGTCACATGGCAATGGAATGCTCTCCACATTTGTAACACTTTCCACTATCTCCGCCGCTACCAGCTGATGGGCATTCCATTGCCATGTGACCTGATTCTCGGGTCATTTTAGGCCTATTTTAGCCTATTCGCTTCCGATTCGTACTATATGAGTCATTTAACCCCAAATTCTTTTTGAACATGATTATATGAGGTATAATGTAACTATTATGTAGAGTTTTAGGATTGCATTTGTTGTTGGTTGCATTTCGGGAACGAAAAAGGTAATTTTAGGCCAAATTTTGCCTTTTCGCTTCCAAATCATACTTATCGAGTCATTTAACCCCAAATTCTTTTTGATCTAGATTATATGAGGTATAATGTAACTATTGTGTAGAGTTTTAGGCTTGCATTTGTTGTTGGTTGCATTTCGGGAACGAAAAGGTCATTTTAGGCCAAATTTAGCCTTTTTGCTTCCGATTCATACTAATTGAGTCATTTAACCCCAAATTCTTTTTGAACATGATTATATGAGGTATAATGTAACTATTATGTAGAGTTTTAGGATTGCATTTGTTGTTGGTTGCATTTCGGGAACGAAAATGTTATTTTAGGCCAAATTTTGCCTTTTCGCTTCCAAATCGTACTTATCGAGTCATTTAACCCCAAATTCTTTTTGAACATGATTATATGAGGTATAATGTAACTATTGTGTAGAGTTTTAGGCTTGCATTTGTTGTTGGTTGCATTTCGGGAACGAAAAGGTCATTTTAGGCCAAATTTAGCCTTTTCGCTTTCGATTCGTACTAATTGAGTCATTTAACCCCAAATTCTTTTTGAACATGATTATATGAGGTATAATGTAACTATTATGTAGAGTTTTAGGCTTGCATTTGTTGTTGGTTGCATTTCGGGAACGAAAAGGCATTTTAGGCCGATTTTCGCCTTTTCGCGTCCAATTCTTGTTTCTCGAGTCATTTAACTCCATTTTATTTTTCAATATGATAATATAAGGTATAATAAAACTAGTGTGTAGAGTTTTAGGCTTGCATTTGTTTTTGATTGAATTTCGGGAAGGTATATGTCATTTTTAATCACTACTAACTACAGTAAATGATTGAATTCTTATATTTTGTGTTTATTCCTTGGTTGTTTTGCAAGGTTTATATGAATAACACACCACGTTTGAGGGCCTTCACCACAGACGAATTACATGAAGTTCGGGATAAGTTGGCGTCCCACATTTGTGATGATTGCTTATGATACATTTTGGTGGAATTCGTGATATAATTAGCAACATCTACTAGTTTGTATCAATTCTACACTTTTTACATTATTAAATATACATATTTAAAGTTAATTATTACGTTCAAAAACTTGTCATATATTATTGCACATTGATTCGTTTTTTTTTTGTGTTGAAGGGAGGTTTTGGGTAGGGGGTGGGGTGGGGGGGGGCAGCAGGGCTATGGGGCTGGTTGGGTCTTTGGGATGGCTGGCGGCAATGGGTGGAGGGGCTGGGGTAGGGGTACAGGGGAGTGAAGGGGGTGGGGCTGGGGTGGAGGGCGGGGGGGTCAGCGTGGTGGGAGTGCGGGGGGCGGGCGGGGGGCAGGTGGGAGTGCGGGGTGTGGGGGTCTTGGTCTTTGGCAGGGTGTGGGGCGGGGGTGGGGGGGCTGGGCGGGTGTGGGCTGGGGTGGGGGGCCTGGCGGGGGTGCGGGGCGGGCGGCGGGTGGGGGTCTTGGTCTTGGCGCGGGGGTGGCAGGGGGTGGGGGTGCGGGGGTGGGGGTGCATGTGTGGGCGAGGTGGGGTGGTGGGAGTGCGGGGGCGGGGCGGGGGTGCAGGCCGGGTGGGAGTGCGGGGGGGGTGGGGCTTGGGTGTGGGGGCAGGGTGTGGGGCTGGGGGCCTGGCGAGGGGGGGGTGCGGGGGCGCGCGGGGGTGGGGGTCTTTGGTCTTTGGCGGGGGATGGCGGGGGGTGGGGAGTGTAGGGGGTGGGGGGTGCGAGGTGTGGGCGGGTGGGGGTGGTGGGAGTGGGGGTGCTTGGTGGTGGCGGGGGGGTGGGGGTGCGGGTGTGGGCGGGGGGTGGGGTGTGCGGGTCTTTGGCGGGGGTCTTTGGTCTTGGCGGGGGTGGGGGCCTGCGCGGGTGGGGGGCGGGGCTGGTGGGTGGGGAGCCCGGCGAGGGGGGGGGGTGCCGGTCTTTGGTTGCGGTATTTTTTTTTTTTAAAAAAATTAAAATTGATGGGCTGTGGTTTTAAGCCTAAACCGCAGCCCTTTTTAAGTGAAGGGCTGCGTTTTTGGTTTAAAATCGCAGCCCTTCATTTAAAGAAGGGCTGCGGTTTAAGCCAAAAACGCAGCCCTTCAAGCTTAGAAGGGCTTCGTTTTTGGCCTGAACCGCAGCCCTTCGTTGTGAAGGGCTGCGGTTAAAAACCGCAGCCCTTCTTTTCTATTGAAGGGCTGCTATGGAAAGGGCTGCTGGCCAAAAACGCAGCCCTTAGGGCTGTTTTGACCGCAGCCCTTCCTTATTTTTCCACTAGTGATGGTTCACTAAGAAGCTAGGCTTTTCTTCTACTCCCAAGCTTGCTGCTCATGTTTCAGTTGATGCAGCTAATTCTATGGAAGACAATCCACTTGAATACAATGCTGTTGGACCATCTCATACAGTCAATAATTCTGCTACATGACTCTATGATGCTGCAGTCTATTATGCAAGAGGTTTGGAAGGCTATGAAAGGAAAACAGGCTGTTGGAGAATCTTTCAACAATTCTAGTTGTTCCTATGCAAATTATGAAGGTATAACTTCTCATTCTGATTCTACATCTAATATATGGATTGTAGACTCAGGAGCCACTGATCACATGTCTTATGATTACAATGTGTTCATACATAAAAAGAAACTGCATAAATTAATTGAAGTTGGTCTTCCTGATGGTAGTTGTTCCTATGTTTATGAAAGTGGAACTGTGTTGCTTGCACCTGATTTGATATTAGAAGATGTGTTATTTGTGCCTAGCTTTAAACATAACTTTCTTTCTATAGGGAAACTTATAACCAATTCCAAAATTGAGGTAGTGTTCAGTTTAAATAAGTGTGTATTCCATGATTTTTCCTCATATCCTTCTAAAATTCTTGCCACTGGATACAAGCATAAAGGTTTGTATCTTATTCAATCTTCTACTCTCTTATATGAAAATTCTCACATATCTTATCATGTTCCTGCCAAAGCTACAAATGTAGTTATGGTTAATTCTTCCACTAAAAATCCTCCTAAGGTTGCAGATAAAACAACTGACATTGATCTTCTTTATGCTAGGATGGATCATATTTCCTTGTCTAAGATGAAACACATTTGTTCTTGTGATCACTTGAGTGAATATTTTTGTGAGGTATGTATCTTTGCTAAGCACCACAAAACACCTTTTCCTAGAAGTCTAAGTAGGGCATCTAATTGTTTTGATCTCATACATATAGACCTTTGGGGTCCCTACGACAATAAAACCATTTCAGGAGCCTCATATTTCCTGACAATTCTTGATGACCATAGTAGGTGTACTTGGACTTTTCTCCTACATAACAAGATGCAAGTTTACAGAACGATAGCTTTTTTCTTATTGCAAATAGAAACCCAATTTGCCACCAAGGTTAAAGTAATTAGATTTGACAATGGCACATAAATTATACAATTAGAGCAGTGCATCACTCTTTTCATGAACAAAGGCATAATTAATCAAAACAACATTGTGGGTAGACCTCAACAGAATGGGTGTGTAGAAAGGAAACATAGGCACTTGTTAGAGGTTGCTAGAGCCCTTAGGTTTCATGCCAAATTACCTATAAAATTTTGGGGAGATTGTTTACTCACAGCCACTTATCTCATAAATTTGATGCCCTCATCTGTCCTAGACTGGAAAACACCATCTGAAATTTTGTTTCAAAAGCCTCCAGATTATTCTTCCTTAAAGGTCTTTGGTTGTCTTTGTTATGCTTATAACATGGATACATCTAGAGACAAATTTAGTCCTAGAGCTAAGAAATGTGTGTTCATAGGCTAGCCTTTTGGCCAAAAAGGTTTTAAAGTCTATGATCTAGAGTCTCATAAGTGTTTTGTTACTCGAGATATTATATTTCAAGAAGATTCTTTCCCTTTTCATTCATCTACATCTACAGATGATTTTTCTCCTCCTCATCTTCCAGTTGTCAATTTTAATGATAATACCTCAATTCTTTCTAACCCTCTGCACATTAATTCTTCTTCATCTAATGATTCTAGCTCCATTAATGTTTCACATCATAACATTCATTCTCCACAACTTTCTTCCAAATCTGATCATAATTCTCCACATATATCTTCCCTTTCTGATCATCATCATAATACTTCTGCAGCTCCTTCTTCCAACTCATCTCAGCATACCATAAATTATACAGACAACATTGAGTCTATTTCTCTTAATAATTCTTCAGTTCCTTTTATTAGGCAGTCTGCTAGACTCTCTAAACCTCCTCCTAAACTCAAAAACTTTGTTTGTCCTACTTTACCTGCATCTTCCACTTCTCAATCTTTTTCAGTTCAAACTTCTACATCTCTTATTACTGAACCTACTTCTTAAGGAAGCTAGCAAGTTCCTTGAGTGGAGAGCAACAATGCAACAAGAGCTTAATGCACTTGAAATAAATAATACTTGGGAGTTAACTACTCTACTTGCTGATAAAAGACCTATAGGCTCAAAATGGGTGTTTAAATTAAACTTAAACAGAAAGCAGATGGTAGTGTTGATAATTGCAAAGCAAGACTGGTTGCCACAGGATATCAACAAATCGAAGGAGAAGACTTCACTCATACCTTTTCCCCTGTTGCTAAACTTGCTACTGTTAGGGTTGTCATCTTCTTAGCTACTGCCAAACATTGGCCCCTCTGTCAGCTAGATGTCAATAACGCATTCGTCCATGGCTACTTACACTAGTTGAATAAATGTTAATTGCGGCGGTTGAATTGCGGCGGTTTTACCAATCCGCAGCAATAAACCGCGTACAAAGAAAAGGAAAAATAAAAAATCTACCTATTGTTGTGGTTCTGGGTGAAAACCGCAGCAATAGATGTCAACAAAAATTTTTCAAAATTTGTTGACTGGTTTGACCAGATCTATTGCTGCGGTTCCCACCCAGAACCGCAACAATAGATTAAAATATTATTAAAAAAATACTCTCTCCGTCCCAGAAAGATCTGAACACTTGTTGGGACACGTAGTTTAAGGTGATAAGTTGTAGTGTGGTTATCAAATGTTATTTTATTTAAAAAGTAGATGTGATAGGAGTTGGTGAGGTTTTTTTTATTAGAGAAGAGAGAAACTTATGTAACTTTTTATTGATAAAAGGTAGAGTGTGGGCCAAAGGTGTGTAAAAGAAATAATATATTAATGGTGGGACCATGCCAAAAAAAGAAGTGTTCAAACTAATTTGGGACAAACATAAAAGGAAAGTGTTCAGACTATTCTGGGACGGAGGTAGTAATATTTTAATCTATTACTGCGGTTTCTTAAACAAACCGCAGCAATAGGGTCATTAAGGTTTTTTATAGTTGAACAAGGGCGCCGTTTCCTCATAACTCCCCTCATAACTCTCACGATTCTCTCTTATTTCACCCTCACTGGTTCTCTCACACTTCACCCTTACCTTCAACTTCACCCTCACTTTTCACCCTCACCTTCACCCTCACCTTCACCCTACTCAGTCCGTCGCCGTTTCTTCGTCGGCCGTTCACCAAAATTCAGATCGGTTGTGGAGTAGATCGAAGTAGATCGGTTTCTTTGAAGGAGAGAGAATCTTCGGCGCCGCACCGCACCGCACCGCCAGATCGTCGCACGCTCCTCCCCCCTCCTTCGCTGCTGCAGATCGTCCCCCCTTTCTATCCTCCTCGTTGTTCTTCTTCTCGTCGGACTACATCTATTGCTGATGTAGATGTGCGCGGTCGATGTCGGCGGTGGTGACAACGGTGGTTCGTATCATATCTGACAGCGGTGGTTCGTATACAAAACAGATTTGACAGCGGTGGTTCGATTTTCTTGGTGGTGGCGAGCTTTTTTTGGTGATAATTTACTCGATTATCAGATCTAATTTGGTATTACTCGATTATCAGTTCTGATAATTTACTTTGATTTTTATATTTTTTACATTTTTTGTAATTGGTGGTTTGTTTTGTATATACTGATTTGTATTTTGCATATTTTCTTTGTTAGTTTTTAAATTTTTTTTTTGTAATTGTTTTGTATATACTGATTCTTATTTTGTATATACTGAATGTTATTTTCGATCGTTTATATATATTTACATTGGCGGTAGCGTGATTTAATGTTGATGAGATTTCTCTAGTTTTATTTGTATTTTTCAGTCATTTTCCTTTCTAGCTAGCGAAAAAAATAATCTCCACTGACACATATTGCTGCTGTTCCTATCAAAACAGCAGCAATAGGTTTCATTTTTTTATTAAAAAGAAATACCTATTACTGTTGTTCCTACCAAAAACAGCAGCAATAGGTTTCATTTTTTTATTAAAAAAATACCTATTGCTGCGGTTTGGGTAAGAACCGCAGCAATAGGTTGCTCTATTGCTGCGGTTAAAAACCGCAGTAATGGGTAATTACCTATTGCTGCGCCCTTAATTGTTGCGCGGTTAAAACTGCATCAATAGGCCACTTAATGACCGCTGCAATTAACATTTATTCTACTAGTGTTAGAAGAAGAAGTCTATATGCATCCACCACTTGGGTATGATAAAGCTAAGGCTGATGAAGTTTGTCACTTAAAGAGGTCCTTATCTGGCTTGAAGCAGGCTTCAAGGCAGTGGAATAAAAAACTTACCAAATTTTTGAATGCTCTTGGGTTTGTTCAATCCAAACAGGACTATTCTTTATTCACTAAAGAACATAAAGGTGAATTTGTGGTCATCCTAGTTTTCGTGGATGATATGTTATTGACTGGAACTTCTCAAGCTCAGATAGATGATATTAAAAAAGCATTAGATGAAGCCCTCACCATCAAAGACTTAGGAAATCTTAATTACTTTCTTGGGATTGAGATTCTCAAAAGTAGCAATGGCACTTTACTTAGCCAAAGAAAGTATATCTTAGATATTATTAAAGACAAGAAGCTAGATCATTCAAAATCAGTTTCTAATCCTTTGCATAAGGGATTGGGATTATCAACTGATTTAGGAGATGTTCTGGAGGAACCCGAGCAATATAGAAGGCTGGTTGACAGGTTGTTATACCTCAATATTACTAGGCCAGATCTTTCCTATGCTACTCAACACTTAAGCAAGTTCTCAAGTTGCCCAAGGAAGCCTCATTTGCAGGCATATGCATGTTGTGAGATATTTGAAAGGCACTATTAATCATGGCTTGTTTTATTCTTCCAACAGTTATTTGTCTTTGACTGCATATAGTTATGCAGATTGGAGTACATGTTTGTTCAGTAGCAGGTCACTAGAGATGGCCTAGTGCGGGCCAATCTAGCCTATCCAGCCCAGCACACCTCGTGGGCCGTGTGGGTCGAGCCCGTGAAAAGTCGGTCCAGCCCGCCTCAAATTGTGAAATTAGTGGGTGGATCGTGGGCCAGATTTTTTGAGCCCAACCCACGAAAGCCCACTACTAAAACCACCTAGCCCGGTCCACGAAACCGGTCCAGCCCATCCCATGAACCGGACCAGCCCAACCCAAGTAATTATTCCACCAAATTGTTTATATTTTAATCAAATTGTATATATTTTAATCAAATTGCATGTATTAGACTCCAATTAAATCAAATTCAAAAATAATGAAATTATTCATTAATATTAATAATTATATATATTTTAATTAATTTTAATGGCTTTATGTAACAATAATGAATAATTCCAATAATTTTGGAAAATAAATCTCATGTCGGCCTGCCAGTCCGGTCCTGCCCGATAGGCCCACGAACCGCAAGAACCGCTTTCCGGACCGTGAAAACCAGTAACAGACCGGTGTGGGCCAAGATTTTTCAGCATGTGGACCAGCCCGCACCAGTGGCCATCTCTACATGTCACTTAGTGCTTATTGCATTTTCATGGGATCTCACTTAGTTTCTTGGAAAACTAAGAAACAGAAAACTGTCAGCAAATCCTCAGCTGAAGTTGAGTATAGGAGCATGTCTAGCACAGCTTCAAAAGTTTGGCTTGAAGGATTATTACAAGATTTGAAAGTTAATGTTTCCTTATCATGTTATTTATAATGTGATAACATTGTTACTGAACACATTGCGCAGAATCCAATTTTTCACGAAAGAACTAAGCACCGCAAGAAGGGTTGCCATTATGTTAGAGAACAAATTGAAGCTGGCTTCCTTCAAACTGCTCATGTTTCTATTCATCAGCAACTTGTAGACTTGCTAAAGGCTTTACCAGGACCTCAACATCAATCTTTGTCTTCCAAGCTTGGTCTTGTTGATTCCAATCAAGTCCAGCTTGAAGGGGGAATATGAGATTGTAATAAAGTTTAGTTTTACTTTTCTGTTTCTGTAATAAGAATGAGTTATAGATTGTAACTAACTCCCTCTCTACAGTTTGTAACAAACTATAAATAGCTCCCTGAGCTCCTTTTTTCAGTTGAATGAAAATACTTCCTTTATTACATAATCACATCTATCTTTCATTCTCTCTCTAGAACTCATGTATGAGTTCTCTGATTCT
Organism: Beta lomatogona; assembly: GCA_947646795.1. Taxonomy (NCBI): domain Eukaryota; kingdom Viridiplantae; phylum Streptophyta; class Magnoliopsida; order Caryophyllales; family Amaranthaceae; genus Beta; species Beta lomatogona. Next base: position 4,104,898 of record CANSNZ010000927.1, on the reverse strand, counting down.
CATATGGTGATTTGGTTCATGAGTGGGGTTCATTTTTTTCATTCATCTCCCATGACTTTTTTTTCATGATCTCTTTGATCACAAGTAACAACGTTGCGAGAGAATACAATCTTCAATTATTTTCGCCCCCATGAAAATTCAAGTAATGGCCAAGTTGACAATATACCAAAATTTCAAATTTCGTTGATGTAAAAAAAAAAAAACAATACCAAAGTTTCAAGTTATGTTTGAATTTTCAAGAATGAGATCATTAATTACTAGGCCGCTCGTTTTTGTATGTATCGATTTTTGAATTATGATGTTTTGGACTTTCCTCAAGTGGCACTCTATTTCTCTTTCCCCGTCGAGGCACTCTTCAGTATTCCCCCCAGATAATCTAAGCAACGCAACACGTAAACATAATCTGAACAGTGAACACGATAGAACATCACCTGACAAACCACATATAGGGATGGAAATAGATCGGGTTTGGATCGAATGGAATCACCAACATTGTTACCCGCATGTAGATGCTATCAATGGTGTGTTGGTGTCCAATGGTAGGTGGTCTAGTCGTTCCCCTAGATAAGTAACTTTCTGTTGGAACATTTATAGTGTAAATTTGTCCATTGATGTTATGTGATGAGAAAAGAGGAATAACGAAAAGGCAAGTCAATAGAGCGCTCGCTCTAAGTAGAGCGCACGCTCAGAATTGTCAGGGAATTGGGGTTTGAACCAATTTCCTTGACAGGGCTGAGGAGCGCCGACTCCTGCCTGGAGCGCCGACTCCTACCTGGAGCGCCCGCTCCACAGGGGAGCGCCAGCTCCTATTTGTCAGTTTTCCTGACGAGGCATTTCTTTCGTGAAATGGTGTGTGTCTTTTCGTATATGGTTGCGTCTTTTCTTCTGTAAGTCTTCCCTAGTATATATAGGGACATATCACATGTGGAATGGGTTAGAGAGAGATCATTCATACTTACTTAAAGTGTGAAATCATTTCCCATGGTACTTGCTTCGAGAATAGAATTCTCTTGTGTTTTCTCTAAACAAAATTAAACTACAAACTCTTGTTGGGATTGTTTCTTGTTAACAACCAAGATTCAATGTTTCTTCTTCATACCTCATAAGTATTACCATGATACTCTGTTGTTCCTAGTGGGCTGGTAAATAACTTATAGGAAAGCGTATCTAATATGTGCTTGGAAGATCTAATATCCTGTTACTCACTCTTATATCCACACACACCTCTAACACTTTCTTCATTTTGTAGTAAGTAGAACTTTTTTTTTTTTAGGGAAGTAGCAAGTAGAACTTTATAAGAAGTGTAACTTCCTTATCAACCAAACAACCTTACTTTATTTTATAAATTTCACTTCAGACTTCCCATATATTTTAAAGTCAAACCAAACAACACCCAACCTCTATTTCATGCTGTGAGCTATGTCAATTGGACAATTCCTCTTAGCCCTTGACGCAAATCCAAATTCCTAAAATCAAATTCAAACTTATGACTCGTTAGATAAATATGGGTGAGTGGCTATTTTTTTCTTAACAGGTAAGATGCGTTCCCTTGAGGGCTTCTTGTTTAGCACGTCTGATTGAGTCAAGCTGGCATGGACCCTTCCCTTTCCCATCTAGCCCAAAACTTTCCAGAGAAATCGAGTAAATAAAATTGAATTTTTTTTATTTCTATTATATGAAATTATGGTACAAAATATTGAGATTCGAATTTTGTTCCACTGATTGATGCCTTCTATTATAATATAAAGAGGATAGAAAAAGGAGAGAATTGTATATCTGTTCTATGTCACATTAGCACTAATACATCGACTATATATACAATAGGGCCTAGAGTAAATAAGGCAAATGAAATATTCTAGCAACAATTATAGGACTAACCTACCAAGTATAGATATCTAAACATGTACAATAATCATAATAATATCAAGGTAATCTTAAGATATTATAATGATTCTAACACCCCTCCTCAAGCTCAAGATGGGTGAATGGAACCCATTTGGAGCTTGGACAATAATTCAACAAAACGGCCAGGAAGATGCGCTTTGGTAAAGAAGTCTGCCTTCTGTTCTTTAGAAGATACAGCAAGAAGATGAAGGTCATGTTGCAACAAATGTTGTCGAATGAAATGACAGTCGACTTCAATGTGTTTCGTTCTTTCATGAGACACATCATTATGGGCAATTTGAATAGCGCTGTGATTGTCACAATAAATAGTTGTTGGGGACAGTTGTCGAACCCCCATGTCCTCAAGAAGCCAGCGCAACCAAACAAGTTCAGAAGTTGTATCAGCAAGAGCACGATATTCAGCTTCAGTACTAGAACGCGCAACAACTGTTTGCTTTTTGCTCTTCCATGAGATAAAAGAGTCTCCAAGAAAGAAACAATTACCAGTGGTAGATCGACGATCAGTGGGGTCACCTGCCCAATCGGAATCAGTATAGGCACGTAAGATGAGAGGTGAAGCAAAGCGGAAACGAAGCCCATGGAACATTGTCCCTTTAACATAGCGAAGAATACGCAAGATGCAAAAAAGATAGTGGGTTGTGCGAGGAGAAGACATGAACTGACTGACAATATGGACTGCATATGCGAGGTCTGGACGGGTGACAGTGAGATAAATAAGACTTCCCACAAGTTGTCGATATAATGTTGGGTCTGACAAAGGTACACCATCTGTAGGTGTAAACCTCACATTAGCTTCAATAGGAGTAGAGGCAGTCTTACTATCAGTCAGACCTGCTTTAGACAAGAGATCGCCGGCATATTTGGCCTGTGTAAGATAGTACCCTTGGAAATCATTTGCTACTTCCAGACCCAAAAAATAACTAAGATGACCAAGATCTTTCATCTCAAAGTTCTGATTAAGAAAAGATTTCAAATCATTGATGCCGTCTAAGTCGTCACCGGTAATAATCATATCATTGACGTAAAGTAATAAGAGAATGCATCCCTGACTAGTACGACGAAGAAAAAGAGCTTGATCATATGGACTGGAGGCAAATCCAAGACGATGGACAGTAGAACTGAACTTCTCAAACCAAGCTCGTGGAGCTTGTTTCAAACCATATAATGCTCGGCGAAGACGACATACCTTATTGGGTGGATGATCATAACCCTGGGGTGGCCGCATATATACTTCTTCGACAAGATCGCCGTTAAGGAAGGCGTTCTTTACATCCATCTGAAAAAGTTCCCACTTTTTACTAGCAGCAACTGCAATCAGACTTCGGACAGAGGTAAGACGGGCAACGGGGGCAAACGTTTCTTCATAGTCAATACCATACTCTTGCTTGAAACCTTGTGCTACTAAACGAGGTTTATACCTTTCAATAGAGCCATCAGATCGAGTTTTAATTTTAAAAACCCATTTGCACCCTACAAGCGACTTTCCAGGAGGTGGGTCAACTAAATCCCATGTCTGAGCCTTCTGTAGGGCCTGAAGTTCTTCTGTCATTGCTGCTTGCCAAAGAGGATCAGAATTGGCCTCTCGATATGTTGTAGGCTCGTACAAGGATTCAATGGTAGCATAGCAATGATAATTTTGCTGAAGATAGGCAGGGAACTTACTTTCACGAGAAGAATGTCGGGGCTCAAATGTACTGGAATCACAAGGCTCTGTGAAAGAAGAGGATAAATCTGGAGCTATGCTTGAATTAATAGAGCATAACATTGGAGAGCTATTGTTGTCATCCAGAGAAGCAGAAGTAGATGAGCTTGTAGAAGATGAACTTGTAGGAGTAGATACTGGGATGTCTAATGATTCCATCAAAGGAGTTTCTTCAATGGGTGGAGCAGGCACCTGAAGTTCAGTTTCGGTATTATCATCCGGAAACAAATCAATGGAAGCATCAGTAAAATATGAGATGTTATGCGTAATTTTAAAGCTGGAAAGTGATGCAAACATTTTATGCTCCCAGAAGACAACATGTCGAGAGATTATGATACGTTGAGAGATAGGATCCCAACACTTATAACCTTTGTGTGCAATACCATAGCCAAGAAAACAACATAATCTCGCCCTTGGTTCTAGTTTTGTATGCTCGTGAGGTTGAAGAAGAACGAAACAAACACAACCAAACACGCGAAGAGAATCATATTTTGGGGTTGTACCATGTAATCGTTCATGAGGAGACTTATTTGCAATGACCGGTGAGGGAATCAAATTGATATTGTACACAGCAGTAAGAGAGCGACCTCTCCCCAAAAATATTCAGGACATGATCCAGAGATTAATAATGCACGTACAGAATTTAAGATATGCCGATGTTTCCGTTCGGCGCGCCCATTTTGTTGGGAGGTGCCAGGACACGAATGCTGAAGAACCGTTCCATTACTAGCAAGGAAGTTCAAAAAACTCTTTTCCCTGTATTCCATCGCATTATCAGACCTAAAAGTCTTAATTTTGCTAGCAAATTGGGTATCAACCATAGCAGCAAAATTGAAGTAAATTTGTTTCAACTCGGAACGATTTTTAAGAAGGTAAAGCCATGTGTATCTAGAATAGTCATCGACAAATATAACAAAATAGTGTAGACCATCAACAGTGGAATTGGGAGAAGGACCCCAAATATCTGAGTGAATAAGATCAAAAGGAGCAGCAGAAATAGAGTCATTATTATTAAATGGCAAAGCATGATGCTTCGCAAGTTGACAAGAAACACAATCCACTTTTTCGTGTTTGACAGAGCCTAAAGCACCACTAGAAATCAATGAATTTAATCTCGAGGAGGAAATATGCCCCAATCTGGAATGCCAAATTTCTTGAGATACAACTGCAGCAACATAAGACTCTGAAACTCTTGTTGGAACCTTTGGAGAAACAGAAAGAGATATGGCTTCAAACAGACGACCAACTCTGCGCCCTGTCCCCAGTATTTCACCACTTTTAGGATCCTGCACACAACAACCACTATTCGAAAAACAGACATCCAAGCCAAGTTCACATAGTTGACCTACAGAGATGAGATTTAATGCAAGTTGAGGGACAAGAAAAGCATCGACAATGACAAGTTCGTAGTTGAAACATCCCCAACATGAGTGATATGCATCGATGAATTATCGCCAGTTTTGATAGAAGAATTGTGATAGGGCGTCTCTTGTTAAGAAGAGAGCTAGTATTGGAGGTCATATGATTGCAAAGAACCGAGTCAAAGTACCGGGAGGACGATATACCCGGAGTTATCGATAGAGCTGATGTGGTTGAAGTGCTATTTATTTGATTGATAAAGGCCTGTAGATCATTCAAAGTGATCGATGAAGGGGGCTGATCAGAGACATCAGTTACAGCAGCAGATGTGTTGGAGCGAGGTTGAGATGGTCGAGTATAGCTCTTGCCATGTTTTGCTTGCAACTTACGACATTCTGAGATGACATGACCAGAGCGCTTGCAATAGCGACGAAACGATTCGAGCTTGTTGACGGACGATGCCACGAGGTTTGGAGGCATGAGAAACCGCCATGACAAAGATTAGGCATAATAAACTCCGTCTTGTGAGACTTTAGCATGCCAAGACGTGTCTCTTCGAGATAACAACTCTGCAACAACACTTTCAAGTGTCGGGAATGTCTCTCTATGCAACAGAGAGCCACGCAGATTTTCATAGTCACCCTCTAAAGCCATCAAGAATTGCATAACTCGTTGTTTGTCACGATATTCGTAGAAATTTGTAGCATCCTTAGCATTTTCCCACTGAGGCTCCGACAAGGTTAGTTGATCCCAAATAGAGTGCATAAGAGCAAGAAAGTCAATAATAGACTGTCCAGGAGTCTGCTTCAAGGTACGAATAGTCTCAAAAAGCTGATATTGGTGAGCAACATCAGTTATAGAATATCGTGTTGATAAGAGATCCCAAACCTCTTTAGCAGTGTCAAATCTACCAAATTGAATCTTAATGGATGGAATGGTAGTGTTTCTAATCCACGTAAGAATTTGATGATTTTTGCTATCCCAATCTTCTAGCCTGTCACTATATTTTACATCATCTTCGTCCTTCTGCTTAATGGGTTTAGCCAAGGTACCAATAACATAACGCCATAGTTTCCGTCCTTTCAGGAAACTTGACATCTCTTGAGACCAAGACACAAAATTTGAACCATCTAAAATGGTCTTAATAGGTTGACTAACATCTGATTTCTCCATGATTATCAAGTATAACAAACTTTAAAGAAGAATTCAAAAGAAACAAAACAACCTGAAGGAAATTGGTAATAAAGTTGTACTGATAATTGATTGGAATCCAATGAAGACAGAATGGATCAAAAAGACCAAAGAGAGATACGCATACAAAACTCACCAAACTGATTGGTTGTGAGTAATTCCGGCAACGACGTGACAGAATAAGCCGACGGTTGGACAAGATGCAAGTCCGGCGACAGTTTTACGAGATACAATTCCGGCGACGGCGTGACGAAATCAATCGTGAGCAACCCGTTAATGGGTAAGAACAGATCTGGGTAATATGTTTTTAAGAACTAGTAACAAAAGTAGTACTAGAATGTGATGAATCTGTACAAAAAAATTTGCAAATTCTCATAAAGGAAAAGTGAAGAAGTGTTTCAGTGAGAGAGGTGGGTGGTTTGTTTAAGGTCAACGAGGAAAAAGAAATGTGCGGAAGTCTGTAGAACTCAATTTTTTTTTTATTTTTTTATTTTATTTTTTTTTTTTTTTTTATAAATGCTCCGATACCATGTTATAATATAAAGAGGATAGAAAAAGGAGAGAATTGTATATCTGTTCTATGTCACATTAGCACTAATACATCGACTATATATACAATAGGGCCTAGAGTAAATAAGGCAAATGAGATATTCTAGCAACGATTATAGGACTAACCTACCAAGTATAGATATCTAAACATGTACAATAATCATAATAATATCAAGGTAATCTTAAGATATTATAATGATTCTAACACCTTCAATGCCATTTCATTTCGAATCTTATGCTTTATCACTTAGCTTCCTTCCTTTAGTTTTTTCCATATTAGAAATTAAAAAGGGTAGAAGAGGGACAATGTTCACAGAGAAATTACCGAAGCCATGGAAGGAGGCAATTAAGAGGGAGAGACAAAGCATGGTAAATAGCATATGCACGTTTTGATTGTTGATAAATTATGCTTAAGAAAAGTATGCTAAAGTTGGGAGAAGAACAAATAAGGGAGAAGAACAAATAAGTGGATAATATATGGATAAAACTATACAAGTTTTAACCAATTTCTTTGTAAGGCCCACCCCATGAAGCTAAAAGGAGTATGCCACTAAAATTAATTTCCGCATGCATGAAGGGAATAGTAGATAACTTTTTAATGATTGCTTTAATATTATCATTTTGTCTAGCTTTGTTGGCGTGACAAATGATGTTAACTTATTATTTGTTAAATCTTTTATTAATTTAATAATAAGGGATCTAATAATTTATTAATGGTCAAAGATGTGTGCATTGAAGTTTATACATTTTTCTAATGTGAAAAACATAAAAAGTAGGAGTGGCTCAAACGATCAAACTCAAATAATTAAGAACATAATTAGATATTCAAATCTACAAATTAAATATGAGCAAACCAAATAAATTTGGCAACAATATATACAGTGTACACGTTTTTAGATCATTAACTTAAATTACAAGCCGAATCATATATGATCTTCAACATATTTAGAGGTGTTCTAAATTTACTATTTAACATATTCTATATCCAATTATAAATGGATCATAACCAAGTTGAACATTCTAGACCTAAATTTCACCTCAATCCGAATAAAGTCCAAATCTTTAATCCTACTTTTTGTACGATTATATGTGCCACTCAATATTATTAGTCCATATATTTAAAATAATTCCTTATTTTACATAAAAAAATAAGCAAAGAATAATTAACATCAAGCAATAAAATTGAGTGGCACAACTAATGGTACAAATAAGTGGAATAAAAGTTTGTTTCCATTCGAATAAGCCCTACCCAACCAAAAATTGACCCCAAAAACTAAGGGATCATCTGCACCCAAATCAGAATGAACCTGATTCAACCCAAAATGCTCAAACCTAAGCCAAATATAAGAACACTTACAAAAATAAAATCCACGTATAAAGCATATCGGAAAAGATATTTAATTTTATTAATACAAGAAATGAAGAGCTGCCCAGGTGGAGTCCAGATTCTCTAGAGTTTTTATAAAACTTTACAAGACATAGTTGTTGTTGTATATGAGCCATACATTATTATAAAATCAAGGGCTCATATTGGTGAGAAGGAGAAAATTAGGGGGTGGATATTGATGAGAAAAAATAGGGGGGTTTGGAAAGATAATATATGAGTCATTGATTTTTTATTCAATGGTTGATATTGCTCAAACTCTACCTTGTAGAGTTATTTTAGAACTCTAAAGGATCCAAATACCCCCAGGTGCACAACTGCGCATAGAGCGCCTGCAAGTTTCAAGATAGTAGGCTAGGACACGGACAAGATATGCCCATTCAAGTATTTGGGTACTCTCTCCACCTCCTGTAGATTTCCTGCCCATTTCTCCAATGCACGTCTTGTATCATTAATATCTTTAATTACATTTAAAAATCATAAAACTTTGATTTTCCTAATGTACACAATAAGGCGAATCAAACAAGATCTCACGTGACTATGTTTTTACCTATGAATAGTGTCCAAATTAAAAATGGGTATCTGTTAAGGGACTCAAGGAGTATATATTTGCATGAGCATCAGAATTGACTGAGGGCAAATTTCTTTGGGGATTAAATTCTAGCTAAACAGCAAACAACTTATTAGTATAATATTTAATAATTTATAGAAAAAAACTTCTTTCCTTTTTTTTAGTTGTATCATACTTTCCTTTTATGTTTGTCCCAAATTAGTTTGAACACTTCCATTATTGACATGGTCCCACCATTAATATATTATTTCTTTTATACATATTTGGCCCACACTCTACCTTTTATAAAAAGTTACCCAACTTTCTCTCCCCTCTAATAAAAAATACCCCACCAACTCCTATCACATCTACTTTTTTAATAAAATAATATTTGATAACCACACCACAACTTATCACCTTAAACTACGTGTCCCAACAAGTGTTCAGATCAATCTGAGACGGAAGGAGTATTGGCTTTACATTTTCAAATTCTCAACTTTGACCATATTGTATTATGTATACCTATATAAGAAAAAATATAGTCAGGTGAGATTTTGGTAATTAGATGGTTTCAATATGAATTTTCATAAAATATTTTTTTTTGCAATTTTTACTTGTATGCATGATTAAAGTATAGAAACTGAAAGAAGATAAGAGAGAAAATAATTAAAGTGCGTGATTGTAAAACTTTTTACTAATCAAAACCACATTACCTTACTATTTTTTTTTTAAAAAAAAACTACAGTTCGTTAAGTCTTTATATAGTCCAAAAATGAGCAATCATATCCACAGTTAATGCTAAGATGATCGACCACTAACACCTATCTAATGAGTCCGGATATCCCACTAAGTTTATTTCAAACTATTTTCTTACTGACATTCTTACTTATTGACACTAGAAATTAGGACCATAATTAACTAATTAATTTTGAAGCATATTCCAAGATATTAAATTATTAATGTCCAAATTTGTCCAGTAACCTTCCCCTCCTCTTTACTGGTCTCCCCTCCCCCGCCCCCCCCCAAACTGGAAAAAAATTAATTGTGATGCATCTTTCATTGGCCTGGGCATGATATCGGGGTTAGCCGGGGTTGTTCGAGGTAATAGGGGAAACTGGATTTGTGGATTTCAAAAAAAATGTAGGTGTAAGTCAGTGCTTGCAGGTGAAATCATGGCAATTGAAATCAGTTTGGAGGTAGCAAGAAACAAAGCCTGTAATGATTGCATAATTGCAACGGATGCAAAACAAGCGGCCCACCAAATTATGGATACTAAGTGTGCCAAGGATGACAATTACTTGTTGGTGAAACTGTGCAGGGACCATATGCAGCAGATTCAGGGAGTCAGGATAGTGTGTGAGCCTAGAGCCACAAACAAAGTTGCAGACATGCTGGCAAAAATGTGTAGGACTAATCTGTCAGATAATCTTGACACTATTTGGCTTAACTCGGAACCTGATTATGTTCAGGATGTAATGTTGGAGGATAAACCTCCTTGATGATGTTCTTTTTTAAACTCTAAACTTTTATTTATGTAATTTACCCCCTGCTTGCATTAAAAAAAAAAAAAAAAAATTGTCCAGTAACAAACATGTCAATTCCTTTGAATACAACTACTGAAGAAAGTACTTCATAAGATCAATAATGAATCAACACTGTCAGACAATATGATTTGTCTTATTCATACAAACAGATAGCAGAATTGCACAAACCACAATATCACACACCTTAAAGTTCTGTAACATCCATAGAGTGACAAGAAATAGATAGCAGAATCCACACCTTAAACCGATACTTCAAATTTCAAAGTAGGAAAACGATAAACAACCAACTCATAGTTTCATTATTTCATACTATGAGGACTGAAATAGTACGTACTCATGCAGTGTACGTTTACTTGCAACGAGGCAAGGGAGAGCCACATAAACACTTATTATGAGCATAATCGTACTTATCATAACGATTTAATTCCCCTCCAGTAGGAATCCTACCACACAATCGATTATAACTCACATTGAATTGCTGTAGATTTGGCAACTTCGCCAACACCGGAGGTAGGCTCCCATAAATCATGTTATGGCTCAACTCAAGATGAAACAAACTCCTCGCAAACACGACTTTCGAAAGGTCGAACGAAAACTTATTCCTCGAAAGGTTGATAGTTTGCAAGTCCTTGTTGGTCCGGAACAACATTGAAGCATCACCAGTAAACGAATTCCTCGAAAGGTCTAAAGTCGCGAATTTGGTAGCTCCTAAAGATTTCGGGAGGGGTCCCGAAAGTTTGTTCTTAGCTAGGTGAAGGTAGAAATCAGCTTGCTTAAACTTTCCAAAGCTCTCAGGGATTTGTCCAGTGAGTTGGTTACGCTCCAAGAAGATCCCGCCGAGTTCTTGAAGTGAGGATAGTGAGGGTGGGATTGGACCCGTGAATTTGTTAACGGCAAGGTCTATGGAGGTTAATTTATTGAGCTGGCTAAGAAAGTCTGGGACTGTACCCGAGAGATTGTTGTGGCTAAGCGTAAGAAATTTAAGGTTTTTAAGTTTGGAAATGGCTTGAGGGATGTGACCGGTTAGCTTAGGGAGTTTGTGGAAAGTGAGTGATTCAAGGTAAGGGAGGTCACCAACAGCGTCTGGGATAGGTCCCGCCACCTTATCGTCTTTCGAGACGATAAGGGAGGTGATGCGGTGGGTGGTTTCGTCGCATTCGACTAAGTACCATTCGCAACAGTCGGTGTTATGAGTCCATGAGGCGAAAATGTAGGCATTGTTGAAGGCTTTTTTGATATTGAAGAGGGTTTTTTTGTCCTGTGGGTGGCATAGCTCGGCCGAAAGAGTGGAGGAAAGGAGTAGGAGGAAAAGAGATATAGAGATGAGTGAGGCTTGGTGGTGGTGGCGGCTATACATCGTGTATCTTTAGTTTTTCTGTAAAACTTTAAGACAAGAACTAGAGATAATGTTTGGGACATGAAGTAACACTTAACTTGGGGGGTTTTATAGCCATAATCATAGGACCGTTCTTACAAGAATATTGCTCCTCAGTTGCTCCGAAAGAAGAATATTATTTCAAAAAACATGTGCTTATTTTAGGAAATCAGAAGCAATTATGCATGATGCATGATACTTCCTATGTGGGGTTGATAAGGGTTGTGGCCAGTGGCGGATCCAGATGGGTCATAGGGGGCACTGCAGTACCCCCGAAGCAAAAAAATGAAATCCAAAACTAACCATTTATCCGTATAGTCTGCCCAGTGCCTAGTGGCTAGTGCCCAATGCCCAGAGAACTTTTCACCTTTAGTAAAAAAGAAAGAGCATAATGAGTTGACACTTGATAGTTGTCATTTATTATATTTTACTTTTTCAACTTTTCCTTCTTTTGTTGTCCTTTTCTAATCTTTCATCAGAATAAAGATTATTTTTTAAATTAAAAATGAAAAAGCCCAACAAATTAATGCCTCAAAAAACAACAAATTGAATACTCCTACTAAGTATACACAACACATTAATTAGTTAGACTGATTTAGGCAATTTGATGTTTAGTTGATCATCATCATCAGAAGAGCAATAATCTCCCAGCATATCTATTTTACAGGTTAGTTTAATTTCGTTTTTTTTTTTGAGGGAAAACAAAGTTTGTTGCTATGTTGTTGATTTTTATTTTTTAAGGCACTACAATGAGTTAGGGTGCTTCCATATAATAGAGATGTATAACCCTTGTTTTACTTCCAAGACTAATTTGCTTTTAATTTATGAATTGGGTCATTTTTGAACCGTGATATCATAGTAACTAGTACTAGTATATAGGAATCGGATCAACTTTAATGTGTTTATAAATTAGTTTGAATTAATTGATTGTTGGTTATTGATTTGATTTCATATGAGTATTTAATAGAGCGTAATTAGTTTATTTGCATATTGGATATAGGAAATGACACCTAAATCAAAAAGATCAAAGAGAAAACAACAACCCGATCTTCAACAATTAATCACGGTATCCCCGATTTAAAGATCCTAAATCCGCCGCTGGTTGTGGCCCGTGAGTATGAGTGGTGAAGAGGGGCTATATCACCATTTAACAACAATTCATAATCTTCTCTGTCTGATTTGGTGTTTGTCATTTGAACATTATTTGAATTTCAGAAGATCTTTATGAAGGTTTGGCGGTCTTACTGGTCAAATAGTTTTTTTAAAGAATTAGAAAAAGCCAATAGTTGAAGAGTTAAATTAAAATATTTTTTAAAAGTTAGTAAATACAAACATATAAACTTATTTTTTTACAAAGAAATTTCATTAATTGAACGCCAAATTGCCTCTACAATAGATATTAAAGAAAAATAAGATACAATAAACAAGATCAAATCAAATTCATCTTCCGAGAAACATATAAATTAGAGTTAAGAAAAAAGTTAAAGTGGCCTATTCTCGTAAGAAAAAAAGTTTATTTTTATGCAATATTCTCGTAAGAACAGTACTCCTATAAAAAAGAATTATAGCCGTAAGAAAAAAAGTTAAAGTGGCCTATTCTAGTGGCCTAAAGTTAAGAAAAAAAGTTTGGTAAGACTATTTACTACAGAATTAGTAGTTTATTTTACAACACCAAGTTGTTCATATGTATATATTGTATGACAGATATTTGAGTTAATAACTACTTAAAAATGAATTAAGTAAGAGTTATGAGTTCTCATTATGGGTGGCATAGCTCGGCCGAAAGAGCGGAGGAAAGGAGTAGGACGAAAAGAGATGAGTGAGGCTTGGTGGTGGCGGTGGCGGGGGCTATACATCGTGTATCTTTAGTTTTTGTTTTTGTCTTTAAGACATGAACTAGAGATAATGTTTGGGACATGAAGTAACACTTAACTTGGGAATATTATACAATGGCGGATCCAGCGTGGATTCAGTGGGTTCAACTGAACCCACGAAAATTTGGAGAAAAAAGAAGAAGAAATCGACCAAAAAAATCGAAATTAAAGTCATATATTTCCTGCTCCGTATTGTATATTGGTTTTAATGTTTGGTTCACTGGTTTGATGGGCCGCAAATGTACAGCTTCTGTTGAAGTGGCGCGGTTCGACTCCAATAGTTACACTACGGAGTGCTTTTTCTCCTATTCCTTCATTTACCATGTTTACCATCTACAATTATGCTTACTTTTTTTTGCTTTACTTTTCTATACAACCTTCCTTTTTTTTTCTATTTGATTCAGATCGAGCTACTTTTTACTTTTATTTTAGATTTCTTTTAGTTTAAAGTTTTGTAGAGGGCCATTAAAAAAAGTTTCGTAGAGTATTTTTCTTCATTTCTCTTTTGAATCCACCGTAAATAACTTCAACTTTTGCCCATCTTCTTATAATAATCTCAATTTTTGCCTATTTTGGAAAATATCTAAGTTCGAGTACTATCTTATCAAAATAATATGAACTCTTCAACTTCCTATATAAAATATACAAAATATATACTACCTCCGGTTTCTATTATTTGCAACGATTAGACATTTTCCCTCTCTACTTTATGTCAAATCGTTGCAAATAATTAAAACCGGAGGTAGTATTAGTGATGATGTGACGACAAAAAATATAAGAGTTTGGATTATTGTGAGAACCATCCAAAAACTTGATTCAGATCGAGCTACTTTTTACTTTTATTTGAGATTTCTTTTAGTTTAAAGTTTTGTAGAGGGCCATTAAAAAAAGTTTCGTAGAGTATTTTTCTTCATTTCTCTTTTGAAAAAATCCACCGTAAATAACCTCACCTTTTACCCATCTTCTTATAATAATCTCAGTTTTTGCCTATTTTGGAAAATATCAAAGTTCGAGTACTATCTTATCAAAATAATACTCCCTCCGTTTCATTTTAATTTACTCACTTCACTTTAGGGGAGAATCAAGGAATAAGCACAAAAGTATGAGAGAGAAATTGAAAAGGTGGAGAGAGAAACTGAAAAGTGAGAGAGAGAAAGTAGATGTGACATGTTACCTAAAATAGAAAAAGCAACAGTGTGTAGATTAAAAAGAAACAGACCAAAAAGAAAAGTGTGTAGATTAAAATGAAACGGAGGGAGTATGAACTCTTCAACTTCCTATATAAAATATACAAAATATATTAGTGATGATGTGATGGCAAAAAATATAAGAGTTTGGATTATTGTGAGAACCATCCAAAAACTTGAAAATAAAAATGGATTATTCAAATCAAATTTCTAAATTGTTTTTCGATACAAAAGATTGAGGATTTAATTGTCTTTTTGTATATCTATATTTTTCGAATCCTTAAATAAGTGTTATATAATTGCTAATGCATAAACAATTTATATTTTTATTTATCTCAAGTTTTTTCAAAGTACTCCGAACCCACGTGGGTTAGATCCTGGATCCACCACTGGTATTATAGCCACATAAATTCTTAAATGAACCTGGTTCACACTAATATTAGTATGGATCAAAGCTCATAAAAAGTTTTGCACGTGTGAGAAGGCGCAACTAATATCACGATTCACGCATATTCTTCTCTCTCTTTCTTCCCCCTTCGAGCGTTTTTTTTTTCCTTTTTCCAAAATCATCTTCTTCTCTCGCTTAACTGGAATTTTTCTTCTTCTTTACACACATTTCTCTCTCTTATTTTGGAAAATTTTGAGTTTCTCTTTCTAATTTCTTCTTCACAAACACATAACTTTCAATTTTTGCAAAATCTGCCATGGCTAGAACTCGAGGTGGTGGTGTTGGTAGGACGAAGAGATCTTTTGTTTTTTATAATGTAGTTACTGTATGTTTCTTTATTATTGTCATTCTTTTGCAAAATACTTGGTTTCTGAAATACTCATTTTCAGGACATAGTGTTATTTTCTTTATAATGTCGTTATTGTATGTTACTCTGATTTTTGTCATTCTGACTCTTTTGGATTTGAAGAATCACTTAACTTCAATTGGTTACTATATCTAATGTAAAACGTAACTATGTTCCTTTTCAAACTTTCTATTAGTTGTTTTCTCTTAGCTAAAGATCACAATTACTGTTAATTTACATAAGGTATATTTATTGAATACATACTTATTATAAGGTGAAGTATGAATTACAGCAAAAGGTCGCTATGACTAAGAAAAAGTGAACTATGTTTGTGTTAATCTTTTAAAAAAACTGATGATTGCCTTTTTAAATATATAGCTACCTATTTAAAGGGCATAGTTACTATTAGTAGATTTTATCACATTATGTAATGGTTACCTTCAGCCGTTGAAGAAATCAACTACACATCTTCGTTGTTCTCTTCGATTTCAAGATCTTCATTATGTATAACTTGACTTTTCGAAATAATTTGAGATTCATTGTTTATTATCTTAGAAGAATTCTTAGCATAATTTACTCTAATGCATGAAATCAAAACCTCATATCTTGCCTTCATTGTTGTGTCGACTGGATCCAGATTCATCAATACATTTGTTTAGATCAATTTCAGAATTTGCGGATATTGTAGATGATTTATACTCCATTGTTTTTCTTGAATATTGCTTCGATGGTTTGCACAGTTTTACAGAGAAAACTGATCTCAATAGCGTAGGAATTTGCAGTGAGAATTGAGTTTTTTTCTCTCAAGTTGAGGAGAGAGAAAATTTAAGGCAAGAGCTAAGAGGAACGAATTGCGTTTAGTTTGTAGTGGCAAGAGTAAATTAAAGTAATTGCATTTCATTTTGGCTGGGCAGCAAATTCACACGTGTGAAACCTTTGGTCCACACTAATATTAGTGTGAACCAGGTCTATACAAGACTTTTTGTTACAGGTATAGGAGTGTTCTTACAATAATACTAGCATTTTTTACACGCAATGTGTGCGTGTCATATTAATTTTTTTCTTCAATTAGTTATTCATCAGTGTTACAAAAAAATTGATTCGAACAAATATTTATAATTATTTTTAATTTTTTAAATATATTTTTCTTAAAAATATAAAGTTAAAGAAAGCTTATGCTGAAATAAAATGGAAGAATTTGTGTATCAGGTTTAATCGTTGAATATTAATAAAGTGGAATAGTTTGATTTATATAATATAGATTACCAAATAATAATTAACATTTAGGTTTTAAAATATTTTCAATATATAATTATTAATATGAAATTCAAGTTTTTATTTTTTTCTTCTGATTGTGTCAATCAAGTTATATTGTCAATTTAATTTTGATCAGAGTTTTTCACACATATGTAAAAAAAGGAAATCGTTCTCCTTAATTTAATATTTAATTGAAATTTCAAATTCAATTCCATTGTTAACTTGTTCAATATATATGGGAAATGGAAGAATAAAAGATTAATTAATATATATGGCGATGTATATTCATTAAGAGTATATTAGACTTTTTGTAAGAGGACACCATCTTTCTCACCTTTCACTTATATAATAGAGATTTTTCGTCGATGGCTCGAAAATTAAAGAAGAATACTATTTCAAAAACCATGTGCTTATCTTAGGAAAGCCGAAGAAATCATGCATGGTACTTCCTATGTGGGTTTGATAAGGGTTGTGGCCCGTGAGTATGAGTGGTAAAGAGGGGCTATAACACCCTTTAACAACAAATCATAATCTTCTTTGTCTGATTTGGTTTATGCCATTTGATTATTATTTGACTTTCAGCAGATCTTTATGTAGGTTTGGCAGTCTTACAGGTCAAATAGTTCTTTTATAGAATTAGAAAAAGCCAATAGTTGAAGGGTAAAATAAATATCTATATATCTATACGCCTCCTCTCCCCTTTTTTTCCTCTCTTCTCTCTCCTCTCCAACAAATCCTAATTTTCAATCTAGGGGCTAACCGTCACCCTTTTGGGCGGTGGTAAGCCCATTTTCTCCTTTTGTTACTACTTTTTGTATGTTAGTGTTTTTAATAAACTTCAGTCTCTCTCTAATGGAGAGTTTTTCTATCCATATATTGGGTTACATCTACCCATATTTTGGGTTTTATCTCTCTCTATGTGAGAGTTTGGAGACTTATTTGTTTTTGGTTTTCTTTTGTAATTCAAGAGGTCGATTTGTTGATCGAAATTTGTGCGGGGTTGCAATAGATGTTAGTATTTCATTTACAATCACTTGAATTGAATCCAGTTCTACTTCAAAACTACAAAAGATCGACAGACCCCCTTGTAAAAGGCTGCATCAAACAGCGATGTGAAAGACGAGGGTTTTCAAAAGTGTTAGATCTACTCAACGATCGTGGTTTTGTCATATTAGAATTGTATTTATTTCATTTTGATATGTATTTATTTCATTTTGATATCTATTTATTTAGTTTTGACTCTATTGTAGATATCGTATAACTTTCAATCAATGAATTAATTTTAATTTAAAAAAAATATCTATATATTTTTTTTAAAAGTTAAACATATAAACTAAAGTTAAGAAAAAAATTAAAAGTTAAAGTGGTATGATTAAAAAAGTTTCTTTTAAATTTACACACTTTCCTTTTTGGTCTGTTTCTTTTTAATCTACACACTGTTCCTTTTTCTATTCTCGGTAACACGTTCCATCTATTTTCTCCTCCTTTTCCACCCATGTCATCTATTTTTTAATATTTTAACCTATTTTTTAGTTTCTCTATTTCACTTTTCAATTTCTCTCTCCATCTTTTCATTTTCTCTATTATACTTTTGTACTTATTCCTTGGTTCTCCACCAAAGTGAAGTGACTAAATTAAAAAGAAACGAATGGAGTACAAAACTAGCAGTTTATTTTACAAGACAAGTTGTTCATAAATTGTATGACAAATATTTGAGTTCAGAACTACTTAACAATGAATTAAGTGGGAGTCATGAGTTACTCATTAATAAACCAATTCAATCAAAATTGAAACACTTTACACAAATCTATATATATCTAAAACTCAAGGAAAAAACATGCCATGTTGCAGCCACATGTACCCTCCCTTCTGATCCCCCACACAATCAAATGAGACACGTTAAACAATAAAAATGTATGTTAAGACTCGAACCCATAACCTTTCATTTGAAATACAAATGCACTAACCAACTAATCTACTATCTCAGGTTGGTCTTTGTGCGGAATTTCTTTATTTAAAAACAAGATAATATTTCTGTTTTTTTTAAAACAATTAAATACAAATGTATATAATAATGCTCATTAATCTAAGGATTTGTCGCCAATTGCAGCCCTCTAAAGTCTCGAGTTTGTTAATTGCAGCCCTTTCATTTCAAACTCTTCAATTGCAGCCTTATAAAATCAATGTACCTTTAAGTTGCAGCCTAATTTCACTTTTAGGCCAAGTTAGCCTGAATATGACGTCACTAGTAAACCATATATAGTTAAGTCCCAACGGTCTTTTTTTGTCTCCACTTCTTCTATTTATGTTTATTTCCCTCGTTTTTTTGCTCTGCTTCTTCCCTCAACCCATAACTCATCTTACAATATTTTTCTCTCTCATCCCCTTCAATTCAGTGCCCTTGATTTGATTTCAAGAGTTGTGCATCATGAAACAAGGTTAGTT
This sequence comes from Beta lomatogona, assembly GCA_947646795.1. Taxonomy (NCBI): domain Eukaryota; kingdom Viridiplantae; phylum Streptophyta; class Magnoliopsida; order Caryophyllales; family Amaranthaceae; genus Beta; species Beta lomatogona. The sequence continues at coordinate 4,085,782 of CANSNZ010000927.1, read as the reverse complement.
GTACTAAATTTATGGTTTTTCCCCAAGTTTTTTTGATTCGGATTTTTAGTGTTTTTAGGGCTTCTTGATTGAAAAAAATTGGGGCTTGTGATTTTAAAAATTAATTAAGTGCAATTGTATTCATAAATTGGTAATTACGTGGCAGAAATTATGTTTAAGAAGGCTAGAGGTTGCAGTCAAGATGGTAAGAGGTGTAATTGTGGGTTGTAAATTTCAAAAACGAGAGCTTGGACTAAGGACAATCCAGGGAGAAGGTTTTATGCATGCCCAAACTACGATGCTGACACTAACACAAGGGGATGCAACTACTTTAAGTGGATTGATGCGGAAGACCCAACAGATTGGCAGAGAGATGTAATATTAGGACTAATGGAAGACAAGAGACAACTAAGCAATGAAGTTGATGTGCTTAAGAGGAAGCTGAAGGTATCAGTTGCACTTGGAAGAATGAAGGACACAAACAAAATTATGTTGAAGATGAAGAGGACAAGGGTTAGTTCAGTTGTGAAATGTGAGGTTTGGGTAATATGTGCACTTTTGGCCATATTGCTGTTTTGGTACTTCATCTTAAACTTGATAGAGAGATCCGGGAGAGTCTTAAGGTTATGCAAACAGGCTTATCTGAATGGAATAAGCTGGTGTTTGGGAATGTGTACAGAAAGAAAAATACCCTCCTGGCTCGCCTTAAAGGAGTCCAGGAGTACCTCCAGTTTAACCCTGTCTCTGTTTTCCATCAAAACCTTGAGATGAAGCTCCAAGAGGAGCTTATCCGTACCTTAAACCAGGAGGAAATGTTGTGGAGAACAAAGAGTAGAATGGATAGGTTAGCTGAAGGAGAGCGTAATACGAGGTTTTTTCATATAAGTGTTATTATCAAAAGGAATGCATCTCGTATTTTGTGCCTGAGGGACTTAGTGGGGAATGTTATGCAGGAGCAGGAAGATATTCGGAGACACATTCTTTCTTTCTACAGAGACCTGTATTTGCCCAATCAGGATAGGTGTGTGCAGCACATGAACATTTTCGATTGCTCGGTAAGGATTGGGGGTTGCCCACATATGAGGAAGTTAGACAGGCCTTGTTTTGCATGAAACCATTAAAGGCTCCCGGCCCGGATGGGTTTCATCCCATCTTTTCCAAAAAACTTGGGAGATCACGGGCCAGGATGTCTATATGAATCTCCAGTTGTGGTTTCAGGAGGGTAGGGTCCCAGAGGAGCTATGTCAGGCGCTCATCTGTCTTATCCCCAAACAATCCTCTCCTGAAACTATCAAACAGTTTCATCCGATTAGCTTGTGTAACACTTTGTACAAGTTAGTCACCAAAGTCTATGAGAATAGATTGAAACCTTTGATCCCTGCCTGGATCTCTAAGAATCAGAATAGCTTTATCAAGGGTCGAGGGCGGGATATCAGTCTTGTGGTTGCTTCAGAAGTCCTTCACTCGATGAATAAGAAAAAAGGAAAGTGGGGGTGGTTTGCTCTTAAGAATGACCTAGCGAAAGCTTATAATAGGGTTGAATGGGGTTTTGTTAGAAAATGCTTGCAAGCTCATAACCTCGATGAGGCGTCTGTTAGGTTAATTATGGATTGTGTCTCTAAAGCATCATCCTCCGTCTTGGTTAATGGCAAAAAGACGGATCACTTTATTCATTCTAGGGGGTTGCAGCAAGGGGACCCTATGTCGCCCTATCTGTTCAATATCTGTCTCGAGGCACTATCGCAGGAGATTAATAGGGTAGCTCAGGGGAGCCAATGGACCCCCATTTGGGTAGGGAGGAAAAAAGTACCTGTGTCGCACATTCTTTTTGCTGATGACCTGCTCTTATTTGGCAGGGTAGATGAAAGCACGTCTTTCTCGGTTAGGAAAGTTCTTGAGGATTTTTGTGCTGTCTCGGACCAAAAAATTAATAAGGATAAAAGTAAGCTGATCTTTTCCCCCCCAATACCCCTACTGACCATAGAACCCTTTTCCAACAGACCCTAAATGTGAGGGAGGACATAAATTTAGGTATGTACCTAGGGCTCCCGATATCCCATAAGCGGCCCTCTCGTTCTCAGGTTCAATTTGTTGTTGATAAAGTTAGGGCCCGCCTGGCCAAGTGGAAATCATCTTACCTTTCCAAAGCGGGTCGGTTGTGTTTAGTAACTTCCACCTTGTCTGCTATTCTTGCACACTACATGCAGGCCACCCAGCTCCCTAACTTCCTGTGGGGAGAAAAGAACGGGAAGCAAAAGCCGCATTTGGTTAATAGAAGAACTACGTTTTTACCAAAGGACGGGGGGGCCTAGGAATAAGAGATCAAAACCTGATGAATATCGCGTACATGGCTAAACTAGGTTGGAGAATAGCCCAAAATAGTTCTAACCTTGCCCAGGAATGCATTGTTTCTAAGCACATTCAGTTGATGGGAGCTTCTGCGAGAGAATAGCTCTTGGAGTTTAGGGAATGAAAATAGGATTGACTTTTGGCATGATGATTGGCTAGGCGTTAGGAGGATCCGAGAGTGGGTCCAGGGCCCTTTTTCTGAGGATGAGTCTCATAGGAAAGTTGCTAGCCTGGTGGTTGGGGAGCAATGGGACCTGGAACGCCTGTCCATGTGTATTCCGTTGGAGATCACTTACTGTATCCTTAGTATTCCTCCCCCTCCGGTTAATGCAAGGGATGACCTTTTAGTGCCAAAGTTTTTCACGCATCAGGGTTTGTCCTTAAAAATGGCGTATACTACACAGTTTCCTCTCCTCCCTGAGTTAGAGGACATGTCTTGGATTTGGAAAGGGGCCGTGGAGCCCAATATTAAATTTTTTCATCTGGCTTCTTTGGCATGATAAAATTCCCCATAAACAACTTTTGTTTATTCGCCACCTAACACAGGACCCTCTGTGTCCTCGATGTTGTCCTGCCTCAAAAGACTCTGATCATCTTTTGAGGTTTTGTCCCAAAAGTTCCCATGTTTGGAATCTGCAGGGATCCCCTGTAGGTCAAGCGGCTGAGTTAAAGACCTGGTTGAAATTAAATATGGTGTCTAAAAAGAGTTTTCGGGGTCTTGAATGGCGAGCTGTGTTTCCTTACATTTGTCATGAGATTTGAAAAGATCGAAATAGTTGTGTCTTTAGGAAGTCGAACCCTTCTCCTGTTAATGTCATTAGTGTTAAAGCAAGTGGATGTGTGCGGGACCTTATGCATTCTATCTCTCTTGTCCAACTTGGTCGTCAGTATGCTAATCGTAGGTTTACCCATCCCCGGGGTTATGGTATGATTCATGTGGATGCTTCCTTTATT